>OZ038508.1:84692114-85064614 GCA_964036315.1 Acanthosepion esculentum | reverse complement strand
TATTTATAGATATATATGGAATATTTTATATATATATATATATATATATATATATATATGTAATATTTATATATATATATATATATATATATATATGTAATATTTATAGATATATATATATATGTAATATTTATATATATATATATATATATATATATGTAATATTTATAGATATATATATATATATGTAATATTTATATATATATATTTATATATGTAATATTTATAGATATATATATGTAATATTATATATATATATATGTAATATTTATATATATATATATATATGTAATATTTATATATATATATATATTTATATGTAATATTTATATATATATATATATTTATATGTAATATTTATATATATATATATATATGTAATATTTATATATATATATATATATGTAATATTTATATATATATATATATATATATGTAATATTTATATATATATATATATGTAATATTTATATATATATATATATATGTAATATTTATATATATATATATATATATATATGTAATATTCATATATATATATATATATATATATATATATATATATATATATATATGTATATATATATATGTAATATATATATATATATATATTTATATACAACAGTTACCTGCCAAATTTTTATACTATAAATATTTCATGAATTTAAAATATATTCAAACACAGAAAGAATATTTTTTTCTCATGTAAGGCCTCGGTTAATCTCATCTCGAGGCTTAGACTGACACTACTCAACTCAAATAAATTGCATTGTGCGTTAAGCAGTCACTTCTACTAAAAATTCTGTTTTACCCGCATATAGATTTTTATCGATGAGTTCCAAACAACATTTGACATGCAGAAATATATATAATGATAAATGGAGCCATATTACTTTTACCTCCCCATACCGAAGGATAAACATTGCAGCAAAAGATATGATTCATCATCCGAATCAATATTATGTTGGTACAGTTCCCTTCTGTGAGTTGCAAGTGAAGTTATCATACATGTCTCTGGTTGAAAACTTTTCAGAAAGTGCAAATTGCAAAGTTCATATAGGATTTATCTCCCTTTAAAACGAAAGCGAACTCCATCTTTTATCATAATGAAAATATACCATGTTTAACTTTCTAATGCTCATTATTCCACGACTGGATCATATTTTAAGACATATTTTTTGATGCCAGACAAGCATTAATTTTTACTAGTTTTTACTTGTGAAAATTTCACAGGTTTCCTATTTTAATATTCTGATGAATTTTAATTCTTGGATCTTTTCTTTTAATTCACCCCAAATAATGTAAAGTTACTTATCACAAATATTAATTCACCCCAAGAAAATATAAATTTTAAATCAAAGTTTGCTTGTTCTTTTATTAAATTTTTGACACTTTTAAAATTATAAATTTTAAATCAAAATTTGTTTAGCTTGCCTCATGACAACTCCAACCCTCAGAATGAAAAATTACCAAAAATCAGGGAGTTCTTCATATTTCATAAGGGCGGATAATATTTGAGGTATCTATAAGGAATTTTTACAATTTAAAATAAAGAAAACTGTTTTTGGTTTGTTTATCAAGGTGTGTGCGAATGCAGACCCCATACTTAAAAATAGCGCACACAAGTCGCCCACATTTAGGGGCGACCACAAAGGTCAACCCAACTGGAGTGCAATGGAAGGGCCTCACTCAGGGAGAATTTGGTGTGAATTTTAGTAAATATAAATTTTTTTTATTTTGGGGTGAATTAATATTTTGTGGTGAATTAACAAAAAAGATCCTAATTCTGAAGTTAATTGTTCAGTAAACTTGTGGGTTATCCCACTTGCTTTTGCCAAAATGCCTGCTAGGGGGCGCTCTTTAAGACTATAAATAGGCAATCATATTCTTAGCTCTTTCTGTCTTTTTAACTCTTGCTTCCAAATGTAGTCAAATGGTTTTATAAAGAACACTACCGACTAGGCACAATCGTTTCCCTGGTCCTCTGTTGAATTTTGAACTCTTCCTGGTCTTCTGTTGACTTTTGAACTCTCCCTGGTCTTCTGTTGACTTTTGAACTCTTCCTAGTCTTCTGTTGACTCTTGAACTCTTCCTGGTCTTCTGTTGACTTTTTAAATCTCCCTGGTCCTCTGTTGACTTTTGAACTCTTCCTGGTCCTCTGTTGACTCTTGAACTCTTCCTGGTCTTCTGTTGACTTTTGAAATCTCCCTGGTCCTCTGTTGACTTTTGAACTCTTCCTGGTCTTCTGTTGACTCTTGAACTCTTCCTGGTCCTCTGTTGACTTTTGAACTTGAACTCTCCTTGGTCCTCTGTTGACTCTTGAACTCTTCCTGGTCTTCTGTTGACTATTGAACTCTCCCTGGTCTTCTGTTGACTTTTGAACTCTCCTTGGTCCTCTGTTGACTTTTGAACTCTGCCTGGTCCTCTGTTGACTTTTGTACTCTTCCTAGTCTTCTGTTGACTCTTGAACTCTACCTGGTCTTCTGTTGACTTTTGAACTCTCCTTGGTCCTCTGTTGACTTTTGAACTCTCTGTCTCTCTCTCTCACACACACACACACGCGTGTGTCTATCACACACACTTGTTTCAGATACACAAACATTCTTTTCATAATTAGTTTTAATATTTTCTTTGTTTCATTACAATTGTCTACACCTGTAATTCCTTTTTGTTAATACATGTATTGTCGATTGTTTTAGTTTTATTGGTTTTTTGTGTTTTTATTTTGTCGCTGGACTCGCACAGAGTCTGCTAATATTGTTTGCAGGATAAATGTTCCAGGATCCCGTAAATATTTACTATCCAAAGTGATGATGCCTACAACATAATGATGACTAATACTTACTCAAATATTCGAGTATCCTGCAACAAGCGCATGGCGAGTTCTATGACAATAAAATATCTGTATGAATTCTCCTATCACATCGTTAAATATTTGAGCTTAACAACTTTAACAAAATATTGCAATAAGAATCATGAATATGAATGCTGGTCGTTATTTTAAGAAGTAAGGGGGTACAAATGAAATGATTTGAAGTTGAAAACTTTTCCATTTCAGTGCAACAACTGTTAAACACTTCTAGCTTCCCTTCTTTCTTTCATTCATTTTCTCACTGAAACCAGGTAGTGTCTTTTCCCTTCTTTCCATGTGATCAAAACGGAATAGTCCATTATTTATGAGGTACTAGCATGACATAATTGTCATGTGAACTAACAAAGCGAGGGACAAAAACGATTCTAATAGGATTATTTTACCGATAATATACACGGAAAAGATTAAAATACAATGTGTTATTACACATGGTGTTAAAATACAATTAATTCTTCTCTGGTATCAAAAAATGTCTTGAAATAAGTTTGACAAGTGGAACAAACTTTAAGATATATTTTTATACAAGGTCAGCATTAATTTTGATTATTTTATCAATATATAATATATAATGACTGTCCCCTTGTATCTAAGTATGCCTGTCTGCATAGGTTAGCTAACCAATCCCTGTTGCAGATGCTTGCTTGGGCACTTTTGTGTTTGTTTAATACCCACATAGCCGACCTGTGGTTTGTAATGCAACTATGCTGAGTGGGTCACAGTTACAGTTTCTGGGAGAGAGCGCATTATCTGGTGTGATCAACAGTCTGAACAGGGCCAATACACTCAAACCCTCAGTCACGATGACTTGTGACTTTGTGCCAGCACAACCCCCAATGGCTCCCAAATAGTTACATCTACCCAATTTCACTCACAAAGCTTGGGTCAACCCATGGTATAGTTTCCAGGCACTTTCCAAAGGTTCCACATTGCTTCTCCCAGGACAATAACATCATGAAGTCACCTGCCTGAGAAATCAAGAAATTTTAGGTTTGTCTTTATTTTGTCGATAATATATTTGGAAATGACTAAAAGAAAATATGTACTTACACATCATTTCAAAATACAATTAATTCTTGTCTAATACCAAAAAATATCCTAAAATATGTTCCACTAGTGGAACAAGGGCACTAAATATTTAAACGTATTGTATCCATAAATAAATAGTTCGTTTGGTGAAAATATTGCCTCCTTAAAATGTTAATGTGGTTAAAAGGATTTACTTTTATTATTTCTAACTAATAATAAGCATTGTTTTGGATTAAATAGTAGGGTAGACTGGGCTGTCTAGTCTTGGGGAGCAATGAATCTAAGAGAAGGAAAACTGAATTTCAATCCATGGAAAAACAATATAAAACCACTCTACTATCTTTCCCAAAAATGCTTGGTAATTCCTAAATATTAAAGAAAAGGAATATGTGGAGAGCCATGATCGCCTTCATCTTGAAGAGACATGACATTTAAAAATGTATGCCTTGTCTTCTTACTAAAGGAAACGTTTTTATCAAACATTAATAAGCATTTTTGTGAGTGAAATGTAAGGCTAGATTTCAGGAAAGTCAATGACGAGCGCTTGTTACTTGGTCAATTTTCCTGTGAATCATTTCAAATTCTTCTTTTCAAAAAAATGGCCTGGTAATTAAATTTTACCTCACTTCTATTTAAAAAAAAAAAAGTACCACTTGTATAATTTGTGCTAAAACTGTAAGTATTTGCCAGGCTATTGGACACAGAATTTTTCCAAAATATTACCCTGTGTCCAATACAGCAGTATCATGTATGAGAGGGACATGAAGCCCATGAAAAAAGTGGGGATCACTAGGAATCAGTGTCGGCATAGAGCTTAGCTTTGAAACTATGACTCTTGGAAGTGAAGAAACATGATATCAATAAAAATATCCCTGAAAAATTCACTCAGGAAAAAGAAATTAAGAAATTTATAGAATTGCAAGATATTTTGCTGCGTGTTTTGTAGAAATACCAGATTTTACAGAAATACCAGATTTTACAGAAATATTTTCTTTGACTATTGCTGCTTGATTTGTGGGGTTTTTTTTTATTGATGTACAGATCTTGGAATTTGCTTTTCTGCATGTATGCTATGGAACTTCATTTACCAACACGTACCATATTTCTGTTGTTCCTTTGCCTGTTGCCATATGTACCAGTGTCTACCGATACCAATAGATTTCTTTGTAGCTGTTATAAATTTACTGAATGTGCAGATGTTGCTCCCTGAAAAACAACTAAATCAATTTTCAATAAATGCATCATGAAATGTACTAAAATTCTTCTTTTCCAAAAAATGTCCTACTAATTAAACCTTACCTATTTAAAAAAAAAGTACCACTTGTATAATTTGTACTAAAACTGTAAGTGTTTCTTCATGATTAGTGAGAAGGTCACATAAAGGTAAGGTTATAATTTTGAATTTTTTTTGGTTGTGATGTGTGCATTTTTTTCCCTAAATATTCTATACCAAAATCTGGGTGCGTCCAATGTGTGGGTGTATCCAATAGGCCAGCAGGTTTTTTTTTCTTTTACTATTTCTAACTATTGTTCCCATCTTGGTTGATAATATAGACACAACATTTCAGCCAAGTACCCTCTGGCCATCATCAGGCTAAAAGGAATTGTGCAGATTTGATTCTGAGAAATTTCATAAAAATCTTCAGCACATCAGGCTTATATAATAATAGTAATAATAATAACTAGTAGTGTCCATGAAAATTTAATGGCTTTCCTGTTTGAATGTTGTTTTCTTTCTTTCTTTCTTTCTTTCTTTCCTTCTTTCTTTCTTTCCGTCACTGAAAACAAATAGGACACCGATATGTTTTTTTCTGTCTTTAATTGTGATTGAAATAGAACTCCATTATTTATGAGGTATTGGCAGGGCTTTTCTTTCTTTTTCACACTGAAATCAAACAGTGTCTTGGATATGTCTTTTCCGTCTTTCCACACAATCAAAATGCAACCATCCATTATTTATGAAGTATTGGAAAATTGTTTCTTTCTTTCTTTTCTCACTGAAATCGAACAGTGTCTCTGATATGTCTTTTCTGTCTTTCCTTGTGATTGAAATTCAACTCCATTATTTATGAGGTATTAGCAGGGCTTTGTATATTAGATTAAGTCAAAGCAGTAACACTAACAAAACAAACAACACTTAGTGAATCATATGCAAATCGTTACCCTGAGATTCATGCTCAGGTCATATTTGGATCTAAGTCTGTAAGTGATGTTTGGTTTATTAGTATATATGAGGGTTGGCTGAAAAGTTCATAAGCTGACCAAGACACTCACATTGAATGATAGCAAATGAGGTTTATATTTCAACATAGTCCACCTTGCAGTCTACACACTTCCTCTATTGGTGTTGCAGTGCTTGAATCCCATTGGTAAAGAAGCTTTTATCTTGTTGGTCAAAAAAGTAGTCAATAGCAGATATGACGTTACCACCACTGCGATGCTGGTTCCCTGTTATTTTTTTCATGTTGGGGAACAGATGATAGTCAGATGGAACCGAATTAGTAGAATAGGGAGGATGATCAACCAGTTCAAAGCCAGTCACATACTGCAGCCATTGCAACAAAGGGCTTGTGCACTGGAGCATTGTCCTGATAAAACACAACCCCTTTGTTTAGTTTTCCTGGGTGTTTGCTTTTGATAGACTTTCTGCAAGTTGGAATAGTACTCTCCATTGATGGTGTGACCCTTTTGAAGATCGTCAATAAAAACACCTTTTGCATCCCGAAAAACTGAGGCCGTCTTCTCTGTAGATGAAATGACCTTGGCTTTCTCTGGAGTAAGTGTGGGGTTTTTCCACTGCATAGATTATCTCTTTGTCTCTGGCTGAAAGTGATAAACCGAACACTCATCCTGGGTTAAGAAATGTTGAAAAAAACTAGCTGGGCCCACCTCAAAGAATGTCGGATTTTCCTGTGACGCAATCAGTCTTGACAGGTATCAAGATATGGCACTCACCGAGCAGAAAACTTCTTCATGCCAAATTCATTGTGCAGAACATTTGCAACTCTCTCCCGGGGTTTGCTAATAGCATTGGATGTTTGACTTATCCATCATCATGTGGTGAACATGATCAATATTTTCCTTGGTGTTGGCATTTGCAGGATTTTCAGACCTTGTCATTTTCAAGACTATTCCTTTCCCTCGTAAATCCAGCTGCCCACTTTTTCACTGTCGATAAAGCTGGAGTGCCATGCCCTAATGTAGCAACCATGTCAATATGAATGTCCTAATAAAAATGATCTCATAAATTTCTATTCTCATCAAAACAACAAAATAGAATTTGGAACAATCATCAGTTTCTACTAAAGAGCACTCAGAATTTGCAGCCCTAAGTATTTACATGAAGAGGAGAAATATATTGAAAATACTTTCAAGACCTTTCAATACTTGAACAATTTCATATTCAGTGTGAAACAAAAGCTCACAAAATATTCCAAATTAGAAAAGCGCTCCCACCTGATAGATGCAACAAATAAAAAATATTTTTATCATTCTACCTACTAACTCTATCACATCTGCAATCAGAAAGAATTTATATAAACTCAACATAAAATATGTCACAGCTATATCTAAAACAATAAAAGAGTTAATACAAAACAAAACAACGAGCTAGAACTAGAAGGAGGAATTTACTCTTTTACTTGCAAGGATTGCCAAAAAGAATATATTGGAGAAACCTCAAGAAGTTTAAACAATAGATTATATGAACACAAAAGAAAACAGCACATTAGTTGCTTACCATAACAAGACTGACCACAGTTTTAACATAAAAAATGCTACTCTAATTAAAAGAGAAAACAATTCACGAAGATGAAAATGTTTAGGAAAAGCTTCCAGGTTCTTACAATATTTCCCATTCTTGGCAGATCTTCTATTATCACAATGTCGGTTATTTAATAACAAAGATGATGGAAACAAAAAGAAAATGAATCTAAATGAAATTGGCTAGATTATAGACCCATAATGCATAAAAAATTAAAAATTCCCAGCATCTCTTGTTCATAAACATGTGTAGTTGCATCAATGTAAACAAACTTAGTCTGATGAAGTCTGATAAGAAACGAAACGCGTCACACAAAAACTTTTCCCACTTTGTCATACATCTTACCTCCAAAACTGTTCTTGATATATAAAAATTTATATACCGTTATCCCATATATATATATATATATATATATATATATATATGTATTTAGTTTGATTGATGTGAGTTTGGGACCATGGGTTTCATGCTTTTGAGATCATCAAACAAACTGATTCATTTTTTAAAATTTTGGATTTATGTAGGGTTGAATATATCGGTGTTTTTATGGAAGTGGGAAGAAAAAAAAAATTTCCTCCCACTTCCATAAAAACACCAATATATTCAACCCTACATAAATCCAAAATTTAAAAAAATTAATCAGTTTGTCTGACAATCGCAAAAGTGTGAAACCCAGGGTCACAAACTCACATCAATCTAACTAAATATGTTAGCTCTATCACTGATATTGAGTGCTTTCCAATGAGTATAATAATGATATATAAATAATATATATAATAAAATGCATATATATATATATATATATATATATATATATATATATATATATATATATATATATATATATATATACACACATTTCACACATATATATATATATATATATATATTGATATCTTTATAGATATATATTTTCATTTAATGAATCAAACAGTTGACGATAATGCTGAACATGAAGCTCAGAGTAACAATTTGGATCTTAGTCCCTAAGTGTTGTTTGGTTTGTTAGTGTATATATATATATATATATATATATATATATATATATATATATATGTATGTTTTTTTTTGTTGTGTCTAACAATTGAGGGGCAGTGTGCAAAGGACCCCATTCATGTCCACACGCAAAAGGCTAACTACAAAGTACTCCCTTTCTTTGCCTCTTTCGTTGGCAAGGGAGGGTGTAGTGAACTACAAAGAGAATCGATCCCTAGGGCAACAGTTCACAGTAAGAAATAAATTGCGTTGAATCTCGACACTCAGAATTTTGACATTTAACAAAAGTCTGAGTACAAGGATGGACAGCTTTATGTTATCGTGCTTTGGAAACTTTTGAAGTAAAAAAAATTGGGCTGTAAATATGTAACATTTATGAGGATAAAATATGGATATCTTTCCTGAGGTATCTGTCTATATTTCTGTGATGAGGTATTATGTACACTATTTACATTATTTGGACTATTGTCCTCATCTTTGTCGCCATATTTATTACAACGTTTTGCCTGTTGTACGCTCCGGCCTTCTTCAGGTGGTTGGAATGTCAAACTGAACACTTTATTTCGCTCACTGGGGTAGACTGTTGTAGTTCCACGTGCCATGTCTAAAGAGTGTGAGTTCAATCCCTGGTTAAGGCAGTGGAGAACTTGGAGAGGGAATTAAGCAAGAGATAACTGATAACTGACATCCATTAAACATGGCATGTGGAACTAGAGCAGTCTACCCCAGTGAGTGAAATAAAGGGTTCAGTTCGACATTCCAACCACCGGAAGAAGGCCAGAGCGTACAACGGCCGAATTGTTGTAATAAATATGGCGACAAAGATGAGGACAATAGTCTGAATAATGTAAATAGTTTTCCTGAGGTGTTTATAAATTGTATACTGTTCAATTATTAACACTAGCAACATACTATTTTAAATTACAAAATTGTACTTGGATTAAATGAAAATTACTTACAATATAATACATATTACTTATAATATATTCCTTCTTGTCAATTTTGATGGCATGGGTACACTAGTAATAATAATAATAATAATAATAATAATAATAATGATAGAATTGAAAAAAAATGTGAAAATTACAAGAATTTTACATATTTTTTCAGGCAAACAGATCTTCTGCCAAAAACAGATCTGCCAAAAAGGCTCAAATATGTAACTCAAGCTATAATATTCTATGGATCAAGAAATGTTCAAGTGACTTATCTGGTTAGCCAAGTCAAGGGTTTTCCATAGAAATTTGAGAGTTAGAATTAGCGTTTCATTTGTTCAGAAAGCATATAAATACAAAATCCAATAATAAGTTCAATAAATTTATCAAACATCTGAACCTGATGAACGTTTTGACATAAAACTCTTGAGTCAGCTTTTAAGCTTTTCTGGGTTTTTCATTATTTTTAGTGGATACCCATATTTGAGTAGACGCTCCGTTTATTTATTAAACAGTATATTTATTTATTTTTATCTACTGGCCTGAATATTCGAGAAAACTTATTAAAGGAAAATATGCTATTATGTCCTGCTGGAGGGCGCACGTTTTTCTAATAATATTTCTCAAATATTCAGGCTGGTGGATAAAACTAAATAAATATATTGTTGAATAAATAAATGGAGCATCTACTCAAATATGATTACCCACTAAAATAATGTCTAAAGTGATAAAATAATAATATATGTATGCTAAGTGATATATATATATATATATATATATATATATATATATATATAATTATTTATTTGAATATTACAACATAAATATGTTATAAAATCACGACAAAAATAGCCATTTTGTTTCAACACTTCTGGTGTCTTATCAAGTGATGATATATAATATAGAATAAATGGTTTTAAAAGTTTCAAATTAATTAACGATTCTTAGCTAGGAGTAAACGCTGTTACATAAGCTAGAATGACCAATCAAAATGCAAGTATAGGGTGATTCGAAAAATTTGACAACTAAGCAAGGTTATCATAGATATTAAAAGATTTATAAAATTTGAAATTAAAATTAAAAGTAAAAAAATATATATATATATATATATATATATATATATATATATATATATATATATATATATATATATATATATATATATATATATATATATATATATAATATATATATATATATATATATTTTTGTCATCCACAGACAGACTGTTTCGCTGTTTCACAGCTCATCAGTGTGGCTAGACGTCCGGTTGCCTCTAGCTAGGATCGAAACCCAACTGAATTGGCATCAGTCGGAACTTCTACCACTATGCCATCGGCTCACGGCAGGGATGAAGGTGAATTTTAGCGTGTTTATTTTTAGACTTAGATAAACACACAGTGACTGACAGTGACTCAATTCTGTTGGCTTCTCATTCATACTTTATACACACATATATATCTTCTCTCTTCTTAATTCCTGTTCTTTTATCGTTCTCTCTCCTTAATAATTGTAGGCAAGGATTATGGCAGCATTCACCAACTTAAACAAGGAAACCATCCATAAGAATTACAGGAGATTCCGAAGTCATCTGGAGGCCGTGGTTGAAGCCAATAGCGATTTTATTGAATAATTTTATTCTTTCGTATGCCAAGATATTTTTGGTGTAATTTTGGTAAATATATCTGTTAAATTTAAATGTCAGCGTGAGTTTCATTTTTTTTATGCGTCATTTAGACGACAATTTATCCATCGCACCCTGTATGTCTACCGAAGTGATGGATTTTGTATTTATTCATCTGACAGATTTTTATCACTTTCAACGTTATTTTAGTGGATACCCATATTTGAGTAGACGTTCCGTTTACTTATTAAACAGTATATTTATTTATTTTCATCTCCTGGCCTCCTGAATATTTGAGAAATCTTATTAAAGAAAATTTACATTTTCCAGCAGAATTTGAAGTTGCGTTCCCCTGAGCAGAGGGAATTGTCATTAGATCTGACGTGCTTTAACTTACTCAGCTACAAAAATCTTTTGCCATTCAAGCAAGGTTGAATATTGCCTTTAAGCAAAATCCCTCTCAGCATAATCATGGATTCACTTTGCGAAACGAAGCTCAAGAAGGAGTCTGCACACGTTGCTTGCAGGCACGTTTGTGACTAATAAGTACAATGCAGGACAGGCATAAATGGTCACAGTAGTTGCAGCTGAAAGTCTGGCCTGGGCACAATGGCATAGCATTACAGTACTTCCTCCTCTGCCTCTTGTCTCTGAGAGTGGCCCTGCAGGTATTTTCAAAGACAGCATGGTTGGTGGCGAGATGCCAGGCGTCATGGTTTTCAGTTAGGTTTGGTTTGGTTTCTTTTTATGGCATATCAAACTCAATAGGTTATTTAATGCCGACAAAATTTTTATTGCTGGTAATATTTTGTTTTGTCGAAAATCTATTTCTGGTAATATTTTTTCCTTCAAAATTCTATTTTTGGTTAATATTTTTCCTTCAAAAATGTATTGCTGGTAATAATTTCTTTTTCAAAAATGTATTGCTGGTAATATTTTTTTTTAAAAATATATTGTTGGTAATATTTTTTTTTTAAATGTATTGTTGGTAATATTTTTTTTTTTTAAATTTATTGCTGGTAATAGTTTTTTTCTTCAAAAATTTATTGCTGGTAAATAATTTTTTACAAAGTATTTCTGGTATTAAAACCTATTTTTACACTTTCATAGTGTTTTTAGTCCAGTTTGGGGGTTAACTATTTACCCATAACTGGGACCCTAACAAGTGCTACCACCTTGGGTCAAGGTGGACCTGGGAATACCAGCAATTAAGAGGTGGTTACATGCTCCTCAAAACCTCCTGATCAGAGGCCTTGCTGTTGGACGTAGTTTATCATCTTACCCAGGACGAGGATGTAGTTTATCGTCATACCCAAGATGGTCTCAGCTAGGGTTGACCATTGGAAATGGCTGATGTGACAGGCAACAAAGGATTTTTTCAGGCAATCTTTGGATCATTTCTTCTTCCATGATAGTCAGTGGGGAGCTCACTGTACAATAAAATTTTAGACAGGCAATGATTCTCCATCCTGGAAACATGTCTATCCCAGTGCAGTTAGGACTTCAGCAGCATGACCTCAATGCTTGTGATCTTCGCCTTTTCAAGAACTTCAGTAGTGTAGGCGAAGTCACTCCAGTGGATATTAAGGATTATATGGAGACTGTGCTGGTGGAACCATTTGAGGAGTCGTAGGTGATGTTGGTAAGTGTCCCATGGCTCTGAGTCATATAGGAGAGTGGCAAGGATGCTAGCTCTATACATCCTAATCTTAGTACCCTTCTTCAGGCGTTTGTTGTACCACACACGTTCATAGACTCTTGAAATTTTCATATCTGCTCATTTTCATATCCAAACTTAAACAAAGCAATTTCTAAAGTCATAGATTTTTTATTTATTAATCCAACAGAGAAATTAATCTGCCAAAGGAGACACAGGTTCAAGTCCTGGTGGGGGGTGCATATTTTTCTTTAATAATATTTCTCAAATATTCACGCAAAAAAAAATAATTATACTATTTAATAAATAAATGGAACATCTCCAAAAAAAAAAATTTACATCCACAAAAATAACATTTAAAGTGATAAAATCCATTGGAATAATAAATAAAAAAATCTATTAGTTTAGACAGAAGCGTATATAGGTAGAAATATATAAAGATAGACACGGGTACCTCAAGGCGGTGTAATGGTTAGCAAGCTTAGCTCAAGAGGACAAATGACAGACAGACAGACAGAGACTTGTTTATAAAGGTTGAAGTATATTGAGATATAAAAAGTTAGATATGAACAGAATGAGAGCGATAGGTATAAAGAGAATGAGAGAGATATGAACAGAATGAGAGAGATATGAACAGAATAAGAGAGATAGAGAGATATGAACAGAATGAGAGAGATAGAGAGATATGAACAGAATAAGAGAGATAGAGAGATAGTAACATAATGAGAGAGATATGAACAGAATGAGAGAGATATAGAGATATGAACAGAATGTGAGATAGAGTGATAGGAACAGAATGAGAGAGACATGAACAGAATGACAGAGAGAGATATGAACAGAATGAGAGAGAGAGAGATATGAACAGAATGATTCTGATAGGGAGTGATGAATAGAATGAGAGAGAGATATGGACAGAATGAGAGAGATAGAGAGATATGAACAGAATGAGTCTGATAAGGAGTGATGAATAGAATGAGAGAGAGATATGGACAGAATGAGAGAGATGTGAACAGAATGAGAGAGATAGAGAGATAGGAACAGATGAGACCGATATGAACAGAATGAGAGAGAGAGATATGAACAGAATGAGAGAGATAGAGAGATGTGAACAGAATGAGAGCTAGAGAGATATGAACAGAATGAGAGAGAGAGAGAGAGAGAGAGATGAACAGAATGTGGGACATATGGAGATATGAACAAAATGAGAGAGAGTTAGTAACAGAATGAGATAGATAGAGATAAATTAATGTAATGAGAGATAGAGAGATATGAACAGAATGAGAGAGATAGAGAGATAGTAACAGATTGAGAGAGATAGAGAGATAGGAACAGAAAGAGAGAGGTAGAGAGATAGGAACAAAATGAGAGAGATGGATATGAACAGAATGAGAGAGATCGAGAGATAGGAAGAGATTGAGAGAGATATAAACAGAATGAGAGAGATAGAGAGATAGGAACAGAATGAGAGAGATAGAGAGATAGGAACAGAATGAGAGAGATATGAACAGAATGAGAGAGAGAGATATGAACAGAATGAGAGAGAGAGATATGAACAGAATGAGAGAGATATGAACAGGATGAAAGAGATAGAGAGATATGAAGAGAATGAGAGAGATATGAACAGAATGAGAGACACAGATATGTACTGAATGAGAGAGATATGAACAGAATGAGAGAGAGATATGAACAGAATGTGAGAGATAGACAGATATAAACAGAATGAGAGATAGATATGAACAGAATGAAAGAGATAGAGGGATATGAACAGGATGAGAGAGAGAGAGATATGAACAGAATGAGAGACATAGAGAGATATGAACACAATGAGAGAGAGTTATGAACAGAATGAGATAGAGAGAAATGAACGTAATGAGAGATAGATATGAAGAGAATGAGAGAGATAGAGAGATATGAAGAGAATGAGAGAGATAGAGAGATATGAAGAGAATGAGAGAGATAGGTATATATGAACAGAATTAGATAGCTAGATAGATATGAAAAGAATTAGATATGAGCAGAATTAGCGAGACAGATAAAAACTGAATTAGATTCAAACACAATTAGATCCATAGATATGAAAAGAATTATTAGATGCATTGGTACATAGTTACATAAATATATAGATAAAGAGATATGAACAGAATGAGAGAGAGATATGGACAGAATGAGAGATATAAACAGAATAAGAGAGATAGGGAGATAGGAACATAATGAGAGAGAGAGATATGGACAGAATGAGAGTGATAGATATATATGAACAGAATTAGATAGCTAGATAGATATGAAAAGAATTATTAGATGCATTAAAAGAACAGAGTTATATAGATATATAGATAAAGAGATATGAACAGAATGAGAGAGATAGAGATGAACAGAATGAAAGAGATAGAGAGATAGGAACAGAATGAGAGAGATAGGGAGATAGGAACAGAATTGGATAATTATGAACAGAATTAGATAGACAGATATGAACAGAATTATATATTGACAAGTCTATAGATAGGTATAATTTTTTTATTAGACAAAAAAAACGAATTTATATATATATATATATATATATATATATACATATATATATATATTTCTATTCAACATTTCCTTTAAAGAGTCAAACAGTTGCGAAAAAAAATGCTATATTGCAATAATCTACACAAAATAATAATAACAGCCTTTGTCTTGTAAATGCAGAAATATGTTTTTCGAGTTTTGTGTAATGTGTCTTGGAGCAGAATATTTTCTCTTAATTTGTCCTCATGATGGCTTAGCCTAATGAAGCCTATACTTGAAGTTTGCATAATGTAATGAGAAAATAATTAATATTTGCAAGTAAAGAGAATAAGAGGAAAAAAAACAAAAATGAAGCGAACATTGGCATGTCATCGACCAGCATTCTGTTCTGACTCAGTCAATATGAACACAATGAAAAAATGCAGACACATCTATTATACTGTATGAGCTAGATAGTGTGGATGTCATTGATCCTGTGGAAAAAAGAGTGGTTCGCTGATCATATTGGTACAAGGAAGGATGTTTAATCTAACATATATCTACGACACTTCCCCTTTCAATTACTTTTTCCTGGAACTGAGAACTGAACAGATCACTAAATTTGACTCCTTGGCTTCAATCTATGACAAATGCTATTGAACTGAGCTGTATCATTCGTTTAAAAGATTACCCGACTGTTATGTAATATCAGACTGCCTATTTGGTAGCGAATCTCATCACAGACGAAGAAGAGACCTGAAGCAGCAGAAATACGGTCCTACAGAAAAATGCTGATAATACTATGGACTGAACATGTGAGGAACGATAGATTTAGAGAAAATGGAAGCAAAAAGGTCACTTATACTTAGTATCAAAAAGAGATAATTGAAATTTTGAGGGCACATAATGAGGAAAGAGGGCTTGGAAAATTTAACCCATTTCTTTTTAACATCTGATTTAGTTTCCCCCACTTTGAAGAGCTGATTTAGGATTCCACTTCACATTTCATTTAGCAACCCTACTTGTTCAACATCTGATTTAGCCTTCCACTTTTAGTGTCTGATTTAGTCCTTCACTTTTAGCATCCAATTTAGCCCTCCAATTTTACTGTCTGATTTAGTCCTTCACTTTTAGTATCCAATTTAGCCCTCCATTTTTGTGTCTGATTTAGTCCTTTACTTTTAGCATCCAATTTAGCCCTCCACTTTTAACATCTCTATTGAGCCATTCACTTTTAGCATTTGCTTTAGCCCTCCAGAGTTAAAATCAGATTTAGCCCACCCCTTTTATCATCTGATTTAACTCCCATATTAACAACTAATTTAAAATTCCACTTAGCCCGCCACTTTTAGTATCTGATTTAGTCCTTCACTTTTAGCATCCAATTTAGCCCTCCACTTTTAACATCTCTATTGAGCCATTCACTTTTAGCATTTGCTTTAGCCCTCCAGAGTTAAAATCAGATTTAGCCCACCCCTTTTATCATCTGATTTAACTCCCATATTAACAACTAATTTAAAATTCCACTTAGCCCTCCACTTTTAGTGTCTGATTTAGTCCTTCACTTTTAGTATCCAATTTAGCCCTCCATTTTTGTGTCTGATTTAGTCCTTTACTTTTAGCATCCAATTTAGCCCTCCACTTTTAACATCTCTATTGAGCCATTCACTTTTAGCATTTGCTTTAGCCCTCCAGAGTTAAAATCAGATTTAGCCCACCCCTTTTATCATCTGATTTAACTCCCATATTAACAACTAATTTAAAATTCCACTTAGCCCGCCACTTTTAGTATCTGATTTAGTCCTTCACTTTTAGCATCCAATTTAGCCCTCCACTTTTAGTGTCTGATTTAGTCCTTCACTTTTAGCATCCAATTTAGCCCTCCACTTTTAGTGTCTGATTTAGTCCTTCACTTTTAGCATCCAATATAGCCCTCCACTTTGACTGTCTGATTTAGTTCTTCACTTTAAGTATCCAATTTAGCCCTCCACATTTAGTGTCTGATTTAGTCCTTTACTTTTAGCATCCAATATAGCCCTCCACTTTTAGTGTCTGATTTAGTCCTTCACTTTTAGTATCCAATTTAGCCCTCCACTTTTAGTGTCTGATTTAGTCCTTCACTTTTAGCATCCAATTTAGCCCTCCACTTTTATTGTCTGATTTAGTCCTTCACTTTTAGCATCCAATTTAGCCCTCCAATTTTACTGTCTGATTTAGTCCTTCACTTTTAGTATCCAATTTAGCCCTCCATTTTTGTGTCTGATTTAGTCCTTCACTTTTAGCATCCAATTTAGCCCTCCACTTTTATTGTCTGATTTAGTCCTTCACTTTTAGCATCCAATTTAGCCCTCCAATTTTACTGTCTGATTTAGTCCTTCACTTTTAGTATCCAATTTAGCCCTCCATTTTTGTGTCTGATTTAGTCCTTTACTTTTAGCATCCAATTTAGCCCTCCACTTTTAGTGTCTGATTTAGTCCTTCACTTTTAGCATCCAATTTAGCCCTCCAATTTTACTGTCTGATTTAGTCCTTCACTTTAAGTATCCAATTTAGCCCTCCACATTTAGTGTCTGATTTAGTCCTTTACTTTTAGCATCCAATATAGCCCTCCACTTTTAGTGTCTGATTTAGTCCTTCACTTTTAGTATCCAATTTAGCCCTCCACTTTTAGTGTCTGATTTAGTCCTTCACTTTTAGCATCCAATTTAGCCCTCCACTTTTATTGTCTGATTTAGTCCTTCACTTTTAGCATCCAATTTAGCCCTCCAATTTTACTGTCTGATTTAGTCCTTCACTTTTAGTATCCAATTTAGCCCTCCATTTTTGTGTCTGATTTAGTCCTTCACTTTTAGCATCCAATTTAGCCCTCCACTTTTATTGTCTGATTTAGTCCTTCACTTTTAGCATCCAATTTAGCCCTCCAATTTTACTGTCTGATTTAGTCCTTCACTTTTAGTATCCAATTTAGCCCTCCATTTTTGTGTCTGATTTAGTCCTTTACTTTTAGCATCCAATTTAGCCCTCCACTTTTAGTGTCTGATTTAGTCCTTCACTTTTAGCATCCAATTTAGCCCTCCAATTTTACTGTCTGATTTAGTCCTTCACTTTTAGTATCCAATTTAGCCCTCCATTTTTGTGTCTGATTTAGTCCTTCACTTTTAGCATCCAATTTAGCCCTCCACTTTTATTGTCTGATTTAGTCCTTCACTTTTAGCATCCAATTTAGCCCTCCAATTTTACTGTCTGATTTAGTCCTTCACTTTTAGTATCCAATTTAGCCCTCCATTTTTGTGTCTGATTTAGTCCTTTACTTTTAGCATCCAATTTAGCCCTCCACTTTTAGTGTCTGATTTAGTCCTTCACTTTTAGCATCCAATTTAGCCCTCCAATTTTACTGTCTGATTTAGTCCTTCACTTTTAGTATCCAATTTAGCCCTCCACTTTTAGTGTCTGATTTAGTCCTTCACTTTTAGCATCCAATTTAGCCCTCCACTTTTATTGTCTGATTTAGTCCTTCACTTTTAGCATCCAATTTAGCCCTCCAATTTTACTGTCTGATTTAGTCCTTCAATTTTAGTATCCAATTTAGCCCTCCATTTTTGTGTCTGATTTAGTCCTTCACTTTTAGCATCCAATTTAGCCCTCCACTTTTATTGTCTGATTTAGTCCTTCACTTTTAGCATCCAATTTAGCCCTCCAATTTTACTGTCTGATTTAGTCCTTCACTTTTAGTATCCAATTTAGCCCTCCATTTTTGTGTCTGATTTAGTCCTTTACTTTTAGCATCCAATTTAGCCCTCCACTTTTAGTGTCTGATTTAGTCCTTCACTTTTAGCATCCAATTTAGCCCTCCAATTTTACTGTCTGATTTAGTCCTTCACTTTTAGTATCCAATTTAGCCCTCCACTTTTAGTGTCTGATTTAGTCCTTCACTTTTAGCATCCAATTTAGCCCTCCACTTTTATTGTCTGATTTAGTCCTTCACTTTTAGCATCCAATTTAGCCCTCCAATTTTACTGTCTGATTTAGTCCTTCACTTTTAGTATCCAATTTAGCCCTCCATTTTTGTGTCTGATTTAGTCCTTCACATTTAGCATCCAATTTAGCCCTCCACTTTTATTGTCTGATTTAGTCCTTCACTTTTAGCATCCAATTTAGCCCTCCAATTTTACTGTCTGATTTAGTCCTTCACTTTTAGTATCCAATTTAGCCCTCCATTTTTGTGTCTGATTTAGTCCTTTACTTTTAGCATCCAATTTAGCCCTCCACTTTTAACATCTCTATTGAGCCATTCACTTTTAGCATTTGCTTTAGCCCTCCAGAGTTAAAATCAGATTTAGCCCACCCCTTTTATCATCTGATTTAACTCCCATATTAACAACTAATTTAAAATTCCACTTAGCCCTCCACTTTTAGTGTCTGATTTAGTCCTTCACTTTTAGCATCCAATTTAGCCCTCCACTTTTAGTGTCTGATTTAGTCCTTCACTTTTAGCATCCAATTTAGCCCTCCACTTTTAACATCTCTATTGAGCCATTCACTTTTAGCATTTGCTTTAGCCCTCCAGAGTTAAAATCAGATTTAGCCCACCCCTTTTATCATCTGATTTAACTCCCATATTAACAACTAATTTAAAATTCCACTTAGCCCTCCACTTTTAGTGTCTGATTTAGTCCTTCACTTTTAGCATCCAATTTAGCCCTCCACTTTTAGTGTCTGATTTAGTCCTTCACTTTTAGCATCCAATTTAGCCCTCCACTTTTAGTGTCTGATTTAGTCCTTCACTTTTAGCATCCAATTTAGCCTTCCACTTTTAGTGTCTGCTTTAGTTCTTTACTTTTAACATCCAATTTAGCCCTCCACTTTTAGTATCTGATTTAGTCCTTCACTTTTAGCATCCAATTTAGCCCTCCACTTTGACTGTCTGATTTAGTTCTTCACTTTAAGTATCCAATTTAGCCCTCCACATTTAGTATCTGATTTAGTCCTTTACTTTTAGCATACAATGTAGCCCTCCACTTTTAGTGTGTGCTTTAGTCCATCACTTTTAGCATCCAATTTAGCCCTCCACTTTTAGTGTCTGATTTAGTCCTTCACTTTTAGCATCCAATTTAGCCCTCCACTTTTATTGTCTGATTTAGTCCTTCACTTTTAGCATGCAATTTAGCCCTCCAATTTTACTGTCTGATTTAGTCCTTAACTTTTAGTATCCAATTTAGCCCTCCATTTTTGTGTCTGATTTAGTCCTTCACTTTTAGCATCCAATTTAGCCCTCCACTTTTAGTGTCTGATTTAGTCCTTCACTTTTAGCATCCAATTTAGCCCTCCACTTTTAGTGTCTGCTTTAGTCCATCACTTTTAGCATCCAATTTAGCCCTCCACTTTTATTGTCTGATTTAGTCCTTCACTTTTAGCATCCAATTTAGCCCTCCACATTTAGTGTCTGATTTAGTCCTTCACTTTTAGCATCCAATTTAGCCCACCAATTTTATTGTCTGATTTAGTACTTTACTTTTAGCATCCAATTTAGCCCTCCACATTTATTGTCTGATTTAGTCCTTCACTTTTAGCATCCAATTTAGCCCTCCACATTTAGTGTCTGATTTAGTCCTTTACTTTTAGCATCCAATTTATCCCTCCACTTTTAGTGTCTGCTTTAGTCCATCACTTTTAGCATCCAATTCAGCCCTCCACTTTTAGTGTCTGATTTAGTCCTTCACTTTTAGCATCCAATTTAGCCCTCCACATTTAGTGTCTGATTTAGTCCTTCACTTTTAGCATCCAATTTAGCCCTCCACTTTTAGTGTCTGCTTTAGTCCATCACTTTTAGCATCCAATTTAGCCCTCCAATTTTATTGTCTGATTTAGTCCTTCACTTTTAGCATCCAATTTAGCCCTCCACTTTTAGTGTCTGCTTTAGTCCATCACATTTAGCATCCAATTTAGCCCTCCAATTTTATTGTCTGATTTAGTCCTTTACTTTTAGCATCCAATTTAGCCCTCCACTTTTATTGTCTGATTTAGTCCTTCACTTTTAGCATCCAATTTAGCCCTCCACTTTTAGTGTCTGATTTAGTCCTTCACTTTTAGCATCCAATTTAGCCCTCCAATTTTACTGTCTGATTTAGTCCTTCACTTTTAGTATCCAATTTAGCCCTCCATTTTTGTGTCTGATTTAGTCCTTCACTTTTATCATCCAATTTAGCCCTCCACTTTTAGTGTCTGCTTTAGTCCATCACTTTTAGCATCCAATTTATCCCTCCACTTTTATTGTCTGATTTAGTCCTTCACTTTTAGCATTCAATTTAGCCCTCCACTTTTATTGTCTGATTTAGTCCTTCACTTTTAGCATCCAATTTAGCCCTCCACTTTTAGTGTCTGATTTAGTCCTTCACTTTTAGCATCCAATTTAGCCCTCCAATTTTACTGTCTGATTTATTCCTTCACTTTTAGTATCCAATTTAGCCCTCCATTTTTGTGTCTGATTTAGTCCTTCACTTTTAGCATCCAATTTAGCCCTCCACTTTTAGTGTCTGCTTTAGTCCATCACTTTTAGCATCCAATTTAGCCCTCCACTTTTACTGTCTGATTTAGTCCTTCACTTTTAGCATCCAATTTAGCCCTCCAATTTTACTGTCTGATTTAGTCCTTCACTTTTAGTGTCCAATTTAGCCCTCCATTTTTGTGTCTGATTTAGTCCTTTACTTTTAGCATCCAATTTAGCCCTCCACTTTTAGTGTCTGCTTTAGTCCATCACTTTTAGCAGCCAATTTAGCCCTCCACTTTTATTGTCTGATTTAGTCCTTCACTTTTAGCATCCAATTTAGCCCTCCTATTTTACTGTCTGATTTAGTCCTTCACTTTTAGTGTCCAATTTAGCCCTCCATTTTTGTGTCTGATTTAGTCCTTCACTTTTAGCATCCAATTTAGCCCTCCACTTTTAGTGTCTGATTTAGTCCTTCACTTTTAGCATCCAATTTCGCCCTCCAATTTTACTGTCTGATTTAATCCTTCACTTTTAGTATCCAATTTAGCCCTCCATTTTTGTGTCTGATTTAGTCCTTCACTTTTAGCATCCAATTTAGCCCTCCACTTTTAGTGTCTGATTTAGTCCTTCACTTTTAGCATCCAATTTAGCCCTCCACTTTTAGTGTCTGCTTTAGTCCATCACTTTTAGCATCCAATTTAGCCCTCCACTTTTATTGTCTGATTTAGTCCTTCACTTTTAGCATCCAATTTAGCCCTCCAATTTTACTGTCTGATTTAGTCCTTCACTTTTAGTGTCCAATTTAGCCCTCCATTTTTGTGTCTGATTTAGTCCTTTACTTTTAGCATCCAATTTAGCCCTCCACTTTTAGTGTCTGCTTTAGTCCATCACTTTTAGCATCCAATTTAGCCCTCCACTTTTATTGTCTGATTTAGTCCTTCACTTTTAGCATCCAATTTAGCCCTCCAATTTTACTGTCTGATTTAGTCCTTCACTTTTAGTGTCCAATTTAGCCCTCCATTTTTGTGTCTGATTTAGTCCTTCACTTTTAGCATCCAATTTAGCCCTCCACTTTTAGTGTCTGATTTAGTCCTTCACTTTTAGCATCCAATTTCGCCCTCCAATTTTACTGTCTGATTTAATCCTTCACTTTTAGTATCCAATTTAGCCCTCCATTTTTGTGTCTGATTTAGTCCTTCACTTTTACCATCCAATTTAGCCCTCCACTTTTAGTGTCTGATTTAGTCCTTCACTTTTAGCATCCAATTTAGCTCTCCACTTTTAGTGTCTGCTTTAGTCCATCACTTTTAGCATCCAATTTAGCCCTCCACTTTTATTGTCTGATTTAGTCCTTCACTTTTAGCATCCAATTTAGCCCTCCACTTTTATTGTCTGATTTAGTCCTTCACTTTTAGCATCCAATTTAGCCCTCCACTTTTATTTTCTGATTTAGTCCTTCACTTTTAGCATCCAATTTAGCCCACCACTTTTAGTGTCTGATTTAGTCCTTCACTTTTAGCATCCAATTTAGCCCTCCACTTTTAGTGTCTGCTTTAGTCCATCACTTTTAGCATCCAATTTAGCCCTCCACTTTTATTGTCTGATTTAGTCCTTCACTTTTAGCATCCAATTTAGCCCTCCAATTTTACTATCTGATTTAGTCCTTCACTTTTAGTATCCAATTTAGCCCTCCACATTTGTGTCTGATTTAGTCCTTCACTTTTAGCATCCAATTTAGCCCTCCACTTTTAGTGTCTGCTTTAGTCCATCACTTTTAGCATCCAATTTAGCCCTCCACTTTTATTGTCTGATTTAGTCCTTCACTTTTAGCATCCAATTTAGCCCTCCAATTTTACTGTCTGATTTAGTCCTTCACTTTTAGTGTCCAATTTAGCCCTCCATTTTTGTGTCTGATTTAGTTCTTTAACTTTTAGCATCCGATTTAGTCCTTTACTTTTAGCATCCAATTTAGCCCTCCACTTTTAGTGTCTGCTTTAGTCCATCACTTTTAGCATCCAATTTAGCCCTCCACTTTTATTGTCTGATTTAGTCCTTCACTTTTAGCATCCAATTTAGCCCTCCAATTTTACTGTCTGATTTAGTCCTTCACTTTTAGTGTCCAATTTAGGCCTCCATTTTTGTGTCTGATTTAGTCCTTCACTTTTAGCATCCAATTTAGCCCTCCACTTTTAGTGTCTGATTTAGTCCTTCACTTTTAGCATCCAATTTCGCCCTCCAATTTTACTGTCTGATTTAATCCTTCACTTTTAGTATCCAATTTAGCCCTCCATTTTTGTGTCTGATTTAGTCCTTCACTTTTAGCATCCAATTTAGCCCTCCACTTTTAGTGTCTGATTTAGTCCTTCACTTTTAGCATCCAATTTAGCCCTCCACTTTTAGTGTCTGCTTTAGTCCATCACTTTTAGCATCCAATTTAGCCCTCCACTTTTATTGTCTGATTTAGTCCTTCACTTTTAGCATCCAATTTAGCCCTCCACTTTTATTGTCTGATTTAGTGCTTCACTTTTAGCATCCAATTTAGCCCTCCACTTTTATTGTCTGATTTAGTCCTTCACTTTTAGCATCCAATTTAGCCCTCCCCTTTTATTGTCTGATTTAGTCCTTCACTTTTAGCATCCAATTTAGCCCACCACTTTTAGTGTCTGATTTAGTCCTTCACTTTTAGCATCCAATTTAGCCCTCCAGTTTTAGTGTCTGCTTTAGTCCATCACTTTTAGCATCCAATTTAGCCCTCCACTTATATTGTCTGATTTAGTCCTTCACTTTTAGCATCCAATTTAGCCCTCCAATTTTACTATCTGATTTAGTCCTTCACATTTAGTATCCAATTTAGCCATCCATTTTTGTGTCTGATATAGTCCTTCACTTTTAGCATCCAATTTAGCCCTCCACTTTTAGTGTCTGATTTAGTCCTTCACTTTTAGCATCCAATTTAGCCCTCCCCTTTTATTGTCTGATTTAGTGCTTCACTTTTAGCATCCAATTTAGCCCTCCACTTTTATTGTCTGATTTAGTCCTTCACTTTTAGCATCCAATTTAGCCCTCCCCTTTTATTGTCTGATTTAGTCCTTCACTTTTAGCATCCAATTTAGCCCTCCAATTTTACTGTCTGATTTAGTCCTTCACTTTTAGTGTCCAATTTAGCCCTCCATTTTTGTGTCTGATTTAGTCCTTCACTTTTAGCATCCAATTTAGCCCTCCACTTTTAGTGTCTGATTTAGTCCTTCACTTTTAGCATCCAATTTCGCCCTCCAATTTTACTGTCTGATTTAATCCTTCACTTTTAGTATCCAATTTAGCCCTCCATTTTTGTGTCTGATTTAGTCCTTCACTTTTACCATCCAATTTAGCCCTCCACTTTTAGTGTCTGATTTAGTCCTTCACTTTTAGCATCCAATTTAGCTCTCCACTTTTAGTGTCTGCTTTAGTCCATCACTTTTAGCATCCAATTTAGCCCTCCACTTTTATTGTCTGATTTAGTCCTTCACTTTTAGCATCCAATTTAGCCCTCCACTTTTATTGTCTGATTTAGTCCTTCACTTTTAGCATCCAATTTAGCCCTCCACTTTTATTTTCTGATTTAGTCCTTCACTTTTAGCATCCAATTTAGCCCACCACTTTTAGTGTCTGATTTAGTCCTTCACTTTTAGCATCCAATTTAGCCCTCCACTTTTAGTGTCTGCTTTAGTCCATCACTTTTAGCATCCAATTTAGCCCTCCACTTTTATTGTCTGATTTAGTCCTTCACTTTTAGCATCCAATTTAGCCCTCCAATTTTACTATCTGATTTAGTCCTTCACTTTTAGTATCCAATTTAGCCCTCCACATTTGTGTCTGATTTAGTCCTTCACTTTTAGCATCCAATTTAGCCCTCCACTTTTAGTGTCTGCTTTAGTCCATCACTTTTAGCATCCAATTTAGCCCTCCACTTTTATTGTCTGATTTAGTCCTTCACTTTTAGCATCCAATTTAGCCCTCCAATTTTACTGTCTGATTTAGTCCTTCACTTTTAGTGTCCAATTTAGCCCTCCATTTTTGTGTCTGATTTAGTTCTTTAACTTTTAGCATCCGATTTAGTCCTTTACTTTTAGCATCCAATTTAGCCCTCCACTTTTAGTGTCTGCTTTAGTCCATCACTTTTAGCATCCAATTTAGCCCTCCACTTTTATTGTCTGATTTAGTCCTTCACTTTTAGCATCCAATTTAGCCCTCCAATTTTACTGTCTGATTTAGTCCTTCACTTTTAGTGTCCAATTTAGGCCTCCATTTTTGTGTCTGATTTAGTCCTTCACTTTTAGCATCCAATTTAGCCCTCCACTTTTAGTGTCTGATTTAGTCCTTCACTTTTAGCATCCAATTTCGCCCTCCAATTTTACTGTCTGATTTAATCCTTCACTTTTAGTATCCAATTTAGCCCTCCATTTTTGTGTCTGATTTAGTCCTTCACTTTTAGCATCCAATTTAGCCCTCCACTTTTAGTGT
Organism: Acanthosepion esculentum; assembly: GCA_964036315.1. Lineage (NCBI taxonomy): Eukaryota > Metazoa > Mollusca > Cephalopoda > Sepiida > Sepiidae > Acanthosepion > Acanthosepion esculentum. The sequence continues at coordinate 85,038,264 of OZ038508.1, read as the reverse complement.
CTGATTTAGTCCTTCACTTTTAGCATCCAATTTAGCCCTCCACTTTTAGTGTCTGCTTTAGTCCATCACTTTTAGCATCCAATTTAGCCCTCCACTTTTATTGTCTGATTTAGTCCTTCACTTTTAGCATCCAATTTAGCCCTCCACTTTTATTGTCTGATTTAGTGCTTCACTTTTAGCATCCAATTTAGCCCTCCACTTTTATTGTCTGATTTAGTCCTTCACTTTTAGCATCCAATTTAGCCCTCCCCTTTTATTGTCTGATTTAGTCCTTCACTTTTAGCATCCAATTTAGCCCACCACTTTTAGTGTCTGATTTAGTCCTTCACTTTTAGCATCCAATTTAGCCCTCCAGTTTTAGTGTCTGCTTTAGTCCATCACTTTTAGCATCCAATTTAGCCCTCCACTTATATTGTCTGATTTAGTCCTTCACTTTTAGCATCCAATTTAGCCCTCCAATTTTACTATCTGATTTAGTCCTTCACATTTAGTATCCAATTTAGCCATCCATTTTTGTGTCTGATATAGTCCTTCACTTTTAGCATCCAATTTAGCCCTCCACTTTTAGTGTCTGATTTAGTCCTTCACTTTTAGCATCCAATTTAGCCCTCCCCTTTTATTGTCTGATTTAGTGCTTCACTTTTAGCATCCAATTTAGCCCTCCACTTTTATTGTCTGATTTAGTCCTTCACTTTTAGCATCCAATTTAGCCCTCCCCTTTTATTGTCTGATTTAGTCCTTCACTTTTAGCATCCAATTTAGCCCACCACTTTTAGTGTCTGATTTAGTCCTTCACTTTTAGCATCCAATTTAGCCCTCCACTTTTAGTGTCTGCTTTAGTCCATCACTTTTAGCATCCAATTTAGCCCTCCACTTTTATTGTCTGATTTAGTCCTTCACTTTTAGCATCCAATTTAGCCCTCCAATTTTACTATCTGATTTAGTCCTTCACATTTAGTATCCAATTTAGCCATCCATTTTTGTGTCTGATATAGTCCTTCACTTTTAGCATCCAATTTAGCCCTCCACTTTTAGTGTCTGATTTAGTCCTTCACTTTTAGCATCCAATTTAGCCCTCCACTTTTAGTGTCTGATTTAGTCCTTCACTTTTAGCATCCAATTTAGCCCTCCACTTTTAGTGTCTGATTTAGTCCATCACTTTTAGCATCCAATTTAGCCCTCCAATTTTACTGTCTGATTTAGTCCTTCACTTTTAGCATCCATTTTAGCCCTCTAATTTTACTGTCTGATTTAGTCCTTCACTTTTAGTATCCAATTTAGCCCTCCATTTTTGTGTCTGATTTAGTCCTTCACTTTTAGCACTCCACATTTAGTGATTGATTTAGTCCTTTACTTTTAGCATCCAATTTAGCCCTCCACTTTTAGTGTCTGCTTTAGTCCTTCACTTTTAGCATCCAATTTAGCCCTCCAATTTTACTGTCTGATTTAGTCCTTCACTTTTAGTATCCAATTTAGCCCTCCATTTTTGTGTCTGATTTAGTCCTTCACTTTTAGCATCCAATTTAGCCCTCCACTTTTAGTGTCTGATTTAGTCCTTTCGTATCCAATTTAGCCAACAACTTTTAGTGTCTGATTTAGTCCTTCACTTTGAGCATCCAATTTAGCCCTCCACTTTTAGTGTCTGATTTAGTCCTTCACTTTTAGCATCCAATTTAGCCCTCCACTTTTAGTGTCTGATTTAGTCCTTCACTTTTAGCATCCAATTTAGCCCTCCACGTTTACTGTCTGATTTAGTCCTTCACTTTTAGTATCCAATTTAGTCCTCCACTTTTACTGTCTGATTTAGTCCTTCACTTTTAGCATCCAATTTAGCCCTCCACTTTTACTGTCTGATTTAGTCCTTCACTTTTAGCATCCAATTTAGCCCTCCACTTTTAGTGTCTGATTTAGTCCTTCACTTTTAGCATCCAATTTAGCCCACCACTTTTAGTGTCTGATTTATCACCTCAATATTTTCATTCTTATTATAAAAAATAACCATGTTAACGATTTTTTTATTTGTAAATTTATAAAGCTCCCTGTTTACAAGAGAATAAAAAAAATTAAATAAACACATTAAATGGCACATCTGAGAAACATCCTTCTTCCAACAGCATGGCTGATGCTAACCTCCAGGAAAGTGACTCATTGCACCTCCTAAGGCTACGTTTCTCAGCTGAAATGAAGTGGGAAGACTATATTGAATCCATTGCTAGGTCAGCTGCTAAGAAAGTTGGTTCACTGTGTTGTGCTAGACAATTCTTCTCTCCAGAATCTATCTTACATATCTATAAGTCTACCATTCATCTGTGCTTTGAATATTGCTGTCACACACAGTCCGGTGCCCCTGCCATTTACTTTGAGCTCCTTGATAAAATTCAAAGAAGAATCAGCAATATTATTGCTCTTGACCTGGCGGCTTGGCTTCAGTCACATTCCAACTGCCATAAAGTTGCTTCCTTGTGCCGTTTCTATGAATACTTTCATGTCAATTGTACAGGTGAGCTCATTACTCTGGTATCTAGACTTTATGAATTTTAGTGCAGTACTAGATTGGCAAAAAGGTCTCATCAATTCATTATTGAAATGGCAAGATGTAACTGTAAGTTCTATGCTAACAGTTTGTTTTCTCACACTTCTTACTTGTGGAACTCTCTTTTGGCCTCATGCTTTCCAGCCAACTTTAATCTGCCAAAATTTAAGTGCAATGTCGATCATTATCTACTGCCTTCCTGATCACTCTTCTATTGTTCTCATTCCTTAATAATTTTTGTTTTCTAATTCTTTCACATTTAGTAACCCCTTAGATTTTAGTGGCTTTATTACCTTGCTTGGGGTTAATTCAATTTAAAAAAGAAACAAAAAAAACAAAAAAAACAGACTGTAATCATAAACTTAGAAAAATATGCCATTTCTTTCATTTGCTCTCACCATATAAATTCACTAAAACAGGTTAATGGCATCTGAATTGATGCATTACTTTAACTTAGAATTGACAACACAAATGTTAAAGATATTTATTTATTAGATTGTTTATAAGAATAATTTAGCTAAGTCTAACAAACATGGCCACAAAAAGAGAGCAAAGACAGTAATAGCAAAATGTCAAGAGAAAAAAAACGACCTTTTGACATCCTACTTTTTTTGTAGTTACATTTATTCAACTTTGCCAAGAAAACATTTATGAGTTAAACATAGTGGGAGTAATGTAGACATGATTGGGTTGAAAGTAAGTAATCGGTTTACTGGAGTAAAGGATTTTTGGTCACCCATATTTCATCTGTTCCAATGAAACACTTATAAAATTAAGTTGGCTTTCAAAATGTATGCAGAAGGAATGATTAAAACATTGCGTTACATGTTTTGGCATTTTTGGTCACCCATATTTCATCTGTTCCACTGAAACTCTTATAAAATTAAGTTGGCTTTCAAAATATATGCAGAAGACCTCTTTTCTTAAAATGTGTCCTTCAAAAAAGAATTCCTCCAGTTTTTTTTTTTTATATATAATCTGTAATACTTTAAATGGGTTGAGGTAAATATTTTGAGCAATTAACCTGTGCAAAAAAAAATTTGATTGGGAACTTGTGAGGTGTGATCGAGCTGTAATTTCTATCTGTCTATATTTCTAAGATAGGCACCGTAACTATTTACATTGTTCAGACTATTGTCCTTATCTTTGTTGTCATATTCATGACATTTTGGCTATTGTACGCTGTGTCCATCTTGAAGCAATATTCATTGGAATTTCAAAACTAACCCTTTATTTTGTCCACCAGAGTAGATTATTCTAGTTCCACGTGCCATGCCTCTTCCAGATTTCTCAGTTTCATTTATTTCCCTTTAGTGACTCAACTCCAAGTTTTTGTTCACCTCTGCTGTGGCCAGGTATTGAACTCACAGCTCTTTGGAACAAGTCACTGGATTACTTCAACCAATGCTTTTATCCACTGGGTCATGTGTCCAGAAGGCATGGCATGTGGAACTAGAACAGTCTACTCCAGGATACAAAAGAAAGGGTCGTGTTTGAAATTTCAATATATATTACCAGAAGGAGGCCGGAGTTTACAACGGACAAAACGTGAATATGAAAAGAAAGATGAGGACAATAGTTCAAACAATGTAAATAATGTAAACCGTAATTTTTATTAAAAAGAGTTATCAAACTTTTTTTTTATTTAAATGTTATTTATTCATCTTTTTGTGACATTAGGCACGACAAAGAAAAACTGCTCTTAACAATCAAGAAGAGGTAGTGAAACTTTTTAAATGCAAAATGAGGCTTGGAGAATTTAACACTCACAGGACACAGAGAAACATAATAACAAATTTGTGCAAACGGATGGAGAAAAATGTACCACAAAGAGGGTCCATAAGGGAGTAAGTATTGCTGAGAAAAACAAAAGACAGGAAGCTGTGGAGAGCCGTGATTACCCACGTTCTGATAGCACAAAGAGAGAAAAATGCATTGCATTTAACATACTTTCATATAAACATTCATCACATTTATTTTGTTGTGGGGAATTTTATAACCATGGTGAATATATTAGAATTAGCTTGGGTACCTCGACGTGGTATAATGGTTAGAAAGCTTGTCTTGCTATGATCAATTACGAGTGAGTTCAATCCTCACTGCGTGCTCCCTACTTTCGGCCTTGTGCCACATCTAAGCTATGCTTAGAAAATCGCTATTAGTATTAGCTTTTTGTACAAAGTATAGGGAAAGAGGTTTTTTGGGGTTTAAAAATTTTAAATTCTTTCTTTTGAATTTTTTAAATTGTACTTTTTCATCATTTTTTTTTAAGCTTGTTACATATACCCCGCCTCTGAAAAAAAATATTAAAATTTCAAATTAGACGAATTCACTGAGTGCAAGCGTGGTAATTATTAAAATCAGAAAGAAAGGCTTTGATTTTATTTCTTTTTAAATTTCCTTCAATAGGGTCTAACAATAAAAAAAAAAATAACCCTTTAAAATTCCACGCATTCTGATGTGCAGTGTGTCATTTTTCCGAATAATGTGACATTGGTGGGATCAGTTACATAAATTTTAGACATTTATTTTTTCTAAAGCTTGAAGGTATTTTCTCAAATCCGATTAAAGAAATTAAAGAATTCATATAATTATTTAACAAAGCAAGAAGAAATGGCACATTCCCATAGTAACCTTGTTTTTTTTTTGTGTTTTTGCTTCTTCTTTTTTCTTTCTTAAATTTAACTTAGACCACAATGCTGCTTTTTATTGAGTAATACTACCATACCATTCTGTTTCACGGCGAGAGAGGCCGATAATGCCTCGGACTAGAATTACATTTAAAAACATTTCACTTAAAAAATAGAAAAAAAGGTCTGCCTATTTCGTTGATAATTGATCTCAGTTCTTATTCCATCATAATGCATTTGTCTTTTTGTAGAGTTCTTTTCTTTCGACGAGGTGCGTGGTTTTATTGACCTGCGACATGCATAGAGAGGTCAGCCTTTTTACACTAGTGCTGTCGCATAGTTTCGCTCCCAGAAAGATACTCCCCTCCATCTAGTTTGCTCTTTCCTTTTCATTTTCTTTCTCCAATTTGCTATTTTTCTTGTTTCCGACATCGGTGAGGCTTTCGTCTCGCTATCTAAGTCGATATCTCTCGTTTTAAAGAACTTCCACCGAAGTACTCTTAGTTTATTTTAAATAGCTTTTCTCCTCCCTACTATTTTTACACCGTTCTTTTCTTTCTGTCTATTCTCTTTCTCGATATATATTTGTATTTTATCTATTCTTTTAGTTCTTCACCCCACTGCTGTTTGTTTTTTTCGCAATCCAGAATTCCTCTTTCTCATTGATACGGTTTTTTATGCAATACTTTTATAATTTTTTTCTTTCTTTCTTCTTCCAGGGCTCGGGCTTCTCAATTTCACTTCTTCCTCGCAAAAGCGCTCATATTTCTAATTCTTCTCTTGTTTAAAATTAATCCTATTGTGTTTTTTTTGTTGTTCGTTAATTGATGCTACATACTTGCTTTTTATTATTTCTTTCCCTCTCACTGCACTCGAATAAATAAAATAAAATGTTGTGCTGTGCAAACACCCCTGACCCGCCATTAAGCTTTTCCGTCTCTTCTCTCTTTCTTTCACTTCTCTCTTTCATTAATTGCATCTTTTCTTTCTTTCTTTATTTATTTCTAAAAGAAAAAAAATTAAAAACAGGATCAGAATTCTTCAAAATCTATCGAGAAAAAAAAAGTTTCTTTAAGAGACTAGAATATCAACTGTCAAATTTATCGAAGGTTAAAAATGCCATGTAAAAAAAAAAAAAAGGCCACAAACGTGGGACATCCGGTTCGATTTGAACGCACTAAAATGGTTTGCTATTGCCAGTCTGACTTGTTAAACTTGTTAGCCGCTATTTAGTAAGCTTAGCTTAGTTCTGAGACAAGGCCATACATACAGGGCACCTAGTGAGGACCGAAATTCCTAATAGTAACCCAGACTGATTCGTTAATAACCCCAGACTGAAATGTCCAATGTTGTTACTTAACTTTTAGTTAAAAAAAAAGTAATATTCGGTTTGAAATGCAATGGTTAGCAAGCAGACCTAACAAACTAGAGACTTAGTCACTTAACTGGTATATTAATTAGTTTTTCAGTGGATTCAATCCTTACTGGATGCCCTACACTACAGTTGTTGGGGTGATGCTAGTTATCCTGAGCTAAAATATTAAAATTTCGATGAAATGAATTCAGTTTTTTAGCTAGCCCTTGTGTAGATTAGGTTTCTTTAGTAACTAATAAACCTACACAGGGGCTAGCTAAAAAACTGAATCAATCATAAATTAGCCTTTTTTTAACTATAGTTTTCTTTTCACAGTTAAAAAAAAAAAAGGCTAATTTATGATTGTTAGAGAGAAATATTACCTTTCGTTCAAGTTAGTTTAAAATTCGTATGAAAAAAAAATGAATGAATAAAATTTAAAAAAAGAAGCTATTTTTTCTAACACCAGGTGAACATTGGTAAGTGAGAGAGTTGTAAAGTTATTTATTTCAATATCCGTTTCTAAGGGAATGACGGCATACGCCTTTTTCACGGGTTCTTGGATTCATGCCGCCCTCACTTTCTTTATAAATAAATTATATTTTTCCAAGTTATTGTTGAACTCTGTTCGTTCACAAGCCTTCTGACTTCGTGAACATCTTCGAATAATTGTCATAAGCGGCGGTGCCTTTTTTGTTCATTGCCAAAAGACACTACCACCTGGCGTCGCTAGTATAAGAGACCAAAATACGGATTAGAAATAAATGTGTGTATGTGTGTAAAAATAATAATTCTATCGGGAAATCCATCTTTGGAACCAGTAGTATAATAAAGTTAAAGTATTAGTAGTGGTGGAATGATGGATAGCGGCTCGGATTGAGGAATTGGAGAGCCGAGTTAGTTCGTAATTCCAGTCGAATCCATTTCGTTTCAATTACGTGCTAATACCGTTGGATAAAGTTTAAATCCTCCTCCTCTTCTCCCCCCCCCCCAGCTATGGGTAAATAAATAGTAAAGAAATGGCAACCAACTGCGGGAAAAAATCTGCTTCGTCAGTCATGTATCGAAAGATACATGATCGCTTATAAGCGTGTATCACGCATGGCACATAACCAAGTAAAATAAAAATGCATTTATAAGAGGATAGGAATGTAACACTTTTTAGTTTTTAAATTTAAAATATAGATTTTTAATATTTCCGTGGCCTTCAAATAAACGAGAAAGAAAAAAAAGAGAATTCACTGCCAACCACACACACTGTATCTAATTTTCATATTAAAAAAAAAGAAAAGATTACTTCAGTTTTTTTTACCTGAAGGAGACAGGAAGCAATTTCGGGGAAAAAAAGCATTTATTCTGTCAATACACTTCTTTCTTCCTTTTTTTTTTAGGTATCCTTTTTCGCACCCTGATTAAATCTCTTAGTAACCCAAACCAGTTTTACCTTTTCTTGCCTTCCGTCGTACTACTTTCTTTTCCCCATCTTCTTTTAACCTTTCAACTTTCTGTCAGAAAGATCATCTATCACTATTCTACCGCGTTTCATTTATTCAAATATACTATTTCCGATTCTTTTCTTTTCTTTGCTGTCTTTCATTAAAAAAAAACCAAAAAACCCAGATATTAAATCCATATCGTCCCTTAACACCTTCTTTTAAATTACATTTTAATTCGTCCCGTTAACTCTTCTCTCTCAAAATGGATTTCACCTCGACAAGTAATCGAGGTAATTTTTACTTACTCCCTATTATTTATATATATTTTCCCTCATACTTTTGTGAACTCTCTTTGTAAGTCTTTAAAACTCTTCTCTATTGCTTAAGACTAAGAGGCAAACACCCTGTTTAGACTTTTCTTATTTCGCCTCTCTTTCACTCCCTCGCTAATATTCTTCATTCTCTCTCCAGTAAAATCTCCAGTGTCTCCTCTCTTTCCCCCTCTCTTATCACACTTATAGATCCCCCCGCTTATTGATTACCTTCTCTTCTCTATCTTTCTGTTTTTTCTTTCTTTCTGTTACATTCCCTCTCATTACTATTAAGCACCTCTTCTCACCCCCTCTCTGTTTACATCATCTCCTCCCCTTCCTCTCTACTTGGAGTTCGCACTTGCGAAGCTATTGCTACAACCGACGCTGACTAGGTGAGTTAAAAAGACGTTTTTTTTTTACGGTTTTTTTTTTTAACTTATTGTAGTTATTTACTTTAAACATCATTCATATATCAGGCGAGATCATTCCCAAGTTGATTTCTTTCCAATATATATATATTTTTTGTTATATGTATATATAATTTTTTACTTTTGTAAATTTAATTTGTTTTTGGGCTTTGCCAACACGACGGCGGACACTTGCTTCATGGCTTGTTTTACACACGCACACATTATTCAGGTATATTTACATTTACGGATAATATATGTACCAACAACAAACCAGCTTGTCATATATAAAGCAAGTCTTTATCGTGTGGTTGTTTCTTATTGTTTCGTGTTGTGTTTTCACAGAAAACTGTTATAAGCCATTTGCGGGAGGGGATACGGATAGATAGCCTGTTATTAAGAAAATACAGGAAAAAGTTTAACTACTGTAAAAAAAAATACATTGGCATTGGATGTTCTTTTGTTATATATATAGCTAAAATAAATCTATCTATTCCATGAAATAGATAAAAAACGACTATTTTAAAAAAGAAGAGAAAAGAAGTGTGTGTTTTTAAAGAAGAGAGAAATGAAATGTATTGAGAGAGAAACATTTCCTAAATGCCATTCTTGGAGCACTCAAATACGTGGTGCATTGGTGATGATGTAGAAACGTGGTTCTTTATTTATATTAAAATTTTGTTTCTTCTTTGAGAACCGTTTTTAGAGAACACAGCTGAAATTTACTTGATTTTTGTACTTGACATGCATACTGTACGATATATATTTGACATTTAACTTGAAATTTAGTATTTTTCGTTGATAACCCAGTGTGACTGCGAAAGTGTTTAGTTTGTAAAAACATTCGTAAGATTTTTTTTATTTTAAATGTATTTTTTCTGTGCCTACATAACTTTTTTGAAATTTAATTTTTTTGCAGATTTAAAAAAAAATTTAATTTATTATATTTAATTCTTATTTGTTGTAGTAAAAAACAAAGTTTAATTTCCATTCATCAGTTTGTGTTACTTACTTACTGTTACAACTTTACAATGCTTTTTTTTTAGTTAGCGTGTCAGTCACTTAAAAATAATAAAGAAACATACACACACGAAATCCGATGCAAGAACAACTTTCTCTAAGTAGCTACAAAAGATTTTTCCTAAGTTTTAAAAACTTAGGCCAATCACCTTAAAATTAAGATTTAATTTGCTTTTAATTTGTTGGTTTTGTTTAACTTTCTTTATTTGAAAATTAGTTTAAAAAGTAAAACAAACTCTGTTTTTGGAAAATAAGCGAAGGAATAAGTAAAAGTTTTAAGAACAATAACATTGACTTCTTTCTCGTTTGATTATTTTTTTTAAAGTTAAACTCCTCGATATTTTTTTTATTCTTGAACGAAAACAATATTTTATTTAAAAATTTTATATTTTTTAAAATTTTACCTGGCAATTAGGAAAAATGCAACGGCTACAAATTCTCATAATTGATAGTAAATAAATACATTTACATTGCAATTATTACAATAAAAAAAAAAAAAATAATAAAAAGAATTATGTATGTATTTATTTTAGTTAGTATGTCGTTCATTTTATTTTTATTTATTTATTTTTCTTTGTACAATGAAATTCCCTCAATCGGTCACTTTTCTTCCTTGTTATGAATATTGCTAGCAAACGAAAAAAAAATACCAGGTCAGTTTGACGTCGTGTCGACTTGAAAGTTCATTTGGACGGATTGACATCAAAAGAAAGAAAATGCAACACACATCTATCTGTCTCTCTAAATGTAATTTTAAAATGCATATTGTGTAGTCATTGTATTGCATACGAAACTAGAGTGACTTCTGTTCTTCTCCCCACCTGTTGCTTGTTGTAGTATTTTCTTTTTCTTCTTTTTCTATTTTTAAAAATGTAATTAAATTACACTATCAAAAAAACAAAAAGAATTGGGCTGACTTTTTCTTATCCCTTTCACATGTGATGGCATGTAACTTTTCTGTTTATTACTGAGGTCACTTGACCAACACGTGACCCTAATTAAAGTCAATTTAATTTATGTTTGCTTTTCTTTCCTTTTCTTTTTTTTAAATTGATTGTCTTGTCAGTGAAATCTGTTCTTCCGGGACTTCGTATATATTTGCTGTTAATGTGGGGTGTTGTCATTCTTCATATATTTTTAAATAAGTGTTTTAAAAAAATAAATGTAAGCATTCTTTCGTTTATAAGAATCATCAAGTAAAAATCGCAATTTTTTATTTCCCCAACAAATGTATCAACAATGATTATCCATTTTAAATGTTGCTTGCTTGCTTGTTCCATAGTTTAGCTGGTCGTTGTTAAACTTCCATTCATTGATTATCAATAAACTTTGTCTTGGATTTGAAGCTGGCATTATTTAATAATAATTGTGAGGAGAAAATAATACCCAGTGTTCTACTATTTGCCACTTGTTGAGTTTAAAAATGTCTTGTCTTGAACCCATTCTTCGGCAATCACCAGTTTTGTCTCGCTCTTTGATAGCTAAAAAAAAAAAAAAAATAATACTGCCTTTTAAAAAATTTGAGTAGTTTATTTGTAGAAAATATTTTCCCACAAATATCTGAAAAGTAAGACCTTTTTTTTTTTTTTTTTTTAACTGATTTTAAAAAAATGCTATTGTTTCCCCAATACAAGGCCCAAGAGTCCCTCAGTGTAGAGGGTTACTGCATGAGGTTGTTTTATGGATGTGAGGATATGTAGGATAGATAAAGGTTGACCCTAGACTTAAAGATGTTAAGATTGTAATGATCCACTTGTGAGTTTGTTTCACAGAGCAGTAGGTCTTCGGAAGAAGCTGTTCAAATGGAACTTTCTCCTTAATGAGGATTGGTTTGCACTTGCTTATGTGGTATGGTGGGTCTTAGCTGTAAAGGTTTGAACTGGTGGAACTAAGTAATATAATGTGTCAGAAAATGGAAATGGTGATAGTGAGAGGCTTGTAACAATGCAGCTGTGGGGAAGTAGTTGTAAATAGTTCATCACCATCAAGGCTAGCAAGAGAGGATTAGTCAGCTCCAACCCTGATATGGCAGGAGTACTCCATTTTTAGTTTGATCTCTCATAAAGTATTTTGGCTTTAGTCATTTTCCCCTCACCATAAGTTTGCTTTCCTGTGCGTTTTTATCAATACTTTCATGGTAATTGTTTCGGGTGAGCTCTTCACTATTTTATTTAGTTTGTTGTAAATAGTTTTGTCATTTTTATAAATACTCATTGGGGATTTGTTTTTTTGGTTTTCTATATTCACCTCCTCCCACAGACAGGAAGGGTACATATGGGAACTAGTTAGGATTTTCATAGAGACATTGACTATCCGAAACTACATCAACAGCAAGGCCTCTGACCAGGAGGTTTTGAGAAGCATGGAACCACCTCTTAATTGCTGGTGTTCTCAGGTCCACCCTGACCTGGGGTGGTAGCACCTGTTAGGGTCCCAGCTATGGGCAAATAGTTGACTTCCAAATTGGGGTCAAAACACTATGAAAGTGTAAAAATAGGTTTTAATACTAGTAATACATTTTTGTAAAAGGTTATTACCAGCAATGAATGTTTGAAGGAAAAAGTATTACCAGCAATACATATTTTTGAAAAAAATATTACCAGAAATAAAAAATCTTGTCGGCATTAAATAACCCATTGAGGTATTAATATGCCATAAAACAAACCAAACCAGAGACATTGAAGTATTATGGTGGATGTAGTAAGAATGCATTGTTTTGGTGTTAGGAATATTGTGGTATGTATGAGTCGATGTTTGTGGCGGGCTAAGTTTAAATTTAAGACAAAAAAAAGACTGTCCTTTTCCCCCATTCCCCTTTTTTGGCCTTGTGCCACATTTTGTTTGTTTGTTTGTGTGTATATATATATATATATATATATATATATATAGACATTTATATTATGTTTAACATTCTTTTTATAGATACAAGTATTTAAGCAAATGTTCTGTTTTATAATAAACAGTATTAAATAACATTTACCGGCCTGAATGTCCAAGAAATTTTCATAGAAAATTTTCGCTCTCCGACAGGAATTGAACCTGTATCCTATACGGAACCATCATTTCGCGTGATGTGCCTTAACTGTTCGGCCACAGAGGAGCGTCTGGTTAGCAAGGTCGAAATAAATAAATTGTCGGACTATGTCCAATTCAAAAAATATATATATATATATATATATATATATCTTCACTATGGCACCTAGACTTCATGAATATAAGTGCAGTACTGGACTAGCATCAAGAACTCATCAAGAACTCATCAAGTGACAGTTGAGCTAGCTAGATGTAGACATCAATTATATGCTGACAGTTTATTTTCTCACTTGTGGAACTCCCTTACAGCTTTCCAGCCAGCTTTAATCTGCAAAAATTTAAATGCAGTGTCAATTGCTGTCTACTTTTCTCTTCCCACTTATTACTAATGTTTCTGTTCGTAATTCCTCCACACCCTGTAACCCCTTGTGTCTTAGAGGCTGTACTGCCTTGCGCTTGGGGTGATACCGATTTTAAAGAAAAAATTTTTTCAGCCTCTTTGGCAATGAATTGGATATCTGTGTTCCACTTGAGTGTCTCAAAAGATGTTCAAGGCAAGTAGCCTCCTCGAAAGAAGACCCATCCATCAGATTAGGTGTAAGTTTGGGGTCTGCTCAGTGGTGATGGAATGTTACTAATTTGTTTTTGGTCATATTGAATTTTACAAGCTAGTTCTTTCCCTATTGTGCCATCTGGACCTGATCAGAAGGGAGATGAGCTGTTAGGTGCGAGTCTTCCAGATTTTAATTAAATATTTAACAAAATTATAACAGTTTTTAAGAATATAAAACTAGTTTGTATCTCTCCCCACCTCAGCAGAGCCACTGGAATAGTTGGGAGGGAACGGTCTATTAAGCAATTTCCATTGTAGAATCAAAATGGGGAAAAAATATGTTAGTTCTACAAAGTCGGGGTCTTTGCTGCTCACGAAACTATTTCCTGCATTTGACGCGGAAAGATCTACTGCACTTGGTGATGCCTCTGCAACCATCATTTGAACCTGCAGCAAATACAAAACCCTCCCAAGTCCTCATATCCAAAGCCAAGCCACATTACACAATAGATGGCTGCAGTGATGGCCCTAGGGTTGCTGGCACCTGAGGCAAGCTGAACTTTGATATCCTTACAAGCATAATATTTTAAAATTTTCACAACGAAAAAAACTGAAAATGTAAAATAACAAGTTTATTACAATATACAACTTTATACAAAGTAAAGGAAACATTCATTATCTAACCTAAAACATTTTTTCTAGCCTTTAGATCTGTAGATTTTTTTATGGAACTTTCTCCACTTATCTTCTTTACAAGATCATTTTCTATTGACAAAATAAAGAATTTAATCTGTCTTTAGTCATGGATGACCACCAGTATGTTTTTATAAGCTTTAGCTTTGGGAAACCCCAAACACATGACAAGGTGGTGCCCATGGCCTTGATGGTGCTTCGCCCGACTGCACAAGTTTCCAGTACCTTGAGCCAACCCTGGATGGCTGCCACCTGATTGTATGGCCATCACAAAATGTCACTGTGAGACTTAGTCATGCTTTTAATGGATACAGCTCTTTAAACTGAGTAAACTTTTAAAACTCTGGCACAAAGTTGGCAGACACGAGGCATATACTTTTTTTGTTATAATTTTGTGAATGTCAGAATGTCTTTTCAGCCGATAAAGGTGATATGAATTGTTAGTATGTAATGCCTCATCATGGATATGACGATAAACATCTGACAGCAAGGTCTCTGGTCAGGAGATTTTGAGGTATGTGGAACCATATCTTAATTGCTGTTGTTCCCAGGTACACCCTGACCCAGGGTGGTAGCAACTGTTACGGTCCCAACTATGGGCAAATAATTAACCCACAAACTGAAGCCAAACATTATGAAAATATAAAAATATATTTTTATAGTGTAAATACCAGTAACGAATTTTCATAGTAAAAAAAAATTACCAACAATAAATTTTTGTAAAGAAACTGCACTGTAAATTTTAAGTTTAATATTGAAATTATATTTTCTGTTATAGTGAAAGACACCTTGTCTAGGTAATAGACTCTCCCATCTATTATAAGTAGGAGTCGGTAGTAGTCGAGAGGAGGAGTAGTGTTCAGCGACCACAACAACTTTTGGATCTCATCCTCGTCGCCAAAAGTTGTTGTGGAGTTATTTCCACAATCGAAGCTGTATTCGGACTAAATGCACCCTAAATAGGTTAAACAGACAGAAACGTTAGGAACTTGTAATAAAGTGTTACGCAGAGTAATCGAGTTGTGGTCGCTGACTACTTTTTTCCTTCGACTACTACTGACTCCTACTTATAATAGATGGGAGAGTCTATTACCTAGACAAGGTGTCTTTCACTATAACACTTTAGGACTTGAGTCAAATTTTGAAACAGTAATTTGTGTCACAATGGAATCATATTTTTAAAAAAATAATTGTAATTTAAGCTCTACCTCTGTATTGAGCACTGTTTTTTAAAAATAAAAGCATAAATACGAAAGAACTTTGGATGATTAATCTAACTGTTCTTTCCTATTACATCAATACACAAACAAACATATATATATATATATATATATATATATATATATATATATATGACAATATAAAAAATTAAAATAATTCATTTATTTTTTCTCAATCCATACTAGTATGATTGGGGAAAAAAAAACAACCTAGAATCCATATGTAAAAAGCAGACAGGCTGGAGAACAGTACTTTGATCCGAAGTAAAATCCGCAAATATTATACTGATCATCAGCAGAAGTGCCAGTCTGTCTGTAAATAATCCCCTTATTTTAGATTAGCTATTGTGTATATTTAGAAACTTAATGTGACTTAGTAAAATATGCTGTCACTTTTGACAACATGGGTAAACTATTATTAATATAAGTGGGTGGACATAAAGTGGATGGTTGATTTTCTATTGTTATCAAATAACAAACTGATCCCCCTTTTATGGTTTACTACATTAATGTCAGAAAAATATATTTCAAGACTCACATGTGAAAACTATCTATTCATACTAAAGACTTCTCAAAATATGGCATTATTTTTGACAGCATGGGTAAAATATTATTTTTAATAATTTAATATCCTACTGGACATAAAATGGGGGTCAGTTTTCTATTGTTGTAAAGCATAACTGATCCCCAACCCCAAATTACTTTCTCCCTCTCTCTCTCTGAGATATAAGTTGTATCCTGTGTCTCTGTTATCAAACTTCTCCTAGGGTTTTGGAGATAGATCCTCTAACTGTATATATTCTGAAACTACATTATCCAGATTACATGGATAAGTATATTTCGTTATGATCAAAGTTGGTCCCCGGGGTGCATAAACTTCCCACTGAATTTCTTTCTCCCTTTGATTTAAATTAAATTTAAGTTTGAACAAGGGAATGACTCCTATCCAAATTATAAAAGGAGAAAGCCAGAAGATGGAGGTCACATTGGCAAGATCAAAATGAGACAATATGGACGTCAAGTTGAGCAAGAAATCACCAATCAGTGTGTAGTGCCTTACAATACGTATTTGTTATGACAATTCAATTGTCTCATCAATTCATTCAATCAAGTATTGCATTAAATACATATCAAAGTGGTCAGTTCAAGATGTTTTTGCACAAACACCCCACTGAATTTTTTTCCCATTTGATTTAAATTAAATTTGAATAAGGGAATGATTCCTATCCAAAATATAGGAGAAAGCCAGAAGATGGAGGTCACATCAGCAAGATCATTGAGCAATATTGAAATGCATCATTTTTCTCCACAAATTATAACAATGATTTAAAATCAATCATCAACTTCTTACAAAACAAAATGTGTGACATGCAGCAAGGTGCAGGTAATTTGGCCAGTATAATAATATAGGTGCTGCTGGGCAACCAACTTGTTTTGCGCCATGGCTAGTTGTCTAGAGCAGTAGATCTCTCATGAGTTCTTGTTTTGCTTATGAGCAGTGTCCTGCAAAGCACATTCTGCATATGTGTAAGATTGTAAAAATATCACGGATTGGTCCATAGAGCTGTGATTTAGTTGGATGTTGTCTCCAAGAGATGTTAAGTATACCTCTCAGCATCTGAGTGTACGTTCCATCAAGCTTAGACTGTAGGGTTTTAGTTAATGTCCAAGCAGTGGCACCATATATTGAGACCACCTCTACAGTGGCTCAAAAGAATCTCCGCTTGAGGTTGTCTGGTAGATCAGATTTCTAGATTACATCCATTTTATTCAAGGCTTTGGTTATATGAATTTTCACATCCTTTTCAGTAGAATTTATCTTGCTTCTTAGGTATGTAAAAGATTCAACAGATTTTATTGATTCACTTGAGACGGTTTGTATTGAGCCTTGCTAGTTGAAGCTTATGAATTCAGTTTTATAGGCATCTGGACATTGAGCAAAATGAGTTGGTCACCCAGCAATCGCCTAAATTGACCAGCTATGTTATGACACATAATGCCTCCCTAATGACATTGATGCAGGACTATGATGGTTGGCGTGATAGACTCCTGAATGTCTAACTTGATAATATAGGTTAACTCCAATGATTTGCTAAAAAACGAGCGTACATGATCAAAAAATGTCAGAAATTTAATAAAAACAAAATTTTATTGTCAAAGTCTTTGTTATTTATTAAGAAGAAAGGCCAAAGGATTTTTTTTTAATTATTATAGTTTTTAATCCTTCTAAAAATTTATTTTTCTTGCATCAACAGATGACCGTAAATTAGTTTGGGAAATTTTAGCATCTTTTTGCAATGAACAACATATTGATTTGGAAATTCATGCAAAAATCAAATAATTGTCAGATTTTAATGAAACTTCAAAAATTTATTCACAAATGAATGAAATGTTTTTTTTTAAAACATTTCCCTTTTATAAAATCTTGATAAAAGATTCTTTATTTGCATCTGTAATCACCTAATTATTTAATTTTGTGAATTTTTGAGAAATTCATTTTTGTAGTTTTTTATTAGTTCTTCGAAATCATCATTTTTTTTTTTTGTAAAATAGAACCCCCCCCCGTTACCAAATATCTGCCCTGAGTTTGTTATAGAGCAAATAGTACACCGAACTACTCCTTTACTATAAAGAGCTCTAGGTCAGAGCTAAGAATGGTAGCCATTTGGGGGTCAGTCTTCAAAGTACAGGTGTCACATCAAGTAGCCAAAGCATATGTATAGAGAATCCTTATATGAAATATGTTCTATAAGTAAGAGGGGTTATAACCATAGCCATATTAGAGTGGTGTTATAGAATCATAAACTAAAAAATGCTATAAAACTAAGACATTATTTCATTAGAAAATCTTTTAAATGCTTTTAGGTTGAGACATATTATGATTGTAAGAAAAACATTTTTTTTTTTTTATGAATAATGAGTTTTTACAAGAATTGTTTTCATTTTTTTAAAAATTTTAATTAGAATAATTTATAAAGTTTTAAATTTTAAAATTCTGTATTAATTTGTAGCTATTAGGTGATATTGTTATTAAGTAAAATTATATTTACTAATCATAACCGGAAAAGTTTACTACAATTCAGCGCTCCCTCTGCCCCAGTATTTTAAAAAGAATTTTGAATTTTTTGTCTGTCTATAAATGCGTCAAATTTTGTAAAGACCGTATAGTGATAACAATCATAAATTTGAAGCCAAAGTACCTAAAATTCAATAAACATTAAATTATGGAGAAGATTTTCTTCAATTTTTAAGATTATTGGGTTGTTAAAAAAATCCCTCTGCCCCAGTATTTTAAAAAGAATTTTGAATTTTTTGTCTGTCTATAAATGCGTCAAATTTTGTAAAGACCGTATAGTGATAACAATCATAAATTTGAAGCCAAAGTACCTAAAATTCAATAAACATTAAATTATGGAGAAGATTTTCTTCAATTTTTAAGATTATTGGGTTGTTAAAAAAATCATAAAATGGCGCTCATGTTATATTTATCAAGCAATTTTTACAGAAATGTTCCCTCATAGTAAAAATTCTCAAATATAAGTCTATTGAGATAGTTGTCAATACCAGGTAACAGCCGTCACTTCTGTGTTAAATAATGCTTTTCTGCAATATTTTAGACTAACAGTAAGTAATATTTGTTTCACATTAAATTAATTAAACTTTAAATCGGCTAGTCTTTGTCAAATAACGTTTTTAAAAAGTGGATCTTATTTTTGAGAAATTTGAGAATTACGTTGTGCTGACAGATTTGTAAATATGGCTAAAATCAAATTTTTTTTAACAATTTCAAAAAAAGAAAAAAAAAATCCAATCAATTTAAATTCATTTTGAAATACAGCAAAGTATTTTGCTTATTGGAAATATCAATTTGGCTTGAAATTAAAAGTAAAATACAAGCTTCAAGAATGATTTTTATTTAAAAAAATTCATTTTAAACTTTAAGTATCCCTTTTCTTTGGAAATATAAATGAATGTATGTATGTATGTATGTATGTATGTATATATATATATATATATATATATTTAACTCGCATGTGAGAACCTACCAACAGTGAGGACCTTTTTGATGGTGTGGGTAAACTAGTATTAATATAAGATTCTATTGGACATAAAGTGGGAAATAAGTTATCTCTTGTTAAGTAATAAACAGATCCTAACCCAGAATTACTACATATTAATATAATAATTTCATGGTTCACTTAATGAAAACCTCCATTCAACTCATCAAGGTGGTGTAAAATTTAAAAAATAACTGTAACAAAGCCTGTGTTCATGTGTGATTTTTAAAAATCACCATCACAGAATACAGATTTTGTCGTGGTTACAATAAGTTTATCTTTGTAATTGACCCCTGAAGATGATCTTGGAAAGGATTGAAAGTACTTGGGTTAGAAAAAACTACAGCAGCTTCCTTAATGAATTTGATCTCTACATCAAGAAACTGATCAGAGAAGTGAAAAAGATAAGTATAAAAATAAATAGGCACAATATGTCTATATTATTCAACGAAACACACACACATACATACATACATATACATACATGTGTGTTTAGAATAGGATATAGAATCCTGACAAAGTTAAGACATTTGACAAATGGAAAACATTTAATTGAAAATAGATTTGATTGCATGTTTTGCTTTTCTAGGCTTCATCAGATCCAAAAATGAAAGAAAGAAATGTGTGTGTTTGTGTGTATGTCTTTTCTTTATAATTCTTAATTCGTGTCGAAAGTTGTTATATTTTCAGTTTTGCCATTTGTCAAATCTCTTGATATATATATATATATATATATATATATATATATATATATATATATACACACACACACACACACACATGTTTTATAATAAATTACAATAAAAACATTTTAAATCGCTACACAAAAACTTTGATGTTTAGATACTAAGATGGTACCTCCTTAGGTGATAGTAACTAACTAAATGATTTATTAGGGAAATTTATAAAAACAAATCTTTACTTTTTTCCTAAGTTAAGAGGGTGGCATACGGTCATAATTAACATCTCAATTATGCCCCCTGTGACTTAGGAATAGAGGTAAAGATTTGTTTTCTTAAATTTCCCTAATAAATCATTTTTATCATTAGTTATCTACTATTGCCTGAAGAGGTACCATCTTAGTACCGAAACATGAAAGTTTTTGTGTAGCAATGTAAAATGTTTTTATTGTAATTTATTATAATAAAAATATTATAATATTTTGCTCTACTTTGTATTGAGCACTTTTTTAAAAAAATAAATGCTACGAACTGTGGATTTTTACTCCATTTGTTCTTTCTCTCATTTGGATACACACACACACACACACATCAGATATAAAATTAGAAAATTTCCTCCATCTTTTCAAAATCAACAGTGACACATTTTCTACAGCCATGCAAATGGGCATACTGTCTAGTTTCTGGTAAAATAGTCTTCCAGTTCCACCTACCCTGTCACTACCTTCTGAACTTTACAAGTATAGATGTATGCACTTGAAATGTCCACTTCACAGAGAAGTGAAGCGTCATAAGTTAGCAGGTCAACCAACAGAGAGTAAGACAGCAAACAAATGAGGTAAAACCTGTAATTTGCCTACTTTCAAGTGTGAATTACTCGTACTGAACATTTGGGCGTCATTCAGTTTAAAAACAAAAAAAGAGAAGAGGTTTATTTACCCAAAGCCCTTTTACGTTTGGCCACCGATTTTGTACGCTTTTAACTGCATATTTCCTAGGGAGCCATTTCTGTAGGATGCCACCATCACCTCGGCTTTCTTGCTAGGTAACATGGTGAAGAAAAAATTGTGCTAGTAAAAACATGTCGTTATTATCTCGGAAGAGATTAAGCTGATTAAAATTCCTTCTCGTAAAACTGCACGTCATTTATTGAGATCAAATAATTGTTGATCTTTGTTAGAATGTTTTACAAGGCCCTCGGTTAGGAGAAGAATTAATCCTCCAATTTAAAAAATAACAGAAAGGAAATGTATCCAGTTGTATCTATTAATACAATGTAAAATCTTTTCTTTTGATCTTTTATTACTGAAGATCAGAGTGAAGCATCTGTACAAATTTTTGACAGTCTTTAACCTTTGTGCCTGTAATAAAACAGTGTATCAAGGATGGTTTTTCCCTTGGCACCACTATTAATTTAACTATCTTCACTTCCTCGACAATGTTTGTTGTTTTAAAAAGCGGTAATTAGAATTTTAATAAAACCCCAAAACACGGTGCGATAGGTAAATTATTGCCATTTTATATTTTTAATTTTTCACATGTGTATTGTATTTTTGATTTTGTGGACTGCCCAGTATAGTAGGGTCAGTTGGGCACCGTCTGTGAGAAAAAGTGCACCATGATGCAATTCACTCTGCCAGAAATTTGTAAATGTCATACTGTACACTTGGCATTTGTGCCAGAAGTACCAATACAAATATTTTAGCGTGTTTGGGTGTCAATCTGAGGACAGTGCAGAGGATTCAGAAAGAGCTGGATAAATGGTAGATACGTAAGACAGAACAACTTTTATTTACAAGAATAATTATATATCTACAATATTCCAAACATGCAAGCCCAATAATGCAGTGGTCATTCCTTATCAATTTATAAAGAAATAAATATTAAAAAAAATTCTTTTATTCATAAATGTATAAAAAAATGTTTGTCTGTCAAACATGAAAATTTAAATAAACAGATAACAAGTAACTGTAATTATGAATTCTGAAATGAAGCGTTTCTCAGCCATTTCTTTCATGCAGAGAATTCATTGATATTTTTATAAAATTATGAATAAAAAAACTTCATAGTTGTTTATAAAATGGTAAATAATAAATATTGCATTGTAGATAGTTTACAGATCTTGATAATTTTGTAATTTTAAAAAAAAGTTTTGAATAAAAGGATTTCTTTTCAAATTTATTTCTTTTATAAAATGATAGATAAATCATTATAAAAGGAAAATAATAGCAATATCAACAATAGTGTGAAGCCAAAATACTGTATGATCTGGTGTGTTTTAATTATTCAGCTATGAAAAACCTCACAGTTCAGTAAGGTTTCTCCTACAAAGAAGGATGCAGGTTTAATTCCTGCTGGAGAGCACATTAAGATTTCTCGACTACACATGCCATTGACATAATAGACCAGATGATATAAGGTTATATAATTTTGTATAATTTTATGTATCAACAAACAGTATTTAGAAAAATATAACAATTTGTATTTGGCTAGATTGAGAAAAAAAAAATTCTTTCCAAAATTTTGAAACTACCCGCGTCTCTCATTCTGTGTGCATGTGTAGACGTTGGCAATGTCAAAAAAGCCCAGTTGGATGAAATGCGTCTCAAAAACTTTCCAAGTTTGTCATTTTTCTAAATACACACTGTTTAAAGAAAAATTATAGATGGGGGTGTCTATTTCAAATACGAGTATCCACTATAATAATGTTTGAAATAGTAGTTATATATATATATATATATATATATATATATATATATATATATATATATATATATATACACACACACACACTACGCTATTTACATTATTTGGACTATTGTCCTCAATCTTTGTCGCCATATTTATTACAATGTTTTGGCATTTGTACGCTCTGGCCCTCTTCAGGTGGTTGGAATGTTGAACTGAACCCTTTTATTTCACTCACTAAACACATGGCAC
Source organism: Acanthosepion esculentum (assembly GCA_964036315.1). NCBI lineage: Eukaryota > Metazoa > Mollusca > Cephalopoda > Sepiida > Sepiidae > Acanthosepion > Acanthosepion esculentum. Next base: position 85,015,393 of record OZ038508.1, on the reverse strand, counting down.
AGTGGATAAAGGCGTTAGTTAGATCCAGTGACTGGACCCAAAGAGTGTGAGTTCAATATCCGGTTAAGCCAGTGGAGAACTTTCAGAGGGAAATTAACAGGAGATAACTGATATACATTAGACATGGCACGTGGAACTAGAACAGTCTACCCCTGTGAGCGAAATACAGGGTTCAGTTTGACATTCCAACTACCTGAAGAAGTCCGGAGCGTACAATGGCCGAAACATTGTAATAAATATGGCGACAAAGATGAGGACAATAGTCCAAATAATGTAAATAGTGTACATAATACCTTGTCTCAGAAATATAGACACACACACACACATATATATATATATATATATATATATATATATATATACTTTAAAAATCTGATCTGATTTATAAAGTTAAAGCCCTGCATATTATTTTTTACTTGTATTTTATTTTTCGCGTATGTAATGAGCACTTTTTAATACTACTGTTTCCTCGTCTGATTCAACTCTGACCATTAACCTGTTATGTATTTTATATATATATGTATATGGTTAGGTAAATGAGATAACTAGATATTAGCGGCCGTATATGCATGTGCTGGCGTGCATATACTGGTAAGCAAATAAATAATTACCAAATTTAACCAAGAGGTGTAAACATTATATCTATATCGCATTTAATAATAATTATAGCATTTATAGATAATTTCAGTTGTGGATAAAATTCAGGGAACTGAATGCCTCAGTCCTCACACTTCCAGGCCACCGTTAAGCAAGGTGTAGGCAGCTGTAAGCACCACCCACCGCGAGATATCTTTTGAGGGGGGTTATAATGTATTTCTCCAAAGGTTAATCTGATGGAAGAGGAGTTATCACTATAGATTGATTTTGAATTTCTGTATCATTGAAAGAGGGCAGTGCCATTTGAGTGGGCTAATTAAACGCACGAACTGCAATCTCTGGCAATCCGTTGCAATCTCTGGCAATCTGTTGCAATCTCATAAGCAAATCCTGCATGTCTCATCCTATTATTTGTCATATGTTGTGTTGTTCTAGAGAATTTTTCTCACCAGAATCCATCATAAATCAACCATTTGTCCAAGCATTGAATATTGCTGTCACATCTGGTCTGCTGCTTCTGCTATGGATTTCAGGATTCTTAATAAAATCTAAAGAACATTCATTCATGATAACCATTTTAACAGTAACCATCTACCTTGAGTGGCTCTCAGTTCAGTGAACTCGAATATAAAAAAAAATCTCAGTTCATAATTATGAACTGAAAACTACAAAATATTGTATATTTGAGTATAGTTGAGTTTTTTAGGCTCAGTTTTTCTGTATATTACAATTGAATAAGGCAAGAAATGCACTATAACAGAAAAAAAATCAGTAATGGATAGCGACAAACAGTTTTTGCCTTACCAGATGGATCCCTGATGATTTCAGAAAGAGATGGAAATGAAAATATATGCTGGTGTCTGCTCTGTTGGTTTGTAGGGACTGAACTGCTTGATCCTCATCCATCAAATACCACGGGAGAGTCCACCATATATATATATATATATATATATATATATATATAATAAAAAGACTTAAACACCAATATTCCATGGTCATAATTTATTCCATTGGAATCGTAAAAACGATCCAATTCATCAGACCTACAGATTCAAAAACAAAGGTTTCTTTCTGAATCTGTAGGTCTGATGAATTGGATCGTTTTTATGATTATGACCATGGAATATTGGTGTTTAAGTCTTTTTATTATATCCTTACTCTGTCCTGGACATTGAGTTCTACCTGGATCATATCCTCTTGGAATTATTTTTATACATATATATATGTGTATATATAATTGTATGTGTATATTTACCACTAATATTGTCTCTCTCTCTCTCTCTCTCTCTATATATATATATATATATATATATATATATATATATATATATATATATTAATGCCAACATAGAATGCCGAAAGTCAGAGTTAAAATCCATTTTTAAAATAAATTCTCACATTCTAGTTTTAAATAGGAATTTAGGTATACTCAGTGATTACAGTTTCCATGAAAAGCCATCAACAATACTGACCATGGCAACCAGCACACACACACACACACACACACTCCCAAAATGTTGTTGCTACCTTCATCATAAAGTCGGTCATTTTTAGTTTCTTGAGAATGTTCCTTTTGTTTAGATTTCACACTGTCATCTTTGGAATATACTTCAAAAGTCTTAGAGAAGGCAATTGCTGCTAGTACGCAAACAATAGGAGTTGGAGTGAGCATTAGACGGACCATCACACTAGAAAAATAACTGGCACTGATAGCATAGGGAACGGCTGGAGAAAATAAACAAAATAATCAAATTACATTTTGAAAAAACAATTAATATAAATTGAAGTTTTATATAATCACACACTATCTGTGGCCATAAGTAGCCAGAATATATATATATATATATATATATATATATATATATATATATATATATATATATATATATATATATCTCAATTGGTAATTGGTCGGGATAATTCCAAGGAGGACCTTAATCCAAAGAGAGCTCAATGTGAGCAATATAACTCAAGAAAATCCTTAAAAATCCAACCTCAGTTATAATTTATTTTATTAATATATTTAAATATTCATCTCTTCAGACTGAGGGTTTTTTGGAAAAAAACAACGAATAAACCTTCAGTCTGAAGAGGTGAATATTTAGATATATTCATAAAATAAATTATAACTGAGGTTGGATTTTTAAGGATTTTCTTGACTCTTATAGATATCACATATATAGTACATTTAAAAGATTCACTTTCACTGCTGTGCGCAGATAGCTTAGAGTTAGTCTCTGATGCCAAATTGGTCAAGTTTCAATCCCAGCTTGAAGCAATCCAATGTCTAGCGACACTGATGAGCTGTGATAGAGTGAAATAGGCTTGTATGTATGTATGTATGTATGTATGTATGTATGTATATATATATATATATATATATGTGTGTGTGTGTGTGTGTATATATATATATATATATATATATATATATATATATATATTCTGCTTACTTTGCGGGCTAGTTTATGTGGGGTGCTGCCTATCCCTGATATGATAGGTCTCATTGGTATGTTCGGTTTTGCAAACCAAGCAGAATTTTAACTCCTCTTCTCAGCACTATTAGTCCATCACACATAAAGAAATTTAGGTAACCTCCTAAACAAATTAAAAAAACATAGGCATTAAAAACAAAGTGATAATTACTGCAATAAAACATGGGGTAGATAAGATTCATGATGAAATGTGGGGACATAGAAACTTTTGTGTAGTCACCCCAGTGTAATTCCGAAACTTGATGATGGTAACGATTTCAAATAAGGCATGATTCAATAAATGCAAATTTCAAATTTATCATTTCTTATTGGAGCCAAAGGCACCATTTAAGCTTCCCATTAGAAAAAGGCGGCTTTTCAGCTGATATACTTAAGTACCCATGTATACAAACATTCTAAAAATAGTAACAATTTAAAATATTCTATTTTTTTTTTTATAAGGATAATCTTGGATTAATGTAAGATTCTATTGAACATAAAACAGGGGATTGCTTTTCTATTGTTATTAACTAATAAATTAATTCTCTTAATATATTAATAAATGTAAAAAGATATAAAGGTGTGCAAAAGTAGGTATACAGCAACGAAAACCAAAGGATGTGCATAAAACATTGTATTGATTGTACTATCATAAACATATCAATCCCTCAGATGTTCAAACTGTTCCCCCCCAACACACATTCACACACTCCGCATTATGTGTAAAACATTTATTATTATTTATTTATTTATTTAAAAATAAAAATAAAAAATTATGATAAATGTATTATAAGAAAAATTAATTAAATAAAAATACTAAAGACTAGAGTAAAAGCCACCCTACTGGGCAGTATTTAATCTTGCTCCTGTGGGGGAGGGCTCTTGATTGAGCCTTCATCACAATAGGTAAGGAGGAGTAGATATGATAGGCAACAATAAATTAAAGAACTCAAAAAGTGAATTTAAGCATTGCATTAATATTTAAGCTTACTTTTTAAAAATTCAACAATAATTCTACTGCCACCACTTAATTTAAAAACAATTTGATGTATGTAGGTCCTTACTTTCCATACAAACAATTATTTTTATTTCATGGGTGACTTTCACTGGATTTCACAATTAATTTCAATTATTCTCAAAATTTATTTCCAAGTTATAAAAATTGTTATTGTAAAAAATAATTTGTTGCTAAAAATCGCTGCAATCAATTACAGTAATGAAAACTCGGGAATCCAAAATTTCAGGATTGCGGGTCTGAATCCAACATGGAATGTTTTTAATTTTCTCATGGAGTCGACCTGATTACAAAATGGTATGATATGTTGGTCTACAGCCTCTAGGTTTAAAGTTGAAAAAGTGTGACACACTGACATTTGCATTTATTATATAGATAATTTGTATGGATTAAATGAATTCTAGAACCACTATTGTAATCCTGGTATATTGCTGCCATATATGGTCTGGAGACCCTGCTGTTTGCCTCAGGGTTCTTGATAAGATCCAGAGACGGATATGCAATGTAATTGGCCCTGATCTGTCATCTCGTCTGCAGTCGCTCTCTCACAGACGCGACGTTGCCTCGCTCTGTCTTTTTTTACAAATATTTCACAGTAATTGCTCCGAGGAGCTGCTTTCGCTGGTTCCTAGGCCTCATGTATTTAAACGTCCCACGAGGGTGGCATCCCATTCCCACCCCTTCACCATTGAAACTGTTAGATGTAGACGTCTCTTCTACTCCAATAGCTTCATGTCTCGCACATCTCACCTGTGGAACTCCCTTCCTTATTCCTGTTTCCTTGACAAATACAATCTCTAACTATTTAAGTGTAACGTCAATCGACATCTCCAGTTGCCTTGATCTATCCACTTCCCTTCTCCACATCCTTTCACCTTTCATTCCTATCGGCTCTCGCTCCAAATCTTCTGTAACCCCCTTGCCTTGATCGATCCACTATCTTTCTCCACATCCTCTCCTTTACCACTCCTATCTGCTCTTCCTCCAAACCTTCTGTAACCCCTTGCGTGCTAGTGGCTTCCAGCCTTGCTTGGGGTGATAAGCTTAAAAAAAAAAAAAAAAAAAAAAATACTTATTGTATATCTACTTTTGCAGCCCTGTTTGTTTGTGTTTGTGTGTATGTATGTATGTATGTATATATATATATATATATATATATATATATATATATATATATATATATATGTATACACATGATAGAAATTGTTAGGAGGATTTGATAATTATAATTAAGTAATTCATTGAGTCTGAAAGAAACCTCAACAGAAAGCACTGGACGGCCGTTTCGTCCTATATTTGGGACTCATCAGCAGTGCGCATCCACTACCGAGAATTGAAACCCTGACAGTTGAGTTATCAAGCAAACGCCATACCAGACTCAATGAATTATTTAATTATAATGATCAAATCCTCCTTACAATTTCTATCATGTGTATATCATTGCTTGATCCGGCTTCTAATGCTCTAGAGTGAGTGGCTTGGTGATAGTAGTCGTGGCTCCAGGGGGCACAGTTCTATGGTTACAGTTGAGTTCCACCACGGAATATGTGAGTGAGCGGCGATATATTGAGTCTGATTTGCTACCTCTTCGTCACCGAGGCCCGTTGGAGCAGTTGGTATGGCGTTTGTTTGATAACTGTCAGGGTTTCAATTCACTGCTGATGAGTCCCAAATATAGGACGAAACGGCCGTCCAGTGCTTTCTGCATTCTGTTGAGGTTTCTTTCAGACTCAACGAATTACTTAATTATATATATATATATATATAACTATTATTTTTATTTTTTTCTGGTACGCAGGGGGTTACACATAGTGAAGGTGAGAGAAAAGACTGGGTATTGAGTGGACCGAGGAAAGGATAAAAATTTACCGGGGATTTCAAGAAGATAGAAGATGGCGATTGATGTTGCATTTAAAGTTTTGAAGATTGTAGTTATCAGGGAAGCAAATAAGAGGAAGGGAGTTCCACAGTTGGGAAGTGCAAGAAAAGAAACTGTTGGAATAGAAGAGGCGGTTACATTTAACTAATCTAACAGTAAAAGGATGAGATCTAGATGCCAGTCTAATAATATGCTTAAACTCACATAGTCTGGTACCAGGGATAAAAGCTTGTCATAGCAGTTGCCATGAAAATATTTGTAGAAAAGACAGAGGGAAGCCTGTTGGTGAGAAAGTGACTTTAGGCAGCAATCCCTCTTTTCTACAAGTTTCATTAAAAACAGCTGACGAGGTGCAAACCGAGCAATAGGTGAATCTGTCTAATCTCTCATATTAAAACCCAATAATAGAAAGGATGTAACAAGATATGTTGTACTTTTTGACAGCTCAGATAATCTTGTCTCTTTGTAATATAAATATGATTTATTCTTATGTAGAACTTGAAGAAAAACGGGGGCGAGGTATACAAAGTTATTGAAGAAGACAATAAACAGTAAACATCGTTTAAGAATAGTATTTACATTAGTCGGACTATTGTCCTCATCTTTGTCGCCATATTTGTCACAACGTTTCGGCCGTTGTATGCTCCGGCCTTCTTCAGGTGGTTGGAATTTCGAACTGAACCCTTTATTTCGATCACTGGGGTAGACTGTTCTAGTTCTGCGTGCCATGTTTGATGGATGTCAGTTATCAGTTATCTCCTGCTAATTTTCCCTCTGAAAGTTCTCCACTGCCTTAACCGGGTATTGAACTCACACTCTTTGGGTCTGTCACTGGATCTAACCAACGCCTTTTTGGCTTGTGGAACTAGAACAGTCTACCCCAGTGATCGAAATAAAGGGTTCAGTTTGAACAAAGATGAGGACAATAGTCCGACTAATGTAAATACTGTACATAATACCTCATCTCAGAAATATAGACAGATTGTTTAGGAATATTCAAAAGTTTTTTTGTTTTTTTTTGCGTGTCTGTTTGTGGAAAGAAATCTCTTAATTAAAACACTTGTGACAAGAAATAATTTTGAATTTTATTTTATTTTGAAATTGTAGTGTAAATATTGTATATTCTGTAGGTCAATAATACTAAAGGCCAACTTTTCAAGAAGCTGAGTACTATAGTAGTACAATTTCATATTTGTAATGAAAATTTCTGTCCAGTCAGCAGTGCTGCACATTCCGTCAAGGTGTAAGACACTCTACAAACAATGGGTGGTTACTTCCAGATATGATTATAAAGTCCATCAGTATTTAACTTTTTGACTCTAGTGCAAACTGGACACGCTTATGTTTTCGACTTTAGTGCAAACTGCAAACTTTTGCAATAATGCTCTTGGAGAAAGGCAGGAGTCACTGTTTCCTACTCTTCCACCGAGTGTTAAATAGCAGGGTAGGTACTCTTCAGCTGAGGGTTGGTACTCTTCAGCTAAGAGTTGATACTCTTCAGCTAAGGGTTAAATAGCAGGGTTGGTACTCTTCAGCTGAGGGTTGGTACTCTTCAGCTAAGGTTGGTACTCTTCAGCTGAGGGTTGGTACTCTTCAGCTAAGGTTGGTACTCTTCAGCTAAGGTTGGTACTCTTCAGCTGAGGGTTGGTACTCTTCAGCTAAGGTTGGTACTCTTCAGCTAAGGGTTAAATAGCAGAGTAGGTACTCTTCAGCATGAGGGTTAAATAGTAGGGTAGGTACTCTTCAGCATGAGGGTTAAATAGCAGGGTGGGTACTCTTCAGCTAAGGGTTGGTACTCTTCAGCATGAGGGTTAAATAGCAGGGTAGGTACTCTTCAGCATGAGGGTTAAATAGCAGGGTAGGTACTCTTCAGCTTGAGGTTTAAATAGCAGGGTAGCAGCCAGTCTAGGATAACTACTTTGAATTAATAACAAGCAAAATTTGAAGGAGGCAATAGAATCCACTCTCCTATTTTTTACAAGAAATCATTGCAATTCACAGATAATAAAGGAAATTAATCTGGAGAGCCATAATCACCTATGTCTCGAAAGTGCATGGCAGTTAAAAAAAAGAAAAGATATATAGTAAATAATAATAATGATGAATGAAGTGGGTAAAGATTAACTTGAATGCCTTTTTGCAATTCTTTTTACTTGTAAAAGAAACCAAAGTCCAATTAATAATTCTAAATAAAAGACATATTAAAGCAACATGAAAGAATAAGAAAAAGGTTTACGTTATTGCAAAGTGGTCGTATCCGTATCAAAATGCAAATAAATTAACAACAAAATATAAAGGAAAATGAAAGTAGGTCAAGAGGTTTCTTGTTTCTCCCTCATTTGAGCTCGACCGAGGACCACAAATGTGTGTAGTAACTAAAATTAGCGACATTAGAGATTATATATAATAAACATGCACACAAATGAGATTTGAAAAAATTTTATTTTATGTCTTTTAGGCATATTTATATAAACTCAACATAAACTTTGTCACAACTGTCTAAAACAATAAAAGACTTAATACAAAACAAAACAATAAGCTAAAACTTGAAGGAGGAATTTATTCTATTACTGGTAATGATTGCCACCAGAAATACATCAGGGAAACCTCAAGAAATTATAGATTATATGAACACAAAAGAGATATTTTACAAAGCAATACATTAAACATATTAGTTGCTCACCATAATGAGACTTACCACAATTTTGATATAGAAAAATGCTACTCTAATTAAAACAATTCACTGAGATGAAAATGTTTAAAAAGTGTTTTAATCGCTAGATCATCCCCAGTAAATTTGCATCCAGGTTCTTACATTTCATCATTCTAGGCAGATCTTCTATTATCACAGTGTTTGATATTTAATAACAAAAGCAGTGGAAACAAAAAGAATCTAAATTAACTGTTGATAAACTGTAAAAAAACAAAAAATACAATCAGTCGATCTTGCTAGGATCATATTTTTCACCTTTTGTTTCCTTATGAATCTACAACAAGCCTTCCACAGTTATTGCGTGCAGCAGTGTGAACTAAGACCCAATGTGGGGCACGATTCGTCCCGTCAGTGAAAAATTGAGAAAGCTGAAGCTTTACATATTCTGTATTGTCTGTGATTTTTTTTTAATGTCTAAAACAACAAAAAAAAAGTGCCGTGAACTCCCTTCCTTGTAATCCTTTGCTTTCATCCTAATGCAATTCAGTATTGCCTTACAGCATGGCAACAGTAATACATTAAGGATAATTGATATCTTGTGTCAAAGGTAGATACTTAAACCTGTGCTAATCTGGCTACTTGCTGAAGGTTGCCTCTGGCTTCTTGTCCTAAAAACAGCTCCGCTTGTTTTGCCCTTCTGTTCCCTGTATTTCCTGCTTTCATTTGCTTTTTTTTGTTTTTTTCCTTACTGTTTGCGGTGCACTCTCAAATATATAAGAGTAGATAATTCATTACCTGTAACACTTATTTAGTGCAATTTAAAAAAATAATTATTTACTTTGATTACTTTTCACAAGTTTAAATCTCACTTTGTCAAACTTCATCTTTAACATTCTTGAATTAATTTTGTTTGCAAGGCAGAAATTTTATCCTGCCACTGCAAGTGACTCAAATGAATGAATAATAGTGTTTGAATTTTTCAGTTGTGTTGTCATATCCTGCTATGGCAACAGAAAATGACCATGACTGAAATTAAGTAGTGCAGTAGAGGAACCTGGAAAACAATGCAATCTGTTTCTCCCTCCTGCTTTGACACCTTTTGCAAGAATAATTAACACGAGTCAAATTGCCATCTTATGAACATTTCTCTTAATAATAATTTGAAAATAATTTTATTTATGGTTTGGTTTCGTTTATGGCATATTGACCTCAATGAGTTATTTAATACCAATAAGATTTTTATTGCTGGTAATATTTTTTTTTTCAAAAAAGTATTGCTGGGACTACTTTTTTTTTTTTTTTTTTTTTTTTTTTAAATGTACTGCCAGTAATAATTTTTTTTTCTTCAAAAATGTATTGCTGGTATTTTGACTATAAAAACCTATTTTTACACTTTGATAGTGTTTTGATCCCAGTTAGGGTGGGGGGTAACTATTTGCCCATAGCTAGGACCCTAACAGGTGCTACCACCCCGGGTCAGGGTGGACCTAAGAACACCAGCAATTAAGTGGTGCTTTCACACTCCTCAAACTTCATGATCACAGGCCTTGCTGCTGGATGCAGTTTATCGTCTTACCCAGGATGGTTATTTATGGTAATTGTATTTTTGGTGATTACCTGACTTGGTTTCCATTGTTTGATACTCTGCTTCTGAAAAATGTGATGTTTATCATGGCTTTCATTGTTTCTTGGCCTTTTTGGGGTTGGAGAGGGTAAAAATTTTAAAACCAAGTCCCAGGAGAGCTCCCCCACCCAACTAGTACCTCCCCTGGCCAGTTTATTGCCCAGTGTCCCCAAAAGGGGAAGTGCAAAGGGGGCATGGGTAATTTTCCCACAGTATTGCTGGTAAACCCACTCTAAACTTTGACCTTGTGCCAGCAGTGACATATGCATGCTGAAAAATAATATTGCTTCTTGGACTTTTGGTTGGGATCAAAGTGTAATATTTTCCTTGGGTGAATAAACTGCATTTCATCTCTCAGTTGTGTCTCTGTCTGCAGACAGAGCGCAACTGAAAATCTTAATTATAGCTGCCCACAACAGTACTTTCCTCATTACACTAAGGAGGGGTGATCGGCAGTAATACTGATGTCAGTGCAACTGATGATTTTAGGGGTTGGGCTATTTTTGGACCTGACACTGGTGCAAGTGCTAAGGCTCCCCAACATAAACTGACCTTGTGTCACATCCTGCCAACATGGGGCGGAAAGAAAATACAACCACTTCTCAGACTTTTGACTATGATCAAAGAGTTGTATCTGTTCTTATCAGCTTAATCTGATTCTCTCTCTCTCTATTTCTGTCTTACCTTCTTTCTTTCCTTCATTTTCTCACTGAAACCAGGTAGTGTCTTTTCCCCAATTTTTACACTATCAAAACTGAATAGTCCATTACTTATAAGATATTGGCAGGGCGTAATGGTCGTTGCGTGTGTGTGTGAGTACTAACAAAGTGGAGTCAAACACAAGTATAATAGGTTGGAGCAATAAAGTATCGGCTATATATATATATATATATATATATATATATATATATATATATATATATATATGTATATATAAATAAAAAGGAAAGAACAGTAAGATATAAAATCCGGTGTTCTTATAGATATTTTTATTTTTACACAATAGTGCTCTATGTAAATTTAAATTTACAGAGCATTAATATTATAAATTAATAGATTTAAAATATGTTTTTACCGCTACACAGTGATAACCATGTTTCAGAAATGGAAGCTAAAGCCCCTGAATTTAATTTTGTTATTAGACCAAAGACATTAGTTCCATTTCCTCATCAAGCGAATTTTGGAGTAACTTACTTTTTAAAATTTACGGTTGTTAACGGCACAGGAAAGATTCATAGTTTGAGGGTTTCCAAGGTTACCGATAAATCCATTCATCTAGACAAGGGGTGGTAGAGGGTTCAATTTATGATACAACGAAAATTAAAAATTAAAAATTGAACCCTCTACCACCCCTTGTCTAGATGAATGGATTTATTGGTAACCTTGGAAACCCTCAAACTATGAATCTTTCCTGTGCCGTTAACAACCGTAAATTTTAAAAAGTTACTCCAAAATTCGCTTGATGAGGAAATGGAACTAATGTCTTTGGTTTAATAACAAAATTAAATTCAGGGGCTTCAGCTTCCATTTCTGAAACATGGTTATCACTGTGTAGCGGTAAAACCATATTTTAAATCTATTAATTTATAATATATATATATATATATATATATAATATATATATATATAAGAAATATAGTCTTAAAGTGTGCTATATTTATGGGATAAAGTGCTCAATATCAGAGATAGTGTGTGTAAATATTTTATATATATATGTTTTTTTTTTCCTCGCCTGTAACATCATTTGGAGTTTCATGACCAATGTACTCAGATTGCGTTGTGCATTAAACTCTGGTGGAGAGAAGAAAATATTTGTTTATTTTATAGCTCTAACAGATTTAATAAAGTTACTTGTTGAATGATGTGAAATAACCTGAAATTCTCTGAAATTGAAAAATAATATCCATACCTGAAGATGATAAAAGGATCTATTGAAAGTACTTGCAAATGGACTGAACATCTAATCCATTTTACAATTTTTAAAAACAAAGATCATGTCATTCAACGAGTGGTTAGTAAGTTAATGCTTTATTTAGTCTGTTAGCAAAGTGAATTCGCCATTAATTACATTAACTTTACTGATTAATTCTTTATAATATTAATTATACTGCACCATTTAAAATATTATAATTATTTATTTGAATATTACAACATAAATATGTTATAAAATCACGACAAAAATAGCCATTTTGTTTCAACACTTCTGGTGTCTTATCAAGTGATGATGTAGAATATAGAATAAATGGTTTTAAAAGTTTCAAATTAATTAACGATCCTTAGCTAGGAGTAAACGCTGTTACATAAGCTAGAATGACCAATCAAAATACAAGTATAGGGTGATTCGAAAAATTTGAGAACTAAGCAAGGTTATCATAGATATTAAAAGATTTATAAAATTTGAAATTAAAATTAAAAGTAAAAAATTAAAAATTACCTATTTAGAAATCTAAATCAAATCTCTATTAAGTTTTAAATTGTAGAATTACCGAGGAGAAAAAATATAAAAATAAAAATAAAAGATATATATGCTATTTAATTTGTATTTTCATTGAAATTATGTTGAAAGGGATGTTCAGAACCCCAAATTATATCTGCTCTACTCTGTATTGAGCACTCTTTAAAGAATAGTAATTGTTGGTTATTGGAATTCACTCCGTATATACCAATCCTAAACTTGGGTATATATATATATATATATATATATATATATATATATATATATATATATATATATATACACACACACACACACGATCTGTCTATATTTCTGAGATGAGGTATTATGTACATTATTCGGGCTATTGTCCTCATTTTTTGTCGCCATATTTATTACAACGTTTCAGCCGTTGTACACTCCGGCCTTCTTCAGGTGGTTGGAATGTCGAACTGAACCCTTTATTTAATGGATTAACTTACAAGTTAATGAATATCAGTTATCAGTTATCTCCTTTTAATTTCCCTCTGAAAGTTCTCCACTGCCTTAGCCGGGTATTGAACTTACTGGATCTAACTAATGCCTTTATCCACTGTGCCATGTGTCCTTGAGGACATCTGTGTATGAATTTCTGGGTATTATAAACCTAATGTCTTCAGCAGTGGAGAACTTTCAGAGAGAAATTAAAAGGAGATAACTGATAACTGACATTCATTAAACATGGCATGTGGAACTAGAACAGTGTATCCCAGTGAGCGAAATAAAGGGTTCAGTTTGACATTCCAACCACCTGAAGAAGGCCGGTACGTACAACGGCTGAAATGTTGTAATAAATATGGCGACAAAGATGAAGACAATTGTACGAATAATGTAAATAATGTACACACACAAATTGTACTAACCAGTCATTTACTAACGCCTGATGAGATCTGTTGATACACATTGAAACATGATTGCATTTATGTAGCGTTATTTGCATGTTTGAATGTAATAACCTCTAATAAAGTATATACATATATATATATATATATATATATATATAATGTGTGTGTGTATGCTATTTGATAGCATAAACACACACATGGAAAGTGTCAATCCATAGGCCAAAGATTACTCATTCCTTAAAAGGGAGTGGACACCAGAAAATATTGCAAACAGGAAACCTGTTGAAGGTTATTTGTGCCATTTGAAGTCTAACAATACCCACATTCTGTTTTTTCTCCTCCTTCTTTTGGTCGTGTTTTTGTATCTACAAAAAAAAAAAAATGAATAATCAAGTATAATGTATAGAAACCAACTGACTTCATTGTGTGTGGGTGTGCATATGTAGCCTTATCTGTAACCTTGAGATGAAGAGAATTCATTTCATTTATAAGCAGCCAAAGAAACACAAAAATAAAATGAAGGGTCATTTCCAATTGGGTAAAAGTTTCTCTCTTTTGTATTGTTTAAATGTGTTCTTCTGTGACTATTATAATAATCCAGTTATTCAGCGAAGAAGTTTTGACTTCTTGCATAATTGTGACTTCAATTTAAAAAGGCAGCATTATTCTTAAGACTGCCGTTTCTATGCTGAAAGGAATGCAATATGCTAAATGAGGCATTATTTGTCACTGTTTACAAAAACATTTACAAATGTGTTTCTCAGGAAATGCATGTATTTTTTTTCTTTTAATTATAAGTTAGTGAAATGTATGATGTCCTGGGTATGACGATAATTTACGTTCAGCAGCAAGGCCTCTGATCAGAAGGTTTTGAAGAGCGTGGAACCACCTTTTAATTGCTGGTGTCCCCAGGTCAACTCTGACTTGGGTTGGTAGCACCTGTTAGGGTCCCAGCTATGGGCAAATAGTTAGCCCCAAACTGGGGTCAAAACACTATGAAAGTGTAAAAATAGGTTTTAATCCCACCAATATGTTTTTGTCCACGGCACGGTGGAGTAATGGATAACGGCTTGGATTGAGGAATCGGAGAGCCGAGTTTGAATTCCAGTTGATTCCATTACATTCACTTACGTGCTAATACCCTTGGGAAAGGTGTGAATCCTCTTCTTCTCCCTCCAACTATGGGCAAATAGCAGGACAGACTGGGTTCTATAGCCTTGGATGGCAACTGGTCTAGGAGAAGGACAACTCTGAATTCAAAACCTGCAGAGGGTTGTTTGGGGACCTTGTGGCATCCGTTGCACCAGGTCCCTGTATTCGTCCCTCCAAAAAGTGTGGATGGCCCTGCACAAAGCCTTCACCACTATAATCAAATCCTGTGTGGGTGTCGGCCTTTCAGTTTCTGGGAACTGATCTGTCTGACCCTCATACGTCGAGTTCGACGGGAGAGCGAAAAAAAAAAATGTTTTTGTAAAAAATATTGACAATACATTTTTGAAAAAAATTTTTGACAGCAATAAATTTTTGGTGAAAAAAATTGACAGCAATAAATTTTTGTGGAAAAATATTGACAGCAATACATTTTTGGTGAAAAAAATTGACAGCAATACATTTTTGGTGAAAAAAATTGACAGCAATAAATTTTTGTGAAAAAATATTGACAGCAATACATTTTTGAAAAAAAGCATTGACAGCAATACGTTTTTGGAAGAAAATATTGACAGCAATACATTTTTGACGAAAAGTATTGACAGCAATACATTTTTGGGATAAAATATTGACAGTAATACATTATTAAAAAAAAGAATTACCAGCAATAAAAATCTTGTCAGTATTAAATAACCCATTGAGGTTGATATGCCATGAAACAAACCAAACAAAACCAAACCAAATCAAATGTTACTGTTTGGGTTAGTATACAGTAATAAGTATGTTGCTAGTAATTGGTCAGTGACTTTTGTGTCCTGAACTAATTTGACTGCATTTGACATTTTAGTTTTTGTTTTGAATGAATACAAAATCTGTTAAAAAACAAACGAAAATATTGTCTTTTTTTTTTGTTATTATTCATAAATGCAGTCAACAAGAGTGGGCTGAATATTTGCCCGCATTGCCAAGAGATCCATGCGTCACCCAAAATATGATCAAAACTAACCTTTTACACCCATGTCTAGAAACTGTCCCAAAAAATAAATCACTGCAAAATCAAAATATTTTTTGTGGTTCTACAGAAGGATGCTGAGAATACCATGGACTGAACATGGTGGAGAGATGGCAAAAAGACAAAAGTTACAAATTACAGGAAAATGTGGAGAGCCATGATCATCAGTGTCCTGAAAGGACATGGCACATAGAAGGAGATTAATAAAAACGCCATTAAAATGTTTAGGAAATAAATATTTATTTTGATCCATTACTTCACATCAGAAACTGAAATATCAGTTGAAATGAGGAAAGAGGGCTTTGAAAATTTAACACTCACAGGACATATTAAAGATAAGACGGACAGAGGAAAACGGTACCTAATCTACCCAATGAGCTTGTATAAATTGATGGCAGAACAGGGTTGAGAATAAATAACAAATAAACTAAATTTATTAAGAGCTACAAAGAATGGGAAATTGTGGAGAGCATTGATCATCCATGTCCTGAACAGGCATAGCACATAGAAGTCGTCATCAAGAATGCTCTAGTGTTAGATCTTCAAACAGCATTTTCATTCTGACACACAACAGGAGAAACCTTGACTGTTAGGTATCCAGAAGCCTCGGCTGCATCTTATCTCCAGAACCATCTTGTAAAACAACTTGTGGTCACGTGATCAAAGTTTGAGCTTGATCACACCAGTTTTCTTGTTGCTGTTACAATATAAACATGGCCGCTCCACTAGCAGTGTGCACCAAAGAGGAACAAAGGGCAGTGATCCAATTTCTCTGGTCGGAAGGTGCATCAGGGTCTGAAATTCATCAGAAGTTTTTAACCATTAACATGCTAATTTCTTTTTATAATTGTTCCTCCAGCTACTGCATTTTTTTTTTTTTTTTTTTTTTTTGAGGGCACAAAAACATGACACCTACTGTTTTAAAATTGTTATAAATTTCTTTGTATTGTGCGTGTAGATTTTATTTTTTGCATACTAATAAAAGAATGGATGAGCAATATTTTGATGATTATGTTTTGGATGCATGTTTTGATATTGGAAACAAAAAAAAAATAAAACAGAATAAAAAAGAAATACATTAACAAATTAACCTACTTGAACTTTTATGACCCCTTGTGGGGTTCTGGTGTGCAATAAGAAGCAAAATGGCTAAGGAGGCTTTCATTTTGTCAAAAAAGTGACATGTATTCTCGTGTTTACATACGAGAAGACACCAGCATTTGTTTGGCCTTTCTTTCACCTGACTAGCATATTTATTAGTGTCGTTGACGAATAAAGTTATTATTTGTTGTTTATAAATAGACAAAATAATTCACCTTCAGAAAGGCTAACAGGTACATCCATAAAATTGGTCAGCCGTAGATGATAGTAGTCGCTAGTGGTCATATAACGGTCATCATCGCTTTCCTCCATGTCAATTATTGACCATTTCACTGTCAATATCCACTTGAGTAAAACCTTCAAAATCATTATCGGAGTTCGAATGAAAGAAAAACTCCTGAATAAAGGCTTCGTTGGATGTTAATGCAGCCATTTTCGATGACAAAAATTGCAAAAAATTTAACGTGGGTTTAATCAATGTTTCACTGCGTTTAGAGTGTAGAAAAATTCAAAATGGCGTCGAAAAACGAAAGTTTAGCTTTGTTCCAAAGCCGTAGTAGGCAATTTCCAGCTTAAAATACCGGAAATAACAAGTGTTTATTTATAGTAATCATCTCAAAGTGACAGAATGTGCCTAGAGCAGCAAAGGTAGAGAATTCTATGGCGATAATTTTTGCCTCCAGCATGACAAAGGTTAATACAATATGCCAACAGTGCACTACTGCATAGTGGGGGGGGGTGTACAAGTTGATTGAGAAGTTCAGAAGTGGCTGGACAGGCATGGCACACAAAAATGTAATAGCCCACTTGTTGGCCTCCATCACTGCTGAGAAGATTCAGCAAGCTCGAGAGATGGTAATTGCAAAAATGGTGAATTATCATCATCGACAAGGAAGCATATTCTCTGCAGATTTGGATCACTGCTCTTTGCTCATTTTCAGTTTTCTGACCTCAGTTTGGGTGCTACCACCTTGGGTCAGGGTGGACCTGGGAACAGCAGCAATTAAGAGGTTGTTCCCCACTCCTCAAAAACTCCTGATCAGAAGTCTTGCTGCTGGATGTAGGGAATAGGAAGCCTTGAAACGTATACCAATATTCAACAAAAGATATACAGGAAATAGAAAGATTTTATATTAGAGTGTTCGGAAAATATTGTCTGATTTTAGGGTAAACCTTTTAATTGTTCTAATACATTATTATAATAGTTGCTCCAAAATATATGTTGCCATGATGATGCTGAAGCTCACCGACTTGGAATACAAGACTTTGCCACATCCACCATATTCCCATGTTCTCTCGCCCACTGACTACACCTTTTTTTTCAAGCATCAATTCTTTATGCTAAAAGACATTCCATTACAAAGAATCTGCAGAAATTGCATTCAAAGATTACTTGGTGTCCAAACCTTTAGATTTTTATTGTAATGGCATAAATAACCTTGTAACTTGATGGCAGAAATGTATAGATGTTCAGGGTTCCTATTTTGACTGATTTAAACACAGTTTAAAATTCTGGATTAAATGTTATTTCTAAAATTGAGTATTATTTTCTAAAGAAACCTAATATATTACTTACTTTTTGGATAGAAATGTATCAGGGTTCTGATGTTTGACTGATTTAAATACATTAATTCAGGAATAAATGTTGATTCAAAAATCTGACATAATTTTCCAAACAAGCTAAAATATTTTCATTATTTACATTATTCACACTGTTATCCTCATCTTCATTGCCATATTCACGACATTTCGACTATTGTATGCTCCAGCCTTCTTCAGGTGATTGGAATTTTGAACCAAACCCTTTTATTTTGTCCAACGTCCAAAATGTGAATATGGCAATGAAAATGAGGACAACAGTCTGAATAATGTAAATACAATAGAACCTCGGTTCACGAATTTAATTAATTCCTGAAGGCCATTCGTAACCCGAAATGTTCGTAAACCAAAACTATTTTTCCAATAGGAATCAACATAGAGAAAAAAAGTCACAGTATAATAAAATTAGAAAAGCATAACACAACACATGAACGTATACGACACGGTAGTCGACTCAAAAATTATTAACTCGGTTCAGTAATGTTGTTTGAGAACCGAGGCATTTTCATCTCAAATTTTCTGTTCGAAAACTGATTCGTTCCACATGTGAGACATACAAGAACTGAGGTAATGTAAATAATAATAATACCTCATCTTGGAGATATAGACAGAACCCAATATATTTCAATCACCGTTTGAACATTTGGTTAGTGAAACTAGTACAGTTACCATTTCACCAATTTCACAAACCAATGTTTTAATTGTCACAAGTGCTACAAAACATGGCATCTGCCTTTTTAAAGCATAATTCATCTTTGGAATTCAAAATAGATTTGATGAAAATTAATAAAAAAAATTTTTTAATTAAAAACAAAACAAAAAAAAAATCAGCGCAGTTATCTTTGTTCATTTGACATGAAAGCCCAAGTTACATCAAGTTTCCCTATTTTTATTGATGCCTGTCGCAGATTAGCCTTATCACAATGTCTCTCTTGTCACAAGTACAGCCTTACAAAACTCATATCTGATTTTCACTAATTAAAAATACAAACCAATTGCTAAGTTTACTTGCTATCCATTTTTCTCTCTCTCTCTCTCTCTTCACTTTCCCAACCGTGGGAAGCTTGCTTTAAAATAAGTACTTTGTTGTGCGTATACCATCATTAGTAGACCATCTCATTCCACTGACTATTTTTCTCAAGAAAGAAATAGATACTTGAAATTTGAAAGCAAATATCGGGCAGACTACCTAAAAGTTCCAGCTTATGACCAAAATTTAAAATCTCACCTCACACAGAAAATTCTTTTTAACATCCTTCCTATCTGCCTTTGTACGACTTTCACCTGATGGAGTTTCTATAGCAAATAGTTTTTTTTAATTTTTTTTTTTTTTACTTTCAGTCAATAAAAAGCCCAAGAGCCATTCAAGGTAGGGGGTTACTGAACGTTGTTGTTTGCTCAAGAATCAAAGCAGCAAAACTTGAGTTGAGAACATAATGCCTGAGTGGGCGGCCCATACACAAGCTTGCTCATTTGGGTGAACTACAGCAGTGGTCACCAACCATTTTATACCACAGACTAGCTTTATGTGGGACAATCTTTCCATGGACTGGTAGTGTCACATATGTGTAATTTAAGTAGATTTTGATAAAGAAAGCAATAATAAAAAGAACAATTTATTAAAGAAAAAAAGTGCATAATTTTTTTGACTCTTTGTTCTGGGGTCCAGCCCGACCACACCCTTGCGTTCTTAGTTTCTCTGAATCAATCCCTATTACACTATTATTACATCAATATCAAGTCACCATAATCTAGGATCAATGTAGAATCTGAAAATTATTTGAAAATTATTACATACATACATACATACATATATATATATATATATATATATATATATATATATATATATATATATATATGAAGAAATATAGTCTTAAAGTGTGCTATATTTATGGGATAAAGTGCTCAATATCAGAGATAGAGCGTGTGCAAATATAAAAGTGAACATAGAAGTCAACACTTAGAGGCGAAAGTCTGTTTCATGCTAGATGTAATCGTCAGGCAACTGCATCTAGCATGAAACAGACTGTCGCTGCTAAGTGTTGACTTCTATGTTCACTTTTATATTTATATATATATATATATATATATATATATATATATATATATATATATATATTTATTTATTATAATTTTATCATATAGACAAAACCATTTTACTCACAACAAAGATGCAACTTGGTTTCAGTGCATTTTAACTGCACATCTACGGGTGAGGGTCAGAAATGGTTATGAACGATCCTGTTTTTAGGCAAGCCCGGATGTAAAACGTCACTTCCTTTTTCCATTTTTTGAGGAGAAAAATGTACTTAACAAAAGTATCTAAGTGAAACGATAGTTGTAATATTTTAAGACATCCACCATCAAGGATATTTTGTTATGTTGACATAGAAGATTCCTATGCAACAATAACATTTGCAGAATAGCAGACGCAGGTCGTAAATTCGTTATATGGTTCTATGACATTGTATCATGTGAAATGCCGAAATATTAACAACAGAACCAGATGTCTAGATGCAATGTAATGTGTTGTGACTAGGTTGAAATGTAATAAGCTTAGATCAAGGACCACTTAAAAAATATCCAACGGTCTTTATTTTCACCTGAAATTAAAGCAAACATATGAACTTTAGAACGGCTCCTGATCAAACATAATAGACATTCGTTGTCTGTTATATTCAACAATATATGTTTGAATAATGATCTGCTGCCCCAATACACTAAAATTAATTGGAAAATGTACTTACAGTTACGATAGATGTTGAGTAGATGAATATTGAATATTTGAACAAATCTTTTTAAAGTCTAATATTTAATTAATCTATTATCTAATTTTAAACAAGTTAATTATTTCTTTGTGGCCCACTAGCAAATGATCCACAGACTCTTAGCGGTCAGTGGCCTGGTGGTTGAGTATCTCTGGACTAAAGGAAGCGGGGGTAACAAAAGCTGCTCGGGGATGAGCTGACATCCGCTAACCTAATTTTTTATAGGGTTACTGTAGCACTAAGGAAATACCCATAGGGAGATTAGGTGGAACCACAACAAGGTGTAATTGCCAGACTCGTGCTGAACTTGTTTTGTATTCAGAGTGATCCTTCTCCTAGACTGGTCAACAATCAAAGCTAGAGAAACCATTCCGCTTTGCTAATTATGAATCACATCTCTTCTTTGCTCTGAGCAAATGACATTGGGAAAGGTGTAAATCCATTTCTTCCCCCTTTCTATGGGTTAAATAGTGAAACTGGAAAAATAGTTATTATTCACAAAAAAATTGTTAAAGCAATATTCACTTGCTAACAAAAAGAATTATTCTTACATTCCAAAAATGTTTCAGCTTTAAATAACCCACAGAGGGTTGATAAGATTAGTATCTATCTATATCTCTGAAATGAGGTATTATGTACACTATTTACATTATTCGGACTATTGTCCTCATCTTTGTCGCCATACTTATTATGTTTTGGCCTTTCAGTATCTATCTATATTTCTGAGATGAAGTATTATGTACACTATTTACATTATTCAGACTATTGTCCTCATCTTTGTTGCCATATTTATCACGTTTCAGCCATTGTACACTCTGGCCTTCTTCAGGTGGTTGGAATGTCAAACTGAACCCTTTATTTCACTCACTAGGGTAGACTGTTCTTGTTCCACGTGCCATGTCTAATGGATGTCAGTTATCAGTTATCTCCTGTTAAATCACTTCTCCAAGTTCTCCACTGCCTTAACCAGGTATTGAACTCACACTGTCACTGGATCTAACCAACGCCTTTATCCACTGTGCCATGTGTCCTTAAGCAGTATATATTAAAAAAAAAAATCAATTTTTACTCAAGAACAAGGACATGAATTTTTGCCTAATTAAATAAATAAGAATTCATCAAATATAGTAAAATGATGTGTCTGTCTGTGTGTCTTTTTATTTAAACAGAATTAGCTCTGAACAATGCTGGGCACCTCATCTGGTTCACATTCCTCTCCAGTCTTTTGAACTGGAGTAGAGTTTTATCCCTTCTTTCCTGTTTAGGATTGCATTTCCGGTTCCTTCTAAAGTCTGCTTCAATTCTATACACATAGCACTTGTCCTTTTCTACACTAATACAACTCCACACAGTAACCCTGTACCTTGAGTGGCTCTTGGGCCTTGTATTGGGTGAATAATAGTAAAAAAATAAATAAATAAAACATAAGGCAGTGTGGAATCCTTTTTTTTTTTTCAATCAGGGAAAATGCTTCTATAATTGAAATGTGTCTTGACTGATATGTAAATTAGTAAAGATACTTAAGAGGTTTATCCCTTGTTTCCTGTTTAAGATTGGGTTTCCGGTTCCTTGTAAAGTCCTCTAACATTTGTCCTTTTCCACACTAGAGGGTTACTGTGTGGAGTTGTATAACTCCACACAGTAACCCTCTACCTTGAGTGGCTCTTGGGCTTTGTATTGGATGAACATTTGTCAAAAAAAAAAAAAACAAACTCAAGAATGAATTTTAACAGAATATGTGGAATATAAAATAATTTTGTATCAGCTGGGTAACAAAGTGAAAGAGTAAAAGTACTCTTGTATGCTAATCTTTTAACAGATTTAAGAAAAAAACCCCCAAAAAACCGATTCACTGAATAGCGAGCAGTATAACAAACAATTGCCTTTTAACAAGACTCGGTTGCCTTAATTGATTAATAGTAAAAATGTCAGCAGGTCGTGTTAAAAGAAATGAGACTATAACATGACAACCATTTTCAGTTTCTCTTTTTCACTGATGCATCATCCTTACTTTATTTTGATGTTTTTTATACTAAAGTTCATCTAATACAAGACTCGAAAGCCTCTCAAGCTAGAGGGTTACAAAGTGTGATATGAAATGTAAAAATTATATATTTATAATGGGATCCCTACATTTTGTTGTCATACATTTGTGCATCAAATACCCTGTAATTTATCTGGATTGTACATGACCCGAGAGCGACTAAAGGTAGAGTTCTGTGTTCAAAGGGTTTTTTTTCCTCAAAGATGGTTACCAGTAAGAACTAAAAATAACAAAAAAAAACAAAAAAACAGTGAAATGATTTTAAGGGATTCAAGTTGTAGAATTTACATTCAAAACTTTTTTCTTTTTTACAATGATGTTCACCCTGTAAAAGGCCCAAGAGCCACTTGAGGTACAAGGTTACAGAGTGAGAAGTACAGTTTATGGGGATATGTGGGGAAGATAATGGTTAACCCTAGACTTGAACAGGTTAAGATTGTGGTGATCAGGAAAGCATCTTCTTGAGAGCTGGTTCCACAGAGCAGGTAGAGGGTTACAGAGTAAGGGGTCACAGTTTATGTGGATATGTGGGGAAGATAACTGTTAACCCTAGACTTGAACAGGTTAAGATTATAGTGATCGGGGAAGCATCCTTTTGTCTGAGTATGCTTTTTTTTGTTTTTTTAACCAAGTTCACCATACAAGGCAATAAAGCCACTAAGACACAACAGGTTACTGGGTGTTGAAGAATTAGAAAACAGAAACATTACTAAGGAGCGAAAACAAAAGAGGAGGAATCAGGAAGACGGTAGATAGCGATTTACATTGCATTTAAATTTTTGAAGATTAAAGTTGACCGTGAGTGAGAAGTGTGAGAAAAGAAAATGTTGGCATAGAACTTATGGCTAACATCTTGGCGAATT
This sequence comes from Acanthosepion esculentum, assembly GCA_964036315.1. Taxonomy (NCBI): domain Eukaryota; kingdom Metazoa; phylum Mollusca; class Cephalopoda; order Sepiida; family Sepiidae; genus Acanthosepion; species Acanthosepion esculentum. Next base: position 84,991,297 of record OZ038508.1, on the reverse strand, counting down.
CGACTGTAAATTGATGAGACCTTGTCGTCAGTGTAGTACTGTGCTTAAATTCATAAAGTCTAGGTACCACAGATAAGAACTTATCCAAACAATTACCATGAATATACTTATAGAAATGGCACAGGGAGGAAATTTTATGGCAGTGGGAAAGTGACCAAAGCTGAGATGCCAGGTCAGGACCAATAATATTGCTGATTTAATGAGGTGATTCTGAGAGAATTAGAAGTCCAAATAGCAGTCATTATTTTGTAATGTCAACGAATACTCGTTGTCACTTTCGTAATGCTCGTTGTGGTAGAGACTTTGTAATTGCAAATACAACTATAGTAACGCTCTTGAATAATACCGGTGTCGACTAACACTCATAGTAGTTGTTTGATAATACTAGTTTGAAAAGTATGCACTGAATAGTGATCAGTATAGGGAATAGTATAGAGAATAGCGATCCAAATAGTAACCCGCATAGTGATCAGTATAGGGAATAGTATAGAGAATAGCGATCCAAATAGTAACCCGCATAGTGATCAGTATAGGGAATAGTATAGAGAATAGCGATCCAAATAGTAACCCGCATAGTGATCAGTATAGGGAATAGTATAGAGAATAGCGATCCAAATAGTAACCCGCATAGTGATCAGTATAGAGAATAGCGATCTGAATAGAGGATAGAGTAGAAATAGTGATCACTTACATGCCACGCTAATTCCCATATACACATATCACTACCATCATGTGATCTACTTATTCAGAATGGGGTTGCCTGTGTTTACTCTCTGGTGATCTGCGTTCAAACACCAGTGTCGGCAGTGACACTTTATTCCTATATAACACATTTGTGATGGCCACAATTTCACCAACACAAGATATGCAGTTGGCACAGTGTTGATAGCAAACACTGAATGGAAACTACAATGACTCCTACAGAAGTTAAGTGTGAAGAAAAGACGAAACATCAATTGCCAGAAGGCAGAATGTATCGTAGTCAGTAAAAAAGAATTGTCGATCGTGCAAATTACAAATTGAAGATAACAAAATCAAGCACGTACAACAATTTAAATATCTGGGAAGTGTTTTCACAGATGATATTGTGGAGAGCCATGATTGCCAATGTCCTGAAGGGACATGACGTATAGAAGAATGAGGTTGTGTAAATGGATGGCAGAACAGGGTTTAGGAGACATGACAAAATTTGCTCATAGCTACAAAGGACAGGAAATTGTGGAGAACCATGAGCGCCAACATCCTGAAGGGACATAGCGCATAGAAGAAGAAAATGAATAAATGTGCAGTTGGAGTTTTTCAAAGCCACCCCGCAGCTGTTTATTCATGAAATGCTTGCCGACAGATAAATTATTTGCATTATTTTTGTTCTGAGAAACTTGAAGAGATGAAGAATCTGCTGATAGCTTGTTTGGTTATTTTTGTTTTGGTGAATCAGTGGGGTGTGGGAGGAATAAATTCCTAGCCATTGCTAAGATACTGCAGCAGGCAAGTTTGCCGCCATTATCTCAGCCCAACTCTGAAGTCGATGGTCGTTGCTATAAGCCACTATTGTTCAATTAATGATTATCCTTTTATGAAAAATTGTTTCCATTGGATCAACACTTAGTTTATCGAGGCAGGTGTAAGATGTCAGTCCACTGTTTGTATTTACATGTCAGTATAGTCTGCAAGAAATCACTGACAAGCTATATTCCTAACATGTGAGGAATATGACTACTTTGTTGATGAGCCAAAATTTTTTCTGTATTGGTCAGAACTCTGATAACCTAAAATGAATTTCTGGGTCTGTTCTGTTTGCAACAGAAATTCATAGTAAATTGACCCAACCGCTAAAGTTTTCTAAGAATGCTCCAGTCACATATTCAGTACCCATCCTGGGTATGACGATAAACTAAATCCGGCAGCAAGGCCTCTGATCAGGAGGTTTTGAGGAGCATAGAACCATGTCTTAATCGCTATTGTTCCCAGGTCCACCCTGATTTGGGTGGTAGCACCTGCTAGGGTCCCAACTATGGGCAAATAGTGAACCCCCATTCCAAACTGGTGTAAAAACTCTGAAAGTATAAAAATATATTTTTATAGTAAAAATATCAATAATATATTTTCATAGTAAAAAAGCATTACCAGCAATACATTTTTAAAAAAGAAATGACTAATACTTCCATGAAAATTAAAATTTGGCATTACATGACCCATAGGGAAGTTCATATGCTGCTAAACAAACACTCTAAAACATATTCAGTATATAGTTAGGGGGTTCTAGTATCTCATAAGACTGAACTTTATGTGAAGAAAGTCTTAATTCAGCATGAAAATTTGAATGAAGTTCTTTGAATTTTCAGTTTATTTATTTTTGGGGATAAGAAGTTTGGATTTTGTCCAATATTTGCTAATCTTGTGTTGTTTCTTTTTTTTTTTTTTTTTCCTTGTGACTTTTTTTTTTACAGTGACATTTTACTGCAACATTTTTTCCTGTGACTTTTTTTTCCTGGGTTTGGTACAAACTAGTATTATCCAATTTTCATTTCTTCAGCTATCTGAAGGAATAAGACTTAATTGAAATTGTCCCTGTGATTTTATAGTCGGGTAGTAAATGACTATTTTTAGACACTTGTATTTTTGTATTAGATTGGTAGCTTGGCCTAAAAAGGTTAGGTTTCAGGTCAGCAACTTGTCTTATTTTGTTTAAGTGGGATTTTCATTACTTTTCCAAACGTCAACTAGAAATACCTGTTAAAATTTCCCAGTTTTCCTATTTTCTGATGAATCTTAATTCTTAAGTTAATGATTGAATAAGCCCGTAGTGCATTTTATGACAATAAAATATCCATCTATATTTCTTAGATGAGATAGTGTTACAATACTATTTACATTGTCCATATTGCCCAGTAAATAAATAGCATTGGTTGAAATAATCCAAAAGTGACTTGGCCCCAAGAGTTGTGAGTTCAATACCTGGCCATAGCGGGGGTGAACAAAAACTGGGAAAGTTGAGTTACTTAAAAAGAAAATAAGTGAAACTGAGATATCCAGAAAAGACATGGCATGTGGAACTAGAACAATCTACTTCCATGGACTGAATAATGGGTTTGGTTCAAAATTCCAACATATATCACCTGAAGAAGTCCCAAGTGTACAACAACTGAAACATTGTGGATATGACAAAGATGAGGACAACAATGTAAATAGTGTAAATAAAATATCTGTATCATTAAATATTTGAGCTTAATTTTAACAAAATATTGCAATGTAAATGTTGGTCATTATTTTATGAAGTAAGAGGGTACAAATGAAAAATTGACAACTTTTTCCATTTAATTGAAGCAGCCATTAAGCACTTCTATCTTCCCTTCTTTGTTTCATCTTCTCACTGAAACCAAGTAGCGTCTTTGATCTGTCTTTTCCCCTCTTTCCATGAGATCAAAATGGAAAAGTCCATTATTTATGAGGCATTGGCAAGAGACATTAAATACTTCTTTTTTCTCACTGAAACCAAGTAGCATTTCTGATTTGTCTTTTTAATTTTTTTTCCACATGATCAAAACGGAACAGTCCATTATTTAGGAGGTATTGGCAGGGCATAGCCCCTGTGTTAACTAGGCGGGGGTGCAGGACAAGCAGAATTCTAATATCAAAGGCTACTGTATTCTTTTGTAATCTTTCTTTTCCAAAATAGAAAACTTAGAAATCTTTTTTTTTTTTAAATCTAAATGTTTTTATTATAATTTGAAAATTAGTTTTGGGATTCAAATCTTATGGAATAGTCCATTATTTAGAAGGAATTGGCAAGGCATAGTGGTCATGCTAACTAGAAGGCAGGACAAGCCTAATTATAATACAATAGTTAATGTATTCTTTTATAATCTCTCTTTTCTAAAATAGAAAATTTAGGTAAAAGCTTTTTTTCTTTAATTTACTATTATTTTTTTAAAATTTCTAAATGTTTTTATTATAATTTGAAAATTAGTTTGTGATTCAAATATTTACCAAATTATTTTTTTTATTTGTTTCTAATGTGGGAATGTAAATACCCCACATGGATTAATTTGTTTCTTAAATATACTCGGTTGCCAGTGGGCAAGGTATATCATATTTTTTTTTTTTTTAATGAAACCAGTTCTAAAGGGTATTTGTGCATAAGTGAATGTAACGAACTAGACCAGAATTCGAACTCCACTCAGATTTCTTATTCTGAGCCACTATCCATTACAGTAGCCATGAGAGAGCTGGTTTATCCTTCTTTTAGTCTGGTTGTCAGTCAAACTTAGAGAGCCTAGTCTACTCTGCTATTTAACCTGTAGCTGGGGAGAGAGAAATGGATTCAGGTCTTTCCCAAGAGCATTAGCAACAGCTTCACCCAAAATTTAAATTTACTCGAATGATTGAACTTTCCATGTTGGCAGCCATTACACCAGATTTTTCAATCAGCAAAATTAAAATTTCATAAACTAATTTAGGAATGTGGCAAAACCATAATTTTCATTTAAACAAAATCTTTTTTCTGATTGGTTGATCTCAATAGGCAGAGATTATAAATATTTCCATTTAAACAAAATTCAAAATCTTTTTTTCTGATTGGTCGATGTCATTAAGATTATTTTCCTTTAAACAAAATCTTTTTTTTTTTTTTGATTGGTTGATTTCAATAAATATTTTCACTGGCAAGAAATATCATTACCACTTCAAAACCAAATAGATTCCTACAAATCCCCATGTCACTTTCTTGAGTCGTTTTTAGAAAAGAAGGCAGCAAACGTTCCTTTTTTTTCCCTTCTTTCTTCCTATTTTGTTCTTTGTATCTTCCTCTTGATTAACTGTTAACCATTTTGTTCTCCATAATATCCCTTTCCTTACTTCCTCTCTTTCCTTCCTACGACTGTCTTAAGAATACCAGTGCAGTAACAACATCTTCAAGCTAATTGCAGCCCTGGTGGAATGACAAAGTACAACTCTATAATTATCCTGACACTCACCATTTTGTCTTCCTGACTCCTTGCTTTGGTTTACTTTCTAAATTTCACTTTACTTTCCGTTTCTTTTTTACACATCTTTCTTTTAATTTGTTACACTTACAATTGGGTTTAACTGTCTACATTTGTTTTCCTGTGTGATCTGAACATAATTTTGTCTACACTAATTTCAGTATTGTGACAGAAGATACAGATCTTTGATTGCTTGATTGGAGCTGATCCACTTAAATAAGCCAATCTCCTTGGTTCATAAAGAGCTGGTTTTTCATTTGTTATGAAAAATCACTTGACTCCTGTTACTTGAGCATTTCATATTCATTGCATAGAAAGGAGCGAGGGGGGGGGAGATGACAACAGTCAGTCAATTTGATAAATCCTCTCTATCTCTCTGTCCGATAAACCCTCTCTATCTCTCTGTCCGATAAACCCTCTCTATCTCTCTGTCCGATAAACCCTCTCTATCTCTCTGTCCGATAAACCCTCTCTATCTCTCTGTCCGATAAACCCTCTCTATCTTTCTGTCCGATAAATCCTCTCTATCCGATAAATCCTCTCTATCCTCTCTGTCCGATAAATCCTCTCTATCCTCTCTGTCCGATAAATCCTCTCTGTCCGATAAATCCTCTCTATCCTCTCTGTCCGATAAATCCTCTCTGTCCGATAAATCCTCTCTATCCTCTCTGTCCGATAAATCCTCTCTATCCTCTCTGTCCGATAAATCCTCTCTGTCCGATAAATCCTCTCTGTCCGATAAATCCTCTCTATCCTCTCTGTCCGATAAATCCTCTCTGTCCGATAAATCCTCTCGGTCCGATAAATCCTCTCTATCCTCTCTGTCCGATAAATCCTCTCTGTCCGATAAATCCTCTCTATCCTCTCGGTCCGATAAATCCTCTCTGTCCGATAAATCCTCTCTATCCTCTCTGTCCGATAAATCCTCTCTATCCTCTCTGTCCGATAAATCCTCTCTATCCTCTCGGTCCGATAAATCCTCTCTATCCTCTCTGTCCAATAAATCCTCTCTATCCGATAAATCCTCTCTATCCTCTCTGTCCGATAAATCCTCTCTATCCTCTCTGTCCGATAAATCCTCTCTATCCTCTCGGTCCGATAAATCCTCTCTATCCGATAAATCCTCTCTATCCTCTCTGTCCGATAAATCCTCTCTGTCCGATAAATCCTCTCTGTCCGATAAATCCTCTCTATCCTCTCTGTCCGATAAATCCTCTCTGTCCGATAAATCCTCTCTATCCTCTCTGTCCGATAAATCCTCTCTGTCCGATAAATCCTCTCTATCCTCTCTGTCCGATAAATCCTCTCTATCCTCTCTGTCCGATAAATCCTCTCTATCCTCTCTGTCCGATAAATCCTCTCTATCCTCTCTGTCCGATAAATCCTCTCTATCCTCTCTGTCCGATAAATCCTCTCTATCCGATAAATCCTCTCTATCCTCTCTGTCCGATAAATCCTCTCTATCTTTCTTTCAAATATAAATGCATGTACAGGTGTGCTATGAAAAATATTCCTTGAAATGTTTATTGATTGGCTTATTGATTTTAATTAGGCAGCCTAAATCCGATCTTTATCATCCTGTTGATTTCTCAGAAGTGCAACCCTACACCTGTGAAGTAGAAAATGTCTTGTACTTGAATATTATAAAATAACATTTACAAAGTTCTACTTGGTGATAAAGTTTGTGAAACAGGTGGAATCCCATTTAGAAAATTTTTTTTATGAATAAATGTCTATAGAGTTTAATTCTGTTCATCTATATCCCCATCTGTTCATCCTTCTATCTATATTCCACATCAGTGCATCCCTCTATCTATATTCCACATGCGTGTGTCCCTCTATCTATATCCCCCATCTGTGCGTCCCTCTATCCATATCCCTATCTGTGCATCCCTCTATTTATATCCCCCATGTGTGCATCCATATATCTATCCTTATGCTACCTTATGCCCATCATCCTCACCTGTGCATCTATCCTTATCCAGAATGTGTGTCTCTCTCACCTTATCTGTACATCAATATAGCCTTTTATCTATCTTCTGTGCTTTTAGGTAAGTGTATGTCTCTCTTTTGACTCACCCCCATCCATGCATCTCTCGCACCTCATCCCTCCCTTTGTTTACCTACCTAATCATATTTCTCTCTCTAAACCTTAGTTGTAACTATTTTCATAAAATTTCACACAACATAATAATTTATTATACATCTAAATTGCATCTTTTTAAATTAAATTCCACAAATTTCTGTGTTGATTTTTAAAACACAAAGATTACTTAGCAAATGTTAATTTTTGCTTGTATCAATAATTCCTGTCTCGTCCAACTTTTATTTCAATATCCCAACTAAATTTTCATCCTGAAGCATTTTCCTCTCTCTACTCTGAATGACGGATTGAGAAATAGGTGATAATTGAAATGATGGCAACATTTCAGAGACGAGGAAAAACCTGTTCCATATCGTCTGATTCTTGGATTGGAGAGAATTGAGAAAGAAATCATAATTCATTAGAAAATAATTATAATTAGAGATTAAGGAGAGGAAAATGTAAATTTGGATCTTGTGGTCAATATTTTCATGTGTGCAACAGAAGACCAACTATGTTTTTATAGTAAACAAAAATAAAAAGGTTTTATTATAATTTTAGTGATTATGATTCGTGGCTAAAAAGTTAAAAAAAACATAAAGGCTTACTGGCAAGAAGTTAGAAATACTTCAAAATAACTTCAGTCGGGAGTTGATGGGTTTTTGTGGCATAGTTTACATGTCAAGTCATCGAATGGCAGTAAATGGACTGCTCTGAAGCAGATTTCTACAGCAACTGACTTTGCCAGCCAACTTGTTTAATTTTGGCACCAACCAATGAATACGAAAACCAGGATGAAAACCTCCACTTGTAAGGTCATTTGACCACATCAAAGAGTTCTTTGAAGTCTTATCTAAATGGCCCAGAACTCGGAAAGGTTTCTTTCATAAAAATAGATTCTCTTAACATTATATAATCACTTCTTTCTGTATATTTCCGTTTTGGGAATAAATAGGCAATTCAGGGTTTTGAATCAGCTTTTATAAGTAAACTAGTTCAATACCTGTAACTTTACTGACAATAGCAAGATAAAGTTTCAGATCTTAAATTGTTTTTCATTTAAAACGTGACATTTATTAGAAAATATATCCAGTTTAATGCAAAAAGAGTCATGACATTTTAGTATTCAACTGTATATATATATATATATATTTATATGTGTAGCCCTTTGAAGTCATTTTTACAATTCAATCAGCTGCACATTTTGGCTTATACTCTTTTCCTCCTACTCAAGAAAAAAGAGGAAATTAGTCCTTAAAACACAGATGACCATTTCACTTTAATTAAAACTTATGTGCATACATGTGTATTTTAATTCAATGATAGACCTAAAACACTTTCATGAAATTAAAAAGAAAAAATTTGAAATATTATTTATTACAGAATATTTTCCGAAAAGTTCAATGATTTTTGGAGTGCTTAAAAATTAACTATGTCTTCTTTTTCTCACCAAATTTTTGAGTTTATTGCTTAGCCCAGGATAGGTTGTCCAGTCTGATTTTTTTTTTTTTTTTGCATTGTTTTCTATGGTTTATCAACTCTTTGCAGGTTATTTAAAACCAGAAAATATTTTTAGATTGTAATAATTTTTTTGTGGCGATAATAATGGTTTAGTGATACAAGTCAAACTATTTAACCCATATTTGGGAGGGGAAGATGTGGATTCATACATTTCCCAAAGGTATTTGTGCATAAAATCTGTCTAAAAATCCAAATTGAATGAGTCTTTTATCGTCATCTGATATATGATACCAAGTGATATCATTTGAAAAAAAACAATCGTTACCTTGTGAAACTGTTTGCTTTGTCATTTTCAATTCTATCTGTTTTGCTTTTATAAAAAAGCTTTTCTGTTGAGCCAATGATATCAAGAGATTTGAAATTGACTCTCTTCATTTGATCCCTGAATAAAATGTGATTTATTTCTTGGCAGATTTAAGATATGTGCCTTCATTTTGATTGCTGATATCAAATGTTGGATTGTTAATGTCCATTGTAATGATGAAACAGATATCATTTTTTTTTTTTTATGTATAAAATTTTAGTAATTTTAAAATAATCTTCTTCCTTGGGTGCCATGTGTGATGCACACTGGGGCCATCATCATTTTTCAATTCATGACTGACTTGGCAGAACAATTCCTGCAGTAGGTTTTGTTACTTTCTGCAGTAGGCTGGTTACCAACTAAGTCTATATGTCCTATTTAACCCATAGCTGGGGGTAAAAGATTTATTCATACTTTTCTCAATTTTGCTCACCAGTTTCTCATTCTGAGCCGTTAGCCAACTCAACAGTCACACATTTGAGGTTGTAGCACCTGGTATTCCAAAGCAGTCACTCATATAGGTACTGACCAGTTTCAGTGTAGCTTAACTTCTGTTTTAACATGAGAATTTGATATTTTATCTTCTATGTGCTGTGTCCCTTTAGGACATTGGTGCTCATGTCTCTCCACAATTTCCTCTCCTTTGTAGCTCTTAATAAATTTTGTCTTTTTGTTATCTCTCCTAAACCCTCTTCTGCCATCCATTTACTCAAGTTGGCTGGGTAGGTCAGGATCAACCATATCCTGAGGGGACATGACACATAGAAGATTTACTTATAGCAAGAAGAAGAGAGAGGCACTTCAACTAGTAAATAAGAATAAGAGTGAGAGGCACTTCAACTAGTAAATAAGAATAAGAGGTAGAGGTACCTCAACTAGTAAATAAGAGGTAGAGGTACCTCAACTAGTAAATAAGAGGTAGAGGTACCTCAACTAGTAAATAAGAGGTAGAGGTACCTCAACTAGTAAATAAGAGGTAGAGGTACCTCAACTAGTAAATAAGAGGTAGAGGTACCTCAACTAGTAAATAAGAGGTAGAGGTACCTCAACTAGTAAATAAGAGGTAGAGGTACCTCAACTAGTAAATAAGAGGTAGAGGTACCTCAACTAGTAAATAAGAGGTAGAGGTACCTCAACTAGTAAATAAGAGGTAGAGGTACCTCAACTAGTAAATAAGAGGTAGAGGTACCTCAACTAGTAAATAAGAGGTAGAGGTACCTCAACTAGTAAATAAGAGGTAGAGGTACCTCAACTAGTAAATAAGAATAAGAGGTACCTCAACTAGTAAATAAGAATATGAGGTACCTCAACTAGTAAATAAGAATAAGATAGAGAGGTACCTCAACTATTAAAGTATTATGACCAGCTTTCAAGTTTTCACCTCTCACACAGACATGTACCTCATTAAGTAAAGTATCATCATCCTGAAAACTGGGGTCATGAACTTAAATAGCCTCGTCAGATTGAGGCTTTCATATGGATGCCATGCCTGGTGTCAAACCCGTTCAGAAATATCTAAACAGTCAGCTGTATACAACCATTTCCAAAGAACAATGTTGAAAAAAGGCTTTGAGCAAGTAAAGCCTAAGGGTCTTGGCAAAGATTACCCTTCTTTGAACAATGTCGACTGACGTTAGAGAATCGCAAAGAACTGTACCAAATAACAAAAACGCCATCACTTGATGACCACCAACAGCAGCAACAACTAAAATGGATAGCACATGTAACTCAAAGTGAAAATAATGAAATAAGGTGTTAGCATTCCACACCACATCAAATATAAAGTTTGGAAGGAAACCTCCATAAATACTGGAAAGAAAGATAAAAGCTATGGGATTTGAGAAACCTGTTTTCCTAAAAAAAGTGTTTTAAGAGAACGGTTTTATTAATTTCAAATGAAAACGGTACTGGCTGCTCATCAAGTGAATGCTAAATGTTTCCTTTTAGGGAAACAACTACTATTACTGTATGTACTCACGGATAGGTTGCACTTTTTTTACCAAAAATTTCACAAAATCTTGACATAAATGTAAAACAACACTACCTTGTCATGATCTCTGAGAAATCGGAAATGATACCCATAAACACTAAAGCTGTGGTTTTTCTCTGTATATAGAAACAATTTATCATATATACTGACTCACTGCTTTAAACTTACCTCATGCTGCTAGATTCACATATCTATCACAATAAATAAATAAAATTATAAAATATTCATTGATCCATCAGTCACTGTTTGTTCTGGGCCCTCGCACTAAACTGAAGCCCTGAACATGCATACATAAGTTAAGAATGAACCATGTGTAGATGTTTATTGACAAAGAAAAAACAGTCCCATGATTCATTCTTCAAAATATATGTATTTTCTCAAAAATACATTAGAAAATATGACTTAAAGACATGAAATATATTCTTTATGAGATAATTTTCTTTAATGGGTGTTTCATATAAAATTAAAAAACGTTAAGTGTGGTTTACAAATAACGAAGCACATGAATCTAGTAACCAAAACATTTGCACTATTTTGTATTGTCTAGTATTTGGTAGCCAAATTTATAGTTTATAATTTTAATTGTTGCAAACCCTAATCATGAGTAAAAGAAAGTTATGAAGTAGTTTTTAATTTAAAAGTTGACTTGAAATAAAAATAATGTGCAGTAAATATAAAAATACCACTACAACAGTTACTTCCTTTCGTTTACATGATGATTGACAAAATGTATTTTAACTGCAAAAGTGTATTAATAATTATAAGTTTTGAAATAAAGGTAGATATCTGATAATTCTTACATTTAAAAAGAGCTGTGTAACTCCCCAGATTATAGTGCAAGCTATCTGTGAGTCAACATTAAATCATCAATTATTAAGCCATAAAGTAGGGGTGCGACATATCCGGTGGGGTGATCTATCTGTGAGTATATACAGTACTATTGTTGGATATCAGTTGAGGAAAGACCCTTGGCCTCACTTCCGCTGCACCAGAGAGTGAGTGAAAATTGGAACTGGTGATAGCATAAACAGGAAATGCATCTAGTGGCTAAAATAAACAGGATGCACAGGTGTCCTGAGCAGAAAGAAACATGTGCTTGTGTAGGTGCATGCCGGAAGAGGTATGGCCACATGAAGTTGTGTGGGTATCCAAATAATATAAAAACGGTCTAATTCTTGACCTGAGTGAGAGGTTGGCTCTGTGATTCTCCCTCACTCTACCCAATCACGGCAACTCGAACAATAAAGATGTTTATATATTTTTTTTATATATGTGTTTGTTGCCTTATTTGAATCCAGCAGCAATATACAATACCCTTACCATTATGACCAGCTTTAAAGATTTTAACCTCTTATGTAGTCAGGTACCTCAACTTGTAAGTATATTGTAGTTACATTACAAACAGAGATAATTTCTATTTCAAATATATTTTCTCTGGCATTAAGATATAAATGGACAGGGATTTTGATATGGAAGTATTAATTGGCAATATGTAATTCTTGGGGCATAGGAATTTACAGGCGGGTGGCAGTTGTGTTATGCTTTCAGATAAGTTAAAAAGAATTAACAGACAGATTTTTCTTTTTTTTAATTGGCAGGAATTTTAGTTTAGAAAATGGAGAGGATGAGCAGGTCAGCAGACAGATGCAAAGATGGATAGGTAGGTAGATAAATAAAATATTGGATTTCATGGTGGTGGTTGTAAGTTACTTCCCTGTAGATCTGTTTGTAAGGATGGCAGTGGCAAAATGTTGTCAGGGAGGAGGCAGCAGAAGTGACCACATATGGGAAGAGAAGAGATTGTAGTGGATCTAAGAAGGATGCGTGTATATTTAAGATTGTGCTACAAATAAAATAGGCAATATCCACAAACATAAATCATAAGAAATGGCCAAATAGTAACGATATTTAATCACGACAAAAAATACATGTTTGAAACAACAGATTAAATTTTATATACACAATTTACAATTTCTTTGTTTGTAATGATGTGTGCAAAGATATATTTTAGAGAAACTGTTCTTTGCTGTTTCAGAAATGTTCAATGTCTAAAAAGTTGTCTGCCTTTGATTGAAACGTTGAATTCAACTTAGACAAAAGATTTTTCTATGAAAGATATTAAGTGAAAAAGTTTGTTGTATGAATTTTTCTAATCTCTCAAAGAAAGTTTGTTTCGTTGGCGGCAATTTGAAACATAATTCCCATGTATATCTTTGTGTAAGTCTCGAAATGTGACGAATTCGTTTGCTGTTTCTATTTATAGTTTTTTTAACAATGAAATCGGCTCCAGCAGCTTGGTAGCTTCTTGCGAATTTTTCTGAGAAATGCGTGGGCGAATGTTGTATTTTTTAGCCAATAGGATTTCTTGGAACATTTAAATTAGGGATGAATTTGAGAAAGATTTTTTTTTATGTCAGTTGAGCCTATTTTTGCACAAATTTTGACTGTTTTGTTATGAAAATTTTTCGGAGCTCATTTTTATTTAACAACCAATGGAATTCAAGAAAATGTTTGAAAATTGAAATGAGGGTTACTAAAATACACCCCCCCGATTGGAAGTGATTGGTGATCCCGACGTGATAGGCTGTAAATTCATTTAACCCAGCTCTAGCTAAAAGGATTTGACGGAACTGAAAATTAGACCACAAATAAGGAAATAAAGCCACTAAGACGCAAAAGATTACTGAGTATTATACATAGCCCAATGGATAAAAGCGTTGGATGAAGTAAATCAGTGACTTGACCAAAAGAGTTATGAGGTCAATACCTGGCCACAGCAGAGGTGAACAAAAATTGTGTTGTTCTAACTGTTGTCTTCATCTTTATTGTTATATCCATAACATTTCATTCACCTTATGTCCAAGCCTTCTTCAGGTGATATATGTTGGAGGAACCTTTTATTTAGTCCACAGGGTAGATTCTTCTAGCTCCACATGCCATGCCTCAGGATGTTTCAGTTAATTCCCTTTAGTAACTCTTTCATCCACCAAGGTAGATTGTTCTAGTTTCATGTGCCATGCCTTTTCTGGATACCTCAGTTTCAGTTTATCTTTCTCCAAGTTTTTGTTCACCTCTGCTGTGGCCAGATATTGAACTCACAACTCTTTTGGTCAAATCACTGGATTACTTCACCCAACGCTTTTATCCACTGGGCCATGTGTCGTTGAGGATGACAAAGATAAGGACAACAGTCCAAACAATGCAAACAGTGTAAAAAAAAAAACCCAAAAAACCTTGGAGAGTTGAATTACTAAAGAAAATTAACTGAAACTGTGACATCCTGAGGCATGGCATGTGGAACTAGAATATTCTACCCTAAAGGCTTCTTCCAACATATATCACCTGAAGAAGGCTGGAGCATACAATGGATGAAATGTTGTGGATATGACAATAAAGATGAGTACAACAATCTAAACACTGTAAATAGTGTAAACAGAGGAAAGTCTCCTATATGACAGTATTCTTCACAGATGAAGAGAAAACTTGAGGTGACAGATGTTCTACAGAAGGATGTTGAGAATACCCTGGACAGAACATGTGAGTCTAAAGCTAACCCTTATCTTCCCCTCACATATCCCCATAAACTTTGTCACTTGTTCTGCAACCCTCTATCTTGAGTGGCTCTTGAACTTGATACAGGGTGAACATCATTGTAAAAAAAAAAGAAAACCCTTACAGTGCAGGATAAAAGCACTCATAGCACACCCTATCCTGTGTCCGATTTCCTTGTAGAGTACATTGTACAAAGCAGACGCCTATTGATTTGTTTTATGATGGAAATAAACGACGTGAACATCTGGTTTGACATTGACATTAGATCGGATTATTCCTATCTTTATCACAAATAAAAAAAAAAATAAAAACCTTAGCGAATGCTTCTGACTGGCACGGACATTAACATAAACTTCTATAATCAGATAAGCCTTCTTAATCAGCTTTGGTAATATTATTAATAGTTGATCTTAAGTCAGGTTTGATTATTGGTACGCTCTCAAATGATGAAGAGTTTATTATAGATCTGAACTAATAAACTGAGAGATGCAGATATTGAAACAAAAGTTATTCTGTTGAGAATTGGTTATTCCATTGTTTGTGCCAGGGATGGCCAAACGCCTTTTTTATATTAGCTATAATGAGAAATGCAACTCGGCCAATGGATTGCCATGGGCTGCACATTAAACATCAAAAAGTCGCATGGGGCTCATAACCCACAGTTTGACCACCAAATTACAATTAGCCGATATTCTTGGCAATTTTTAATCTACATGCTTGCAAAAAAAAAAAATGGTATGTCAAAAGGACAGTTTTTCCCTTAACGCCACTAATATTTTAACTACCTTCACTCCTCAGCAATGTTTATTGTTTTAAAAAAATAATGATTATAATTTTAATAAAACCTAAACATATGAAAGAGAATTTATACATTTTCTTTGTTCCTGAGAATTTACAATAAAAATAATACACACTATTTATTTATGAGATTGGTTGGCAAAACATCAGCTAATCATTAATCAGGTCAAACTTTATAAAATGGTAAATAATAAGGATTTCCTTATAGTTGGTTCGCATATTTTAATAATTTAATAAATTTCTGAATAAAATGTTTTCATATTTTAAATTTTTTTTTTTTTTTTTTTTTTTGGAAGCCGATTTTTTTTTTTTTTTTTTATAATAATGGGTATAAAGTAATTAATAATAACAAAACAAAAGTCATTGAAACAAAGCAAGTTCAGTCGACCAATGATGACAATTCCAGAACAACGCAACTATAAACAATTTTTTCTATCCTCTGCCAGCCGCGATGATGGAGAAAGCATTACCTCGAACCATCGCCAGTGAGACACGCTGCAAGAGCCACTCCGTTTCGCGAGACTCGTCCCTTAATTGAGACGCCTTCGCGCCAATCCTCCGAAGGAACGCCATCGAATGAGGGCCAATAACCCCTGAAGTCTCCACTGCCACAGGAGTAAAAAAAAATCTATCAGCAAGAGAAGAATATTTAGCTATTTTTTTTTATCTCTGCGTCTTGGGCGACAAACCCCGGCTCAACCGCGGACCTGATCAAATTACCGGCCGAAAATGTATCTGCACAGGTCGCATCCCAAATCAACGACTTACCCATATTAAAAGGGAAAATGGTAATGCCATCTGGCCGCTTTCCATCACCACGTTCGAGGCCTAAGGGGTTCGATTTGGGAAGGGAACCCAGCTGCATCCAAACCTCTTTTGATGATGTCGTTAATTGCTGCATGCCGTGGAAAGTGGCCGGAACTACGACGACAGGAGAGAGGATGCAAACCAAACTCATCGATGGAGAATGTTATATTGGTAAATATTACAGTAGTTTCATTGCAATTGTATTAATTTTTAGAATGTTGTAAATATAAAATTAGTCTTGTAAATATACAATTTAATAAATAAATAGTGTTTAATATTTTTGTTGTAAATTCTCAAGAACAAAAGGGAATGTATAAATCCACTTTCATCATATGTTTCAGTTTTATTTCAATTCTAATTATCACTTTTTAAAACAATGAACATTGCCGAAGAGTGAATGTAGTTAAAATAATAGCAATGTCAATGGGAAAAACAATGCTTTTGATGCTCTGTTTTAGTTGTTTTTAAATCCCTTTTAGTAACTCAACTCTCCAAGATTTTGTTCACCTCTGCTGTGGCCAGGTATTGAACTCCCTGTCCCAAGACACATGGCCCAGTCAATAAAAATCTTGGTTGAAGTGACTTGACCCAAAGAATCATGAGTTGCATCCCTGGCCACAGCAGAGGGGGGAAAAAAACTCGGACAGTTGAGTTACTAAAGGGAGATAACCGAAACTGAGAAAAGGTATGGCATGTGGAACTAGCACAATCTACCCCAGTCAACTAAATATAGAAATGCGGTATTGTAGTTATTTACTGTTGTCCTCATCTTTATTGCCATATTCATGATGTTTTGGCTGTTGTACACTCCAACCTTCTTCAGGTGATTGGAATTTCAAACCGAACCCTTTATTTTGTCCACTAGGGTAGATTCTTCTAGTTCCACATGTCGTTCCTCTTCCGGGTGTCAATGTAAATAGTGTAAAAAGAAAATTTAACAGTTTTGAAACCTTAATAAAATATATATATATATATATATATATATATATATATATATATATATATATATATATATATATATATATATGGGGCAAGCAGTGCAAGGCTATCAATGATGTATGATATTTTTACTAATGCTGGGATAGGGTAGCAGTGTTCACCTAGCTTCCATTTGAATGAGCAATGTTTGGCTGAATGATATACAGTGTTGTTTTTTTTTTAATTGTATTATAAAAGGCCATTAGTACATCTGCAAAAACACCTAAGTGCGTTTCCTGCACTAAAATGAAAGGAAAAGGAAAATGGCTATTACCCTTGCAGGAAAAGCTCAAACCACAAAGGGTCAGTGTGTGTGTGTGTGTGTTTTATATTGGCAATAGGCTCATCATCAGAACTTAAGTAGAGGAGCAGTTTCATATCACACCATACATTATTGTTCTTGTAAAATCTTGGCTATATACACAGAAACTAAATAGAAGTTTATCTCTGGAAAGAGTTTTAGAACTTCTTGCAGATTATTTCCCTCTCTTGGCAGAAGGCAAAAAAAAAAAAATTCTTCTATTACTTGGCTATACCTATATAACAAGTGATTTGCAACTTGTGGTGGGGAGGGGGAGAGAGAGAGAGAAGTAAGGAAATGGGAGAGAGAGAGAGAGAGAGAGAAGTAAGGAAATGAGAGAAAGGATGTGCATTGCATTGAAATGTGACACAGGAGAAGAAAAAGAAAACCGTTTTCTGACATTGGTCCAACCACTGACTTGACTTACATCTCGCAAAATGGATTTATTGGTTGGCACTTTTCACTCTGGTTTTCGGCTTCTTCTCTCTGAGACGGAAATATTCCAACAAGCATGAACTGAGAGTTGATGGAAGAAGATTTTGAAAAAGAAAAACCAAACTGAAAACTGTTAAATTGCAACTTGAAATTGTCTTTGGCCTATTAGGCAATATGCCGACTTGCAGAGAGGTAAGATTCTTCACCAAAAGTGGCTACCAACCAAGTAAATGCTCATAGACTCAAATATAATGACCAATATTTACCCCTCCCCTAATCAAGAAAATATTTACAGACTGAAATATAAGTAACCAATACTTAGTTATTTCCAAAGCTAGTAAATGCTTATAGATTAAAATACAGGTGCTACTTTAGTGTATGGTCTCTCAGGTCATTTGCAGTTTGGCATCAATTCTGTCTGCACTCTTGCACTTTAAATGTGCAGCCAATCCTCCACTGCATGAAATTTATACTGCAGGTATAAGAATAATGAAATTTATACTGCAGGTATAAGAATAATGAAATTTATACTGCAGGTATAAGAAGAATGAAATTTATACTGCAGGTATAAGAATAATGAAATTTATACTGCAGGTTGATAAAAATAAATTGGATAATGATTTATCATTAATGACATACATTTAATCATACCAATCATAATAATAGAAAAAATGCTAAATATTACACCCTTGTGCAAATTAATTGAAACAAAACAAATAATTCCGTTATTTACTTTTTTTCATATTTTTCCAATGAAACATTTCCCAGTGCACTACTTCGTATGTCCATGCCATGAAATCGTTCCTTGAATATTGACCATAGATTTTCGATTGGATTTAAATCGGGAGAGTTTCTAGGCCAGACTATAGTACTTTGATTTGCTCCCTGGTAAGGCTTGCCAGTGTGTTCATGCAGCATTACAATTTTCATATGCTTTCTTGAGTAATGCCCATTGCAGAGAATGGCTGTAGGAGAACTAATCGACAGTCGAGACAATAGTGTCTTGGCGTGATGAAAATCTGATGCAGTCACAGATGACACATTTTTTAGGGCCAAACAAATTTCATCATACACCCCAAAAATAGATTCATATTACTGCACACCACTGCAAATGAGCTAATCTGAGGAAAAAATAGAAATCGATTACACCCTGTCACGCCAGTGGGTCTAAAACTGACTGTAAGGTGAAAGAAAGGAAATTAAGTGGTTGTTTCAATTAATTTACACAAGGGTGTACATTAATGGTCATCATTATGATGGAATTCATTGGTGCTACAGGATTGAGGGTGGGGTGGGGTTAGTTGTCAGGTTGAAAGGGGAAAAAATAAAGGAAGCACAAGAAAGACTTCACACTAGAGGTCACTTTATATTGACTGGTCAGGAACGCTCGGGTCAAAATGGCAAAAAATGTTAAAGTAATAAATTCATACCATGAAATGTAGACCGCACTCTGAAGGTCATTTTGCAGCATAGAATATAGAAACTGCATGCTAGAGTAGTATACCAAATATAAATGACTGCTGCTTATCTATTTCAGAATTAAGTACAAATTAACTGGTTTATTTCACATGTGTCTGTGTTTCTGAGATGAGGTATTGTAACTATTTATTTCAACCAATGCTTTTATCCACTGGGCCATGTGTCCTTGGTTGAAATAATCCAAAAAGTGACTTGACCCAAAAAGTTGTGGGTTCAATATCTGGCCACAGCCGAGGGGACAAAATCTTGCAGAGTTGAGTTGCTAAAGGGAATTAACTGAAATTGAGATATCCGCAAAAATCCATGGCATGTGGAATTAACACAATCTAACCCTGTGGACTAAATAAATGATTCAGTTCAAAATTCCAATGTACATCACCTGAAGAAGGCTGGTATACAATGGCCGAAATGTTGTGAACATGGCAATAAAGATGAGGACAACAGTCCAAATGATGTAAATAGTGTTAATGATTTTATCCTGTATCAAATTTATAACCAGCACCAACACTTCTAAATTGGTAAAAGAAAAATTTGTATTTTTTTTAGATTATGACTAATGTAGTGGTTTAAGGAAAGATCTATTAAGTGTTAATGTACAAAAATGATTCCCCAAAAATCTTTTACTTATTTTTTTTTTTTTTACAAGTGGACCACTCTAAGTAGTGCCCTAAATAAATTTGAGAACTGCTATTTAGATTTGATTCTCGTGAATAATTTATGAAGTTTTAAAAAGATTATTTTAATGTCCAAGATAGATAGGCCTGGTCATCTATTTAATTAAAAAAATTTTACTTTTTTTTCCCAACTTACCCACTGTAATTTCAGACACCCTGTTTATTTTTTACTTTATTCCAATGTGTCGGTTTATTCCAACATTCTCTCTCTGTATTTTTGTCCTGAAAGCAAATTAATTTTTTTTTTAAAACTACTTGTTTATTCCAACATATTCTTCTGTTCTATGCTTGACAGTCTTTTTCTTAATTTAATGATTTCATTAAATCCAAGATTAAATCCAAGATCCATAAGTTTTTGGATTTTATTGTCCTCAAAACCATAGTTCTATTTTTGCTCCATTTTTTTCTGATTGTAGATATCTACCATCGTCACTTGTTTACAGTGAAATTATAGATCATATGTGTTTTTTTAAGTTCTGGCCTGTTATGAACAATGAAGCTTATTGGCTGCGAGGTTTTATAATTGAGCAATGTTGACATTAGGAGATGGATTTGTTTTAGGTTTTTAGTCAGAATTCATTACTGCAATCTGCTTTGCTATCAAAGAAGCTTCATATTAAAGATGTTATCTGGCTTCCATGATGAAGGCTGTCTTCCTTATACATTTATGTTACATCAATATCCTAAAACGTTTTGTGAAATTAATTTTGTCCTTAACAAATTATAAATGGCTTTTGTATTTAATTGAATCACCACAATTAGTTAAGGATGTTTTAACGAACAAAATATTAATGTAGTTCATTATGGCAAATAATTAAAACATAATCATCATCAGTCCCATTACTGGGTGTGGTTACACTATTTACATTATTCGGACTATTGTCCTCATCTTTGTTGCCATATTTATCACAACGTTTTGGCTGTTGTACGCTCCGGCCTTCTTCAGGTTGGAATATCAATCTGAACCCTTTATTTTGCTTGATTGGGTAGACAGTTTTAGTTTCACATGCCATGTCTAATGGATGTCAGTTATCTCCTGTTAATTCATTTCTCCAAGTTCTCCACTGCCTTAATCAGGTATTGAACACACAACACTTTGGGTCCTGTCACTGAATCTAACCAATGCCTTTATACACTGTACCATGCGTCCTTAAGGACATCTGTGTATGAATTTCTGGGACTTATAAACCTAATGTCTTCAGCAACCGTTTTTTAACAGTGCTCATATTGCAATTTTTGCTGTTATCATCACATGTTTTTACCAGAGCTCATATTGAAATTTTCGTTGTTATTATTGCTTTTCTCTGGCACTCCTTATTACTGGTTCCCATATTGTATTCATTTCTATGCGAGCGAAATAATAAAGGGTTCAGTTCGACATTCCAGCCACTTGAAGAAGGCTGGAGCATACAACAGCTGAAACATTGTGATAAACATGGCAACAAAGATGAGGACAATAGTCTGAATAATGTAAATAGTGTACATAATACCTCATCTCAGAAATATAGACAAATACTGGGCGTGGTTAAGCAGTCACTGAATAGTGGAGCACCTAATCAGTTTCTTTTTTTTCTTTTTTTTTTTAAAAATCCAATTCACCCCATGCAAGGCAATGAAGCTGCTAAGACATTAGGGGTTACTCGGTGTGGGTGAATCAGAAAACAGAAAAAATATTAACAAGCGAGACCAAAAGAAAAGTAATTAGGAGGACAGTAGATAGTGATTGATATTTTTGAAGATCAAAGATGGATGGAAAACTTGTAGCCGGAAGGGAGTTCCACAAGTGAGAAAAGAAACTGTTAGCAAAGAACTTGCCAATTCAACTGTAAATTGGCGAGACCTTGTTGCCAGTCGGTTATTGTGCTTAACTTCATAAAGTCTAAGTACCATAGCGAAGAGCTCATCCGAACAATTACCATGAAAGCATTTATAGAAAAGGCACAGGGTGGCGACTTTATATCTGTGGGAAAGTGACTGAAGCCGAGATGCCAGGTCAGGACTAATAATATTGTAACAGAGAGAGGCACACACACCCACACACGCAAATATAACTTTTATTGACTGGAAATGGAAATAGTGTGTATATATCAAAGTACAATTTAAGTTAAGATGTTTGTTTACCGATGAGAAACACGATCTCAGGGCAGGAGGCGATGTTTTAAACCTGGGTCACTAGTAAACAATGGGGATGGGCGAGATACAGTATTTGTTTTGATTAAAAGGTTGAATCAATGTTTAGATATCCCAAAGTATAATTTTGGTGGAGGGAGAAGAACTCGTGTTTGAGATAAGGTAAATAATTGGAGAATAGGTTTACATGTCAAGGGATAGTTTTTGGCACTTTTGAAATCGCATGATTAGTTGAGGCTCGTGGTAGCTGCGTGCCGGGCCGAGAGTCAATTGTGATCAGCTGATCCTTTTTCTATATTAACTCGAGATTTTGCTAATAAAGAAGAGTCGGGGGAAAGAGACTGGAGACGAGAGAGTCGCGAGACTGTCATTGCAGTGAGTCGAGAGATTTGTGGGAGAATTTTGAAGGAGAGAAAGAAGACTTCCCCCCCCTGTTCTGAGAAGTCTGTATGAGATTGGACTATTAGTCATAAACCTACCTCAGGCGATTCAATACGCGTTTATCACACACAAACCCTCTCTCTGTTGGGAATTCGCTGGATGCATTTTGTCTTTCTTTTTTTTTTTCCTCATTTATGTTACATACTTTTATTCTCCCTGTAACCTCTGTTCTGATGTTATTTTCTTATATAAACGACGTCAATATTTCCTCCATTGTAAGCAAATATGTGGATGTAGATCCGACGGTATGATGAAAAATATGGAAAAGACAAAACAAAATCCGAATATGCAAGTTTCTTTTCCATATTTTTCATCATTTCCCCCATTGTTGTCCGGCTTCTGCTGATATTATTTCTTGTTTTATTTTGCCACAATCTAATCTTCCTAGCGTCAACTCTCACAGCCGTGTCCACATACTCAGTCAACGATGAACGTATGGACAACACCCCGCTTACTAGATCTAAAAACTTACATAGCATGGGCAGCGAGCGGGACTTGACCAGTTGACCGGTCGAAATAATCTATGGGTACTCAGGGAGCGTAAGGCCAGTTACCTCTAAGTTCGGCTCGGACCGAGTGGACACCTCAACCCAAAGAGGAAGACACCGGAGGTTGAGGGGCTGGGGACGAAGTGTTAGAATATTGCTGATTATTCTTTGGATTTTATTAAGGAGCTCAAGGTAAATAGCAGGGGCACCAGACCATATGTAGCAGCAATAAGGATGGGCAAATGGTAGATTTATAGATATGTAAGATTCTGGAGAGAAAACTTTCTTAGCAGCTGAACTTGCATTGTGGATTCAATATAGATTTTTCATTTCATGTCAACCCAGAATGTTTGCCCGAGAAGGTGTAGTGAATCATTCTCCGGGAGGTTAGCATCAGCCATGCTGATAGAAGACAGAAAGGAGTATCTCCGATGATTAATAAATCCGAATATTACAATCCTTTTTTTTGGAGATAACAATCTACTATTAAAATTATAAACCTACTATTTGTCGTTGTCATTGCTTAACTTCAGTGATCAGAAAACCTGTCTTTGATTAAAGATCCACAAAAGTTCTTTGTCATTTTTTCCAATATTTCTGATCTTGTTTTATTGATTATACAAGAGTACGTTATGATAAAGTATTGGGTTGTCTGGAGAGTTCACCCCAATTTTTAGTCATTCATGTTCCATGTTAGAACACATCAAATTTATCAACAGATATAATATGCTTACATTTCTGAATAGAGCACACTTCAAACTATCTCTTGAGAAAGAAAGAAAATTTAAAATTATTTAATTTGTGTCAATTTTGTATTCTTATGAAAATGAAAGATTATAAGGTGCATTTAAGACACTTGATGCTTTTTTTTTTTTACTATTCTAGGACTATTACATGAACATGTAGTAATTCTGGAAGATTCAGTTTATTATTTGATAACAGAAAAACCAAAGTCCACTTGATGACCAGTAGACCCATATATTAATACTAGTTTATTTACACCATTAAAAATGATGGCAGATTTTGTTAAGTACTTACTAATATGAGAAGTATTTTCACAATGTAAGTCTTTAAATATTTTTTCATAAATTTGTAGTAATTTCTGGGTGGAATTAGTTTATTACATAATAATAACATTACACCAATTCCCTACTTGATGTCCAGTTGGGTCTTATGTTAATCCAAATTTACCCATGCCATCAAAAATTATCTATTTTGTTAAGTCCTTACATTATGAAAATCTTCTAAGTTTTTAAGCATATTTTTCCGGTTCTTGGGTGGAATCATTATATTATTTTATTGCCCGGAAAGTTCATGTCAGTTTTTAGTTGTTCATGTTCCAAAATGTTAGAACACATCAAATTCATTGGCAGATATAATAGAGCACACTTCAAACTATCTGTTGAGAAAGAAAGAAAGTTTAAAATTACTTAATTTGTGTCAATTTTGCATTCTTATGAAAATGGAAGATTATAAGGTGCATTTAAGACACTTGATGCTTTTGGGTTTTTCTTTTCTTACTGCAAAGACAAAAATGCCTTGCAAACAAAGAAAAAGATATGCATGTTGAAAGTGTTTTAGCTGACAGAACTCTATAGAAGTGGTTCGCTAAGTTTAGAGTTGGTGATTGTAGCCTTATTGATGAAGAATGCACAGGCAGACACCCCCACTACAGATGATGACTAAATCAAGACATTGATTGAGAATAAACCACATTACACAAAGTAGGAATTGGCAGAAACACTAAATTTATCAAAATCCACCATCTATGAGTACTTAGTGAAGCTTGGGTACTCAAATTGCTACGATGTTTGGGTACCACATGATCTGAGTGAAAAGAATCCTTTGGATTACATTTCATCTGTGATTTGCTGTATAAAAACAATGAAATTGCATCCTTTTTGATTGTGATGGGTGATGAGAAATGGATTGTTTAGAATGATGTTCAGTAAAAAAGACCCTGGGGTAAGCAATACACATATATATAAAGTTTATACATATATATGAAAGGCATGCTGTTCACCTGGTGGGATTTGAAAGGAATTCTGTACTATGAGCTTCTGCCAAGTAACCAGTCAGTTGATTCTGAAAAGTACTGCTTGCAACTGGACAAATTAAAGGTAGCAATTCAAGAAAAATGCCTGGAATTGGCAAACAGGAAAGGTGTTGTTTTCCATCAGGATAGTGCCAGACCTCATGTTTCTTTGGTGACCCAGCAAAAATTGTTGCAGATTGGCCTGGATGTGTTATCCCACCTACCATATTCACCAAACATTGCTCTTTTGGATTTTCATTTAATCAGGTCCTTGCAAAATAATCTCAATGGTAAAAAATTTAATTCTTAATTCTTAAATACCACCTTAATAAGTTCTTTGGTGTGAAACCACCAAAATTCTGGGAAGATGAAATCTTTAAGCTGTGAGCCCTGCGTACCTAAACAATTTTAAACTTTCTGCCTGAGCTCCTGATTCAAAATTTGCAAATAATTGGTATATAATGTTTCATGGTAGATATAAAAAATAGTTTCAAGTAACCCACCATTCAACTGGTGGCTGGGCATTACATCATTTTTCTCTACAATTGGTAAAGCGGTGGTCAGGGCACAAAGGGTTATATTGAAGGAAAAATAGAGAAAGGTTGGGCAACAAAATGGTTCATATTTAGTTGAATAAATATTTAATGGCATAATTTTATTCAGTGTTTTAATTTCTCTTAAAAATCAGCATGAACTTTCCAGATAACCAAATACTTCACAAAGAACTATTTGAACTACTAGGTGAGCTTGATTTATTTGGGAAAGATATTAGAATAATTCAGAACTTGTTGCAAACTGCCAGTATACAGATAGAAAATTAATTCAGTAAATATACAAAAATAGAAAGGAGTGTAAGACAAGGATGTTTCTTCTCACCAGACTTATTCAAGCTTATTCATATCTAATGTTGCTAAGATTGTGGCCACTAATAATTAATTATTAGTGGCCAAAATTTTAGCAACATTAGATATGCAGATGACACAGTGTTGATAGCAGATGCAGAAATGAAATGGCAAGAACTTTTATTGAAGGCAGAAAAGGGAGAAGAAGGGACTAAAAAAAAAAGAAGGAAAATTGTAAGATTGTCAGCAAAAGAGACAGCCCAAAATGCAAATTACAAATTGGGGATACCAAAATCAAACAAGTACAAAAATTTAAATATCTGGGAAGTGTTTTAACAGGATGGAAGGTAATGAAGGAAAGCAGGAGGAAAGGATTAAACATCAATTCAAGAAGACAGAATGCATGGTTGCTAGCAAAAGGGTCAGCCCAAAATGCAAATTACAAATTGGGGATACCAAAATTAAGCAAGTGCAAAAAAATTAAAATCTCCAGAAAGTATTTGGCATTGTTCAGACTTTTTAAATTGCGTGGGCAAAAGGGCGTTGTTTATTCTAGTCATTAATTTTAATTCTCTTGTTTCCTCAAGGAAGTGATATTATTTCTCCATTCTTGGACTTATGTCTAGCAAAAACATAAACCAGATCACTGGCTCAGCAACTACAAGATCTGTTTTTATAACTTTAACCCTAAAAAAGTGGGGTTCATTCTTTGTTTACATTTCCAATTCAGTTTTGTCAATGATAATATAATCCCCATCTGTCTCTCTTCTCATTAATGATATTTGTTTGCCTAAATTCTCAAGGAAGAGATAAAATTGTTTCTGCATCCCTGGGCTGATCTCTCTCAAGTGAAAATATAAACCAGATCACCTGATTGTCAAGACAGTATCAATCTTAATAACTTCGATCCTCCTAATGGGTTCATTCTTTGTTTAGATTTTCCAATTCATTTTTGTCAACAAAAATATAAGCCTCTTATTAATGATAGGTGTTTTCTTAATTCCTCGAGGAAGAGATAAAACCATTCCTCTAAATCTGTATCGTTTGCATGCCAGACTCTCAACAGGTAAGAAAAATAAACTTTAGGACAGAAGAAATGCAGACGGTCCCATTTTCACCAAGGAAAATGTTTCCACTCTCTCTCTTTTTCTCTTCTAGCTTACATTCCATTTTGAGTTTAACCTTTTCTGCTTAGAATTAACATTTAACCACCTCATGGCCTCAGTGTCACACAGGGATTAGAAGAAATAGCAGAAAGACAAACTTTACTAAGAGCTACAAAGGACAGGAAATAGTGAAGAGCCATGGTTACCAAAGAAGATTTAGATATGAATTTTACGGAATCTGAGTACTGTAACATTAGCCCTTTTTCTGTGATATGTTTTCTTTGATGTGTTCATGTTTGACATATCTTTTGTTTTTTTTCTATATAATTATTGAAAGAGAATGTTCCAAGCTATATTTGATATAATTTACTGATGGTGGGTTGTTTATTTTTATGTTTAGTCCTTTTAGTATTTGTAACTGTTTTTCACAGTTTATGTGATATAGCAGTTTTGTGCTGTTGTTATGAATTTGTCTAATTTCTTGTGTTTTTTCTTTATGGTAGTTAGTGGCTTGTGATTTAATTGAGCTATCATCAGATAAATGTCATGTTAAACAGCTTAATAAGGCAGTGGTTATGAAACCAATATATGTGTTGTTTGAATTGTTGTTTTGAGAAAGCATTCTCCAAGTCTTTAATAATGGCTAATGATAGCTGAAAGTACTCAGACACTGGACAATTTATATCTAAACATGTATCTGAAATCTAAGAATGATCTGAAATATGGAAAAAATAAAAACTCCTTAACAAAGAACTTTCATTGGTCTTTAACTAAACTTTACTGCTTATATATATATATATATATATATATATATATATATATATATATATATATATATATATATATATATATATATATATATATATATATATGAACCCTGTTTTTCTGCTTACATGAAAAACTGGAAATTATTAGATTCAATAAAAATTCCTTATTAAATCATAGAAATGAATTAACAGTAAATTGTAAACATAGTTTACCTTAGAATTTAGTTAATCTTTGGACTTTGATTATGCTTTTTCTTATATTTTAGTTGTACTGTATGGCTTATCTTTCTATTTATAAGATTAATTTGGATCTAATATAATTTTATATTAATCTCCTGGTAGTATTACTAATGTCTTGTATGGATGTATTGGTATTTAGTTAGTATTTTTAACATTTTACATTAATTGGTTAGTGTTATCTTTATTAATAATAAATAATAATCTTTATTGAACAGTTGCATATTAACTTGGCAAATTATTCTATATATTTAAATTATTTCCTAGTTTCTTAAAGAAGCTATTTATTTATCAACTATAAAAATATTTTTATGTAGGAAATTCGCAAAGCATATAACTTGTTTTAGCATTTTGTTAAATTACCTCTCCACTTTTATTTCTTAGGAAAACAGCATTGTATAGTTTGTATAATTTATGTAACCATAAGTATCCACTTAATTTATGTCTCGCTGCCGTTAGCTGCCAATCTATCGGTCATGACCCATTTATAAAAAATAATTTAAAAATTTTTTTTTTTAAATATATATATATTATAGGCAGCATATCTTCATTCAAGCATGTTGGGTTGAATAATCTCGGAATATTATGTTTTTATTTTTATTTCAATCCTGTCAAATCAAAAATAACTTCAAATTCTCGAAGCACTCTACATAAGAAAAATGCAACCAACACTAAATAAAATTAATTATGAATATAGAAACAATGTTTTAAAATGTCTATGAAAGTGATGTTTTGGGATGCTGGAACTGTAAAAAAAACAATTTTTTTAAAGAAAAATTGCAGGTTAAGTAATTTTAAAATGTTAATAATAAAAAATTTAAACTAATTTACCTCCCTTACATATTCTTAGCATAAATTGACTATAACAGAATGCCTTTACAAAAACAAAAATTCAAAACTATCAATTATATTAATTTTTATCTTAGGAATTCACCCCTGAAGATGATCTTGGATGAAATTGAAAGCACTTGGGAAAATCAAAGAAATGACCAAAACTACAGTGTCTTTCTTACTCAGTTTTGTAACAGCACTAAGAAATTGATCTGGGAATTTGAGAGGATAAAAATAAATAGATATATGTCTAAATTATTCAACTAAAAATGCTTGAAAAAAAAAAAAAAAAAAAAATATATATATATATATATATATATATATATATATATTTCAAACTTTATTAATTTTAGTGGTTACCTGTATTTGAGTAGAAATGAAAATATAATTTAAAGTAATAAAAATGTCTGATTAAAAAATTAAAATCTATGAACTCTTTAAAAATATATCTATCTATCTATCTATCTATCTATCTATCTATCTATCTATCTATCTATCTATCTATATATATATATATATATATATATATATATATATATATATTGTTGTTCAGTTGAAAACATTGATCCTGAGATCTGGGAAACTGTTGCTACAAATCAGCTTTCCTGACATAGGACTATCCATGAGGGGGTCCCAAACTTCAACCGAGTCCAACTGTCAACATGAAGAGGATCTGCAACGTAGTGGCAGGAGGGTCCGACTCTTACCAGTCACGTCCACCACTCCCACTCCCCTGTGACTCCTGCTCATGACTCCTTAGGAGTAGGCTGGGCCTTCACAGCCATCTCCATCACTGCCACCAGAAAGGGAATGTGATTTCTTGCATGTGATTTCTGTTTCAAGAAACATAACTGAAACTGCAAGCAAGTTAGCATCTGCAAAATACAACCTTTTTTTTTTTCTCTTGTAGATTTCCATTGGACAAACTTGTATTTCAGTCCAATTCACTTTGGCTCAAGTTGCAAGTATCAAAATAACAAGGAAGAAATCTGACTGTAAATATTTCAAATATTTACCCCATGACATCAGAACAAAATGGAGTAATGAATTTCTTTTTGGAACCTAGAACAAAACACTCTTTTAACATCGACATTGTTCCATTCTAGAGCCAATGAGCTTCATTGTTTACAGCAGGTCAGAGCTTAAAATAAACTCAATCTATAATTTCACTGTAAACAAGTCTGAATTATAGATATCTACAACCAGAAAAAATTTACCTAAAAATAGAATTGCAGCTTCTAGGACAATTAAATCCCAAAATTACGAATTTCAGATTTGATATAATCAGTAAAGAAAGACAAGTTCCTTGTGACAAAATGGATTGCTAGATTGTAAAATGTCTACTCTTTAGTAAAATTTTCATAAATTTGTGTAAGCCAGAACATGATCATTTTTATAGAAGACCACACCCTCTCCTTCACGTTACTCAATACACAAGTGAACTTGTCAGAAAAATAGGGACTCTCTGTATAAACATCTTAGTTTTAAGCACTAAGATTTGTAAATATTATTTTTTTAATCAAATTCACCCCATGCAAGGCAATAAAGCCACTAAGATACAAGGTGTTACTGGGTGTGAAAGAATTAGAAAACATAAGCAATATTGAAGAGCAAGAACAATAGAAGAGTAATCAGGAAGACAGTAGATAATGATTGACATTGCATTTAAATTTTTGAAGATCAAACTTGACTGGAAAGCAAGAAGCTGGGAGGGAGTTCCACAAGTGAGAAGTACGAGAAAGAATCTGTTAGCATAGAATTTACAGTTACATATAGTTGACATCAATTGATTTTTTTTTTCTCAGAATTGTTAAAAAAGAAGGGAAGACAGAAGTAGTTAACAGCTTTTTCAGTGAAATGGGAAAAATTATCAATTTCAAATCTTTTCATTGTACCCACTTCTTAAAATAAAGACCAGCATTCATATTTATGATTGTTATATTTTGTTAAAGTTGTTAAGCTGAAATATATAATAATGTGATAGGGGAACTTCTATGGATATTTTACTATAGAACTCACCACGACATTTCCAATACACTTGTTTTTCCTCCTCCTCCTCACCTTCTACCACACCACGTGTCGTACACTTATTCATTTATTTTTTTTTAAAACACATACCGTTCATAAAATGTTTTTATTTAAAAGAAATAAAGCATTAGAAAATCAATTGACCAAAATTGCCTGAAGATACCGAAAGGTTGGGACCAAGGTAGTGTCATCTGCTGATTTCCTGATTATATAAATCAGTTGACCCTGACGATCCGTTCAGATAAAACCTAGGTAGCTTTACCTGTCTCTTTAAGTTTATATTATATATATATATATATATATATATATATATATATGATGGACTCTCCCGTCGAACTCGACGTATGAGGGTCAGACAGATCAGTTCCCAGAAACTGAAAGCCAGACACCCACACAGGATTTGATTATAGTGGTGAAGGCTTTGTGCACGCCCATCCACACTTTTTGGAGGGACGAATACAGGGACCTGGTGTAGCGAATGCCACAAGGTCCCCAAATGACCCGCCACAGGTTTTGAATTCAGAGTTGTCCTTCTCCTAGACCAGTTACCATCCAAGGCTATAGAACCCAGTCTGTCCTGCTATTTGCCCATAGTTGGAGGGAGAAGAAGAGGATTCACACCTTTCCCAAGGGTGTTAGCACGTAAGTGAATGTAATGGAATTCGGCTCTCCGATTCCTCAATCCAAGCCGTTATCCATTACTCCACCATGCCTCCTCTATATATATACTCCTCAAAAGTGTTTAAAAATAATACATAAATTTAAAACCATCATCAAGGGGACCTGTTTTGTAGGTGTAGAGGCCATCAAGAGGGCTGTAGTGAAGGGCATTCAAGAAGAAATCTTCCAGCAGTGCATAGAATCATGGCAGGGAAGGATGGAAAAGTGCATAAGACTGGAGGGGATATTTTGAAGGGGAAAACCCTGTAGTTTGAAATTCAAATGAATTGTTTGCGACACCAGTCCCATTACTTTTCAGACACGCCTTCTATATTACTATCAATTAAGCATTACAAATGTAAAAAAAAAAAAAAAAAAAAAAATTTTTTTTTAAAATTTTAAAAAATCATCTCATGTATTTGTTTTGGCTTCTGTAGTGGGGAGAGGGGAGTCAACTAAATTTACAATGCCTTTAAATAGCAAACTGCACCCCCCTATCATTAACTATTATAAGATTTAATTATTTTTTATGTGATGCAGAGTACCTAATCTGTAGAGATGTGGGAAAAAAAAAAAGAAGATTTTCTGGTCATAGTTCCTATTGCACAAATCTGCCAAACATTTTTATTACAGAAATTAATATGTACATATCAGGTATAAAATTTGATTGAAATCCGTTGAGGTGTTTTTGATTTTACAAGTATTGAATTGTCATTGAATTTCACTGAATATTTCTGTATGGAAATCTGGTTTGAATACTGTGAATGGTAAAGATTTATTCTTTGCTCAAGTCTTTAATATTTGATTACCATTATTTAATACCTGTCTTTGGGTTGCAGTGGCATTTGACTTGATATGGTTTCACTTTGCCAAGAAGCAAATGGTTATTCAAAGATTAATTCTAGAATTACTGTTTGACATTACTAAATCTAAACTTTGTATGCTTTCTATTTCACATATATCTTCAGGTTTCAAGGTCAGATTTCCGACAAACGAGAAGATGTGTATTCTCATCCATTACATTTCCAATGGTGAGTTCAATAAATGTCTTGTATTGCAAGCATAAAAGATATTTATTGAACTATCCACACAGTGCAATGGAAGAAAATACAGATATTGAACAAGATCAGGCATTTATATACTTGGGGTTACACTCTGGTATTATAGATTTTGTGATGGAAGAGTAGAGACATTTGTAATCATGACTCTCCACAGCTTCCTATTATTTGTAGTTCTTTGCAATCATGATAGGAAAGGAGGGAAAAATTCAATTAATAAGTGTTCTATATTATAATAGAAGCATTAATTCACTGTCACACACTGCCTGTAACTTGACCTGAAACCTACCTTCTGTATATACCTTTTATAATCAGGCCACATACTAGCATGTTCAGTTATGAGCTGCCTGTTGGTAGGTGACAGACCATTGGTGCAAAAAAAAAGGGCTTATTTACAATGTCATGATGTAGTGATGAACTGTGGGACAATCAGAGTTCTCATTGGTCAAAGATATGCTCTGGTCCGTTAGTCTGTCATGAGAGAAGACAAGTAGCAGTGAATATGTCCTAAGCCCTGTATAATGAGAACAGTATTCATGTTTTTCTGTTTCGCCTTCTGTTTCCTTGTGAGTGTGCATGGGGCCTTTTTTAGTGATGCAGATATGAATTGAAGCATAATGTGGGGGTGAATTGTCCAGTCAGTGAAGGACTAAACAAGGTTGTATATGTTTATGCAAATATTTGATATTAGTCAAAAACCTGTCTTGCAAACATTTTTATTAATAAATTTATTTATAAGTAAGGGGGTACAAATGAATAGATTTGAAATTGACAGTGTTTTCCATTTCACTGAAACTGACATTAAACACTTCTATCTTCACTTCTTTCATTCGTTCTTTTTCTTACTGAAACCAAGTAGCATCTCTGATATATCAGCTCCAGGTTTTCATGGTCAAAAGTTCATTATTTATGAGATATTGGCCGGGCATAATGGTCGTAAGAACTAAGGAACTAACTAACTTGTGAAGGGAGGGGCAAGCAGAATTATAATAGATTATTTTGCATGCAAAATGGATTTCAAGATTTTTTTTATGATTGCATGGCGTAGCAGAAATCCTTGACTACCCATAGTCTGTTGCTCTAATCATCAAGCTGAACTGACAGATTAATTCTTCATAGGAGTTACAACCAACCATACACAAACATTTATTTTTGGTTGACAACTAAGGAACAGTGTGAATAATTTATCTATCAACCATGAATACACTGTTGATTGAGATTTATTTTCTAATGTTAATGAAGCAATTTATTCAAGGGACTCTTTCTGAGATCAAAAAAATAAATCCATTTTCAGATTTGTCTAAATAATCTTTTATAAATAACTTTATAAAGTTTGAAATTTAGGATTTTTACCCAAATGTGTGTCAGTAATTGAAATATTTTATAAAGTATTGAATTCACCATATATTAGAAACTTGTTTTTTTTAGTAGCTATTCTGCTGCTCTTGCTTATGTATTTAGAGATTCTTGATAAAATTCAGAGAAAAATCTGCAGTGTTATCAGTTCTGACCTGGCATCTTGACTTTAGTCACTTTCCTACCACCATAACAAATATAAAAGTTGGTTTACTGTGTTGTGCTAGACAGCTTCTTCCCATGAACCACTGCCATGTGGAACTGACTCCCAAGAGGATGTGACTACAATCTTAACCTGTTCAAGGCTAGGGTTACCCGTTATCTTCCACTCCTATCCACATAAATTGTCTCCTAACCCTCTACCTCGAGTGGCCCCCAGAACTTGTAAAAGGTGAATCTTACTGTAAAAAAACAAAACAATAACATTTTTTCTCACCAGAATCTATCTTGCATATTTATAAGTCTATAATTCAATCCATGCATTGGATATTGCTGCCACATCTGGGCTGGTGATCCTGCTATGAATTTAGAGATTCTTGATAAAATCCAAAGAATCTGCAATGTTATGTGTCCTGACCTGGCATCTTGGTATCAGTCACTTTCCTACTGCCATAATGTAGCTTCCCTGTGCCTTTTGTATGAATACTTTCATGGTAATTGTTCTGATGAAGTTTCCTCTACGGTACCTAGAATTTAAGCACAGTACTAGATTGGCAGCAAGGTCTTATCATTTTACTCTTGAAATGGCTAGATGTAACTGTAAGTTCTATGCTAATAGTTTCTTCTCTTGCACTTCTCACCTGTGGAACTCTTACAGCTTCTTTCTTTCCACTCAACTTTGATCTTCAAAAATTTAAATGCAGTGTCAGTTCTTCTAGTTCTGATTTCTTAATTCCTGTTCTTTTATTGTTTCTCTTTCTTTCATAATGTTTTCTTTCTTTTCTTTCTGACCCGCCTTCACATCGGCCACACCTACATCACCCACCATTATTTACTAGAGGGCACAGAATCCCCAATATGCACTACATGACAAGAGAAATTTACATTGAAAGATATACTGTTAGGGTGTGTAGATTTTGATCTAGTGCGGACAAAATATTAACCAAGTGAGTCATTTAAAAAAAACCTTTCACGAAAATAAAACCATCCAAGATTGTAAATTTCATAAAACAAATTGGATTGTACTCAAAAATATGAGTAATTGAAAAATGGTTCAAATATATATATATGTATACATATACACCTTTTTTACCAAACTATTGCTATGAATCTATTTCAAAATGTTGTTGACATTAAATGACCCACCGAAGTTGATATGCCATAAAACAAAACAATCAACCAAACAATTTTCTTTCTCATATTCTCTAACACTCAGTAACTCCTTGTATCTTTGTGGCTTTATTGCCTTCCTTGGAGTGAAACAATTAAAAAAAAAAATTGAATAATAGTAAAACAAAAATTTCATGCTTCATTGAACTGATAATTTTGAAATGATAATCTAATGTAGTATAATTGTAATGTTATAGAACTTTGTTTCTTCTTCCATCAGTAATTTAGCACAGACGTTACACCTTGCCTTTATCTCGGATAAATCGTGGACCATTGTTTGGAACGTGAGGAAAAACAGAAGGAAAAAAGCATTTAAGAGATGCTGTTTAGTTTTGATGAAAGATAGAAAGAAAAGAAGCATAATTTTAATAACTATCAAATTGTTGAAAAAATTTCTTAAACAAATAAATGGCATAGTATTTTGTTAATAAGATAATGATAAAATAAAATCTCTATTAAATTACTGTCCTGGGTGAGACGATAAACTATATCCGACAGCAAGACCTTTGATCAGAAGGTTTTGAGGAGCATAGAACTACCTCTTAATTGCTGGTGTTCCCAGGTCCACCCTGATCCAGGGTGGTAGCACCTGTTAGGGTCCCAACTATGGGCAAATAGTTACCCCCCCTCAAAAGGGGTCAAAACACTATGAAAATATAAAAATAGGTTTTAATACCAGCAATACATTTTTGAAAAAGAAAAATATTACCAGCAATAAAAAATGTTGTCGGCATTAAATGATCCATTGAGGTTGATATGTCATAAACAAACCAAACCAATCTATTAAATTAAAAAAAAAGAATATATGTATATCCTGTCATTACCTCAGATTAATAATGGACCAACCTGTTATGATTGAGAAAGACAAAAAAAGATATACAGTGTAACCCGGATATAAGAGACCCTGATATAAGAGAAACCCGGGTATAAGATAGATTTTCTCTGGTTCCAAATTAGAGCCTGTGTTAATGTATATATAATAGACCAAACCCAGATATAAGAGACTTCTTCTCCGGTCCCGACAACTCTCTTATATCCGGGTTACACTGTATATCAGAGACACTATCAGTTTTAGTGATAAAAAGAAAGATATAATCACAAGAAAGGGAAGAAAGAAAAGTGATAACACCATCAGACTTTTAATTTCTGCTGCAGTGAAATAGAAATAAGGAAGAATAAAAAGGAAGGAAAAAGAACAAGAAATTGCAATGACAAAATATGCATATTATTTTCGCTTTTTCTAATTCTGCTACGTAGCTTCTTCAGCATTGTCTTGTCCTGGGTATGATGATAAATTACATCTACGTCCTGGGTAAGACGATAAACTACGTCCAACAGCAAGGCCTCTGATCAGGAGGTTTTGAGGAGCATGGAACCACCTCTTAATTGCTGGTGTTCCCAGGTCCACCCTCACTCGAGGTGGTAGCATTCAACTATGGGCAAATAGATAAACCCCCAAACAGGAGTCAAAACACTATGAAAGTGTAAAAATGGGTTTTAAAACCAGCAATAAATGTTTTGAGGAAAAATTATTACCAGCAATACATTGTTACCAGTGATACTTTTTTGAAGAAAATAAATATTACAAGCAATACATTTTTTGAAAAATATTACCAGCAATAAAAATCCTGTCAGCATTATATAACCCATTGAGGTCAGTACGCTACAAACCAAACCAACCTTCAGCATTATTCAAGTTTTAGAGGAAATTGTGCTTCATTAATGAAATATACTTTAGGTTGATGTCAGATGATAAAACAGAATTGATAACAATTCTTCTTTTATTTGCATTGTGTCCCTTCAGGATGTAGGAGATCATGGCTCTCCATTTCTTCCTGTCCCTTGTAGCTCTCAATAAGTTTTGATTTCTTGTTATTTCTCCCAGACCCTATTCTGACATCCACTTGCTTAAGCCCATTAAGTATGTCATGCGTTGCTTCCTTTTGTCTCTCTTTCCCTCTGTTCACCCTGTGAGTATCAGATTTTCCAAACCCTCCTTTCTCAATACGTGTCTCAAAAGATTTCAGCTGTCTTTTTCTGATGTTAAGTATAAGGTTCCTCTTTGTTTGCATTTCACTGCTGAGAGCATTTCTTACAACATGGCAGTGTCATTTATACTCTTGTTTCAAAATGTAGATGGGTGGACTCTCTGGTCAACAAAAGGCACGCCTTTTTATAATCAAACTTCTGTTATTTTATTCAGATGGAATAAATGTTATATAAAATTTAAGCCTGTTTTGATTTCGTATTTGTTTCATAATGTTTCGTTGAAAACATATGGAGTAGGATTGATACCTCCTCGTGAGTAAAAACATCACTTCAGTATCGTATTATAATAATAATGCTAATATATTTTAATATAATAATCATATTCTTTCTACTTTTTATCTTTGTCAACTTTGCTTGTAATGTAAAATTGCTAGAAAGGATATATAGTTAAGATTCACTTTAGTGAAGCATTTTATTTTTGTCAGAAAATGTATTTTTCTTATGTCATTTGATTTTTTGTATTTGTTAATACTATAAGGTTATATTAATCAAAGCAAAATACTAGATTTATACCAATATTTGACACATACTCGTCAACAACATAAAAATTTCATAAAACTGTAGTTTGAATGAAAAGAAGAAAAAAAATGAAATATCACTTACCTTGTGGTGGGGGAGAAAAATAAATAGCAACAGATGATTTCTTTTACAGAGAGACATCATGGCAAACCGGGGTGGGGGGGAGGTTAGGTGAAAGAGGAATTATGAGAAGGAAGACAGAAACTATAAAACTCCACCAAAAATAGGAGTTGTTGATTCTTTTTTTTTTTTTTCATTCTGGTCAACTTGAAGCAATGTGCTAGTTGGAGTGGAAAAAGCAGATGTATGAGAAAGGTTGTAAAAGACTCGGAGGAAGAAGGAGATTTGAGAATAAGGAAGGACAAGAGAGATCCTAGGTGAAGCAGAGGAGATTTGAACTACCAAGCCCCACTTACTTCACATTGATACACCTGCTCTCTGCTTCTCTTTTATTTTAAGCTTTCAAACCACAACAATATAGTCTGTTAAAAACAAAACAAAAAATGATTACAAATACTTAAAGTCTTAATCATAAAGTCCTATGTTAAATAAAATATCTTTAAGGTTGGGAAATATTCTTTTAAATCTATTTAATAATTCACCTATCATCCGGTCCACACTCTTTTGAAGGGTAGAGGATTATCCTTTGTTTCCTGTTTAGGATTGGGTTTCCAGTTCCTTGTAAAGTTTTTTATTTCTCTTTCAATTCTAGTAACCCCTTGTGTCTTAGTGGCATTATCACCTTGCTTGGAATGAATTGATTAAAAGAAAGTAAATAAGCACATGCACCACACATCTGTTGTTAGTAGCCTGCAAAATCAAGGTCATCAGCTCATCAAAATATGATTTAAGTTTGTAAATCTCTGAGCACCAAACGCCATGGCGGAAAAACAAATACATCAGTTTGCTTGGTTTTCAAACTATAAGATATTCTGTTTTTGAAACTAAACAATGACAAGTGGACTGACAATTTTTGTACACACTAGAACCAATCAAACCTGACTCTGAAAAAACAAGAGAATATATTGAAAAGGTTATCAAAACAAATGTTGGATGTAAAACAAAAAAGAGTCCTAAAAATGCAATAATTGCATAATTCATTACAATATGGATTCTTGCACAAATCTTTCCTAAAAAGAGCACACCAGAATTCATCCTCTCGACTACTCTTCCTTAAAGAACTCAATAATGTAAAACAGACACTAATTAACAATGGCTTCCCTAACCACCTTATAGTCCACCAAATTAGACTATTTCTCTCCAAAGTAAATAACAATGAAAGTGAACATAAAGTCAAAACTTACATAAATATTTTCTACTAAAACCAAATGCACATCAACCACAAACAAGATGAATCTTCACTTAGAAATATTCTAAAGAAATACACTACCCCAATTGACCCAAATAAAAAAAAACATCAAATTAATTATCTACTACAAAAAATTTAAAACTGCTAACCTTGTCCTCAAAAATAGCAACACACCAGCAAAAGCAAAATTACAACGAATGAACATTATCAATGAGTTCAGATGCCACTTAAAGAACTGTGTTCCTGATCAAACTGAATTCATAAATAATTACATCGGTCACATGACTACATGCCTATCCAGACGCCTTATGTTACACAGGTCTA
This sequence comes from Acanthosepion esculentum, assembly GCA_964036315.1. Lineage (NCBI taxonomy): Eukaryota > Metazoa > Mollusca > Cephalopoda > Sepiida > Sepiidae > Acanthosepion > Acanthosepion esculentum. The sequence continues at coordinate 84,951,881 of OZ038508.1, read as the reverse complement.
TTAGAATCCATTTAAACACACACACAAACTTACCAGACTCCATCTGAAACATACTAGTAGAAAATTCAAATGTAAGAACCTCATCCACCTGTAAAAAAAAGATTAAAAATAATGGAAGCCTTAATAATAAAAAAGAAAAAAAGCCAACACTTAATAATATTAACTACGAACACAGCCACAATGCTAAATGCATTCGGAAAATAAAACATCTCTATAACGCATTAAAAACATACACACAATGCACACACTCAATTAAACTAAAAAAATAAAATCATCCTTGATAATGGCTAAAAGTATAGCCGAAAGCGCTCAGAATTATAGAACATTTGGACAATTTCTACACTCAGTGTCCAAAAAAGAAAACACTTGTTTGAATTTAAGAAAAAATAAATAAAAAGCTTAATTGTAGTACCTTGTTTGTCATCTTTAATAAAACCTGCATATATATATATATATATATATATATATATATATATATATATATATATAATATTTTTTTTTTTTTTTTTTTTCTGTAGTTTACTGCTACCAGCAAGCAGAAACATTTTTTCTCCCGATGATGGCCATGTTGGCCGAAACTAGTCGAGGAATCTAAATGAAATAATAATAATAAAAACATAAGAATATTATGTATGTCTGAAGATTTTAATCAATTTTTTAATAATTTTTATCGCTCAAAAAAAAAAAAATATATAAAGAATGGGTTTTATTTTTTAATCCAACATTTTTAATTTCTTTAAATGTTAATTTTGGTGGATGTGTGTATTTGAGTAGATGCTCCGTTTATTGTAAACAGTACGGATGTCCACTAAAAATAATGTTTAAATTAATAAATATATATATAATATAAATTACACTCAGGCAATGTTAAAAAGCAAACAAAGATGTCACTACAAGGACATGAACATTGGAAATTGATAAATTGATAAACAGAATTTCTGATGAGGTTCAGGAGACAAGTCAAAACCCTTAGAAACTGTTACCATGGACACAAGGATACAGATAAACAGCTCAAGTCATGAAAACGTTAGGCTTGGAGACATTAGTCCTAAGCCATGGCTAGAGATTTCTTTTTTGGTCTCGATGTCAAACACGTTCTTTTTATTATAACTAACGTTAGTGTTATTTCATGTTTGTTGTTCATAAGAAAAGAATTAATTTCAAAATTTGCAATTGTGTAATATTTAAAAAAAAAAAAAAGATATTAAAATAATTCAAAAGTGACATTTTAGACGGTTAGAACTCGTGTGTCTCCAACTCAATTCTTGGAACTCTGTAAAATGGATTTATTAGTTTTGTTAGAATTTTTAGAATGTAGAATTATCATTAATATGTAGATAGCCTGCTCATCTTTGGTTTTATACTCACAAGATTTCAGCTGTCGTATCCTTCCTGCCTCTGTTCATCTGCCTGCCTTATATTCAGACTAACATGCTCATCTTGGGTTTTATACGCACAAGATTTCAGCTGCCGTACCCTCCCTGCCTCTGTTCGTCTGCTTGCCTTATATTCAGACTAACATGCTCATCTTGGGTGTTATACTCACAGAATTTCAAATGCTTTTCTTTCTGATCATCTTCAGGTATTTCTACCCTCCAACCCGTATCTGTTTTCTTATATTCAGAACACCATGCTCATCTTGGGTATTTTACTCATTGCATTTTGGCTATTTTATTCTCTATCTACAGGTTTAGGGTGGTAGCACCTGTTAGGGTCCCAGCTATGGGCAGATAGTTAACTATTACAAGCAATACTTTTTTGAAAAAAATTATTACCAGCAATATAATTTTGAAGAAAAAATATTACCAGAAACAGACTTTTGACAAAACAAAATATTAACAGCAATAAAAAATGTTGTCGGCATTAAATAACTCCATTGAGGTTGATGTGTCATAAAACAAAATAAACCAAACCAATCTAAACCAAAGAATACATATTCTATTCATACGAATCTATCCTATTGTTGTCGGCATTAAATAACCCATTGAGGTTGATATGCCATAAAACAAAATAAACCAAATCAATGTAAACCAAAGAATACATATTCTATTCATACGAATCTATCCTAAAAATGTTGTTGGCATTAAATAACCCATTGAGGTTGATATGCCGTAAAACAAAATAAACCAAACCAATCTAAACCAAAGAATACATATTCTATTCATACGAATCTATCCTAAAAATGTTGTTGGCATTAAATAACCCATTGAGGTTGATATGCCGTAACACAAAATAAACCAAACCAAACATCTTTAGGTTTCTGTCTTATGATATTACTTTGCTATTTGCTCATCTTAGGTGTTATACTCACATTTCAGCTGCTGTACCGTCCATACTTCTTCGGATGTCTAACTTATTATATTCTTTGTTATTCAGACCAGCATGCTCATCTTGGTTGCTATACTTGTAACATTTCCATCATTGTGTCTGTCTTATGTATATTTTTTATTTTATTTTAATCGATTTCACCCCATGTAAGGCAGTAAAGCCACTAAGACACAAGGGGTTACTGCGTGTGGAAGAATTAGAAACAGAGACATTTCTCTTTTTGTTCCTGCTCATAAGTAATCAGAGGGACAGTAGATAGCAATTGACCTTGCATTTAAATTTTTGAAGATTAAAGTTGGCTGTTAGCTTAGAATTTAGAGTTAGATCTCACCAGCTCAATTGTAAATAGATGAGATCTTGATGCCAGTCTGTCTTTAGTGTTACAAGGAGTTTTATTGGTCTCTCATTCAACTGTGCCCCACACATAATAATCAACGGGGTTTGTAGTCTGGGGAGTTAGGTAGCCAGATGTAAGGGGTAATAAATTGTCTGACAAGCATGACTGTGTTTTCCTGCTTATGTGGCATGGTGCAGAGTCCTGTTGCCAGATATAGGGTCTTCCAGCAGCCATCCTCTTGATCCACTACCTTCTCAAGGCATTTGATGTCGGCCTCTGTGTTGAGTTTGAGGCCCTCACCAACAAAATCAGGAGTTCTTTTTCTTATCCAACTGATCAGAGTGAATTTTCCAAGCTCATGTACCTTTGTAATCACTATTAGACTGTCCTCAGATTGCCACCCAAACACTCAAATGTTTGTACCGGAGCTTCTGGCATGAATGCCAAGCATTACCGCATGCTGTTTCTAAATTTTTGGTGAAATGAACTGCATCATGGTGCTCTTGTTGCGTCATGGCACTCGTGTTCTCACAGATTGTACCCAACTGACCCTATTATACTGTGCAGCTGAGAAAATCTGAAACAAACAATATTTATGCATGAAATGAAAAATAGAAAATGGCAACAATTTACCCATCATGCCCTGTACTTTAATTTCTGTAGATGTTTGGTCTTGATATCCAAAGATGTAGCTCATATGTTGGGTCGTCTGCTACAGTTCTGGAAAAGAGTAACTCCAATTAAAATTTTTGGAGCTGCTGATGACATGAAACATTTGCATTTTTTTCTTTATATCCAAGATATGGTATTGTAACTATTTACACTATTTCATCATCATCCTCCGACCTCCCTATGGTTGGTCGGAACTCCAATCTCTTTCCACGCTGTTCAGTCCCACATTACTGTCCCCAGATCTTCAATGTCCAACCCTGAGTCCCGATTTACATGGCCCGGTGGATAAAATTTGGTTGAAGTAATCCAGTGACTTGACCCAAAGAGTTGTGAGTTCAATACCTGGCCACAGCAGAGGTGAACAAAAACTTGGAGAGTTGAGTTACTAAAGGGAAATAACTGTGATACCCAGAAAAGGCATGGCATGTGGAACTAGAACAATCTACCCCCGTGGACAAAATAAAGGGTTGGGTTTAAAATTCCAATGTATATCACCTGAAGAAGGCCAGAACCATCGTGAATACAGCAACAGTCAGAACAATGTAAATAGTGTAAATTTCATTTTTCTATTTCTTTTTTTGTTTTATGAACACAACCGGTGAATTCTTGAACTATCAATTCAACTTAGCAATGGGGAACAATTTAGAATATGGAAAATCTTCAAGAGCTTGAGTTAAACCTTTTGTTCATTTTTCTGTAGTTTGTCTTGCTTAACACAATAGATTTGGCCTTACAAATGTCTGTTTCGGATATCCAAGTCTTGCTGTATGTAGAATGCTAACTTTTAGTTTTTTTATTGATTGATTTGGTTTTTATGGCTTATCAACCCTTTGATGGTTATTTAAAGCCAGAAAATATCTTTAGATTGTAAGAATTGTTTTTGTGATAGTAATGATTTACTGATACAAATTTTAATAATTAACCCATAGTTGGGGGAAGAAGAGATGTATTTATACATTTCCCAAACATATTTGCACGTAAGTGAATATAACGAACCCAACTGAAACTGGAATTCGGCTCTGCAATTAACAATTCTGAGCCATTATCCATTACTCCACCTGCACATCCAAGCTTATAGTACCTGGCATTCTCAAGCAGTCACCCATCAAGGTACTGACCAAGCTCGACATTGCTTAACTTCGGTGACGGTATGGGAACTGGTGTTTCAATGTGACGTGATCATAATCCGGTAACTTTTAGGTTCATCAGTATCTTCAAACCTCTTTTGTTTCTTTAAAATTTAAAAATATGTAATATTCTTTGTTTATTGTGACGAGCAGGGATACCTGGCGTTATACCTGTATGTATGTTAGCCCTGTAGACTCCCCCTGTGGTGTATGTTGTGGAGATTGCGAGCATCTAGATCTGTTCAATGCATATTGCTGGTAAGCGAATCTGTCCAACAGAATCAAATGGAAAGTTCTAGAATACCCTAGAATGTTGAAATCGCACTGCTATATAAACAATGCAGGTGGAATGGTTTATTTATTATTTTACCTTTATCTTGTCACGTTATACACTGTTGGAGAGACAATTAATTAGCCTATTCGGATTATCACTGTGCTTTCTCTGTGAGTGAACGAGAGAAACACAACAGTGTATATGGACACAACTGCACTACACTATCACATCTAGCATTACTTAGGGGAAAATAGGAAAATATTTAGAATTTTTCATGGATGCCAACTAAACAGAATTTTTTTTTTTTTTATTACTCTTGCTTCTTGAATAATTTGGGTGGAGGTGTCAAATTTAAGTAGTGGTGGTGGGGCTTTCAAATTCCAAAAATTTAATAAACGAGCGGAAAGTGTTGAGATTTCTAAGGTAATAGTAATACAGTAAACATTCATTTTTCATGACGTACATTGTTTGCCATCATAAGATCTTAATAAATGGTATGGGGGCCAAATAAATTGTTGGAGATACTTTACATTTTCAAATTTTTAATAAGCACACTCTTCTATTTATCCAAGAGTATGAGTAGTCCTTTAAGCCTTTTATTTATTTTTTTTAATCATTTTACTTCAAGCAAGGTGATAATGCCACTAAGATGCAAAGAGTTACTGGGATGGAAAGTGAATGAGAATGGACAAAAGAACAGGATTCAGAAAGACAAAAAAATGCAAATTAACGTTTTATTAAAATTCTTTGATGATGGTAGGTGGCAGGGAAGCTAGAAATTGGAAAAGCATACCGCAGGTGAGAAAAAAGCATACCACAGGTGAGAAAAGAAACTATTAGAATAGAATTTATCATTAGATCTAGGTAGTTCAACTGTAAAATAGTGAGACCGAGTTGCCAAACTAGTAGTATGGTTAAATTCATGCATTTAGAGTACCAAGAAGGAAAACTCATCTGAAAGGTAGGAAAGTGACGGAAGTCGAGATGACATGTCAGGATCAATAATATTACAGATCCTTCTTTGGATTTTGTTGAGAATCTCAAGATATATAACAAGAGCACCAAACGAGACCAGACATAGCAGCAATATTCAATTCATGGATTTCTTTTATTTAGCTAAAAAAGACTATTAAAAAAAAAATTGATCTTTGCTGACCTCCAATCCTGTCCTGTTTTTTGGCCCAAATGATGTCCAAGAGGAGACACGATGGAATAATGGATAGTGGCTCAGATTGAGGAATCGGAGAGCTGAGTTTGAATTCCATTCGAATCCATTACATTCACTTACTTGGAAAAAGTATGAATCCTCTTCTTCTCCCTCCAGCTATGGGTAAATAGCAGGACAGACCAGGTTCTATAGCCTTGCATGGCAACTGATCTACTGCAGAAAGAAATGGCAACCTACTGCGGGGAAAAAAATCTGCTTCATCAGTCACATATTGAAAGATACATGATCGCCTAAGCGTGTATCATGCGTGTCACATAACTGCCTGATGTCCAAGAATGTATTTGTTTCATACAGAGTGTAAAGGCTACAATTTAATTTTACTTCCAATGGTCTCCAGGCCAAATTCAAGAGCATCCCCACTCATCTGAAAATATGTAATGTCAAGAAACATTTTTGTTTTTCATATTGAACCCAATATCTGAATCCATTTTGCAATTAGATTACGATAAGTTCACCATATAAAAAGTGGGTCCCAAACACAAATACAAAATTTGACATAGTAATATATTTTTCTCTGTCATTTTATACCCTGAGTAGGTCAGAGAATAATACAGTGCTTGGAAAGTAATTATGTTTTAGTAGAATGGATATAAAAAGTAATGTTTTTAAGTTAAATTTATTTAAATATAATTTATCAAGAATGTAATGACCTTGATTTTTGACATTTGCAGCCCAGCTGGAAGGCAAATTTTCAATTTCTCATTTAATGAAATCTAGATTATTTTTCTTTTGCTTCCCAAAAGTCTGAAAATTATTCTCAACTTCATTGTTTCTGAATGTTCTGCCATTTCTGAAATATTCTAATGATTGAAATACTTAAATATGGTGCAAGTTTTTATGATCAGTTTTTTTTTATGCAGAAAAAGAAAAAAGGGGATTGCACTATTCATGGGGGGCTTTTTGAACATGTTTAAAATCATGAACTTTCAGTGCATTATGCACTGGTAAACTTTTTCTGAAGGGGGTTAAAATTCATGCATTTTCAGTGACTATAACCTCCCCAGTAGGCCTACATTCTTATGGTACCTTTGGCTAAATTTAACAGTACATGTAAGCATCTTTGGCCTGCAATCTGTAGCCTAGATTTTTTTCTTTCTGTAATAACATTTACCGGTCTGAATGTCCGAGAAATTTTCATAGAAATTTCTCGGACATTCAGGCTGGTAAATGTTATTCAATACTGTTTATTATAAAACAGAGCACTTGCTTAAATACTTGTATCTATAAAAAGAACGTTAAACATATCATAAATGTCTTTATAATGTTCCAGTTGTGTTCCTTATTCTGTCTTCCCCTGTTGATTTATATTTGTTTTTATTTATTATATTCTTTCCATTTACTGGTATTATTTTATCTTATAATTCTCCGTTACAAATTCTTAAAATATATTTGACAAGATGCACTGCAATGTACAGTGAATGGTGATTGCACAGGGTGAAATACCAAATGAATTTTAATTCTAGTAGCTTTATTTACAGTATACAGTAATATTATCAAAAGGAATCAACAAAATTGAAGAGCATTAGCCCACTATTTATATATAAAGTATATGCAAAGTATTATGGTCCATGCTCAGAAGCTGAGGTCACATTATACATAAGCGCTATGAAAAAAATCGGGTTTTTCACAAAAAAATTCAGGGGTTGCTCTGAGTATATACCAATAATGAGTGAGTATGAAGGATGTAAAAAAACCCAAAAAACTCCTGTCATCATGTTCTTATTTTTAATTAGGATCTGTTTTGCAGAGTGTACCCTTACCCTGTCACATTATTTCTATTTATCAAAGTGGGACATTTTCAACAAAAAACTTCTTTTACTCAAGTTACTGGCCATAAATGCCTGCCGTAGTGGTTTTCCATCTTCCAGTGGACATTTCCTATTCCATCAAAACACAAAGATTTCTGTGAATTGAGTCCTGGGTTTGTTTGTTTTTTTCATTTGTGATAACCATTCACTTTTTTTGTTTTCTGTTGACCTGCAAAACCCATTTTTCATTACCTGTAACAATGCGATACAAAAATGAAAGTTTGACATTCCGAGTTAAAAACTACTGCAGGTGGTGGAATGTAGCGTTTGTTTCTCAAGTGAAAGCTCATGCAGAACCCAAATTGGCGCATGATGATTTAGCACCAAATCTTTGGTGCTTTGACATGAAATTCTTTGTTCAGAGCGGGTCATCTTCCAGGGTGTGGCCCGTTGAATATGTCAAAATTTCCTTTTTTAAAACTTAAAACCACAGCTGGTATTTACAAGCGTTCACAGAATCTGTACACACTGCACAAATGTTTTTAAATGCGAACCTTTATCCTGCAGTATTACTCTTTAAGAATTCATATACTAAGCAATGGTAAATTTGTTACTTGTTAAATTAATAATACTCTATAGGGTTAAACTCTGAAATGCACTATAAATAACATAATGTTGCATGGAAGAGATACTGTTTTGTACCATTCTACCTTTGGCTCCATCTGTTATCCTCTCTTCTGATGTGTCGCACCAATTTTCATTTTTCCTTTAATCACTTCTATAATATCTTCATTTCTTTGAGTTGACCTTCTTTCCATCTCTTTGTGAGTTTTTCCTAGCATTGTTCTTTGCAATGATCTTTGCAAGCACTTTCCTTGGATTCCATATTTTAATATCCGTCTATCATAGTTTACATTATATGTTCTTTATACACATTAGATTTTAAGCATATTTGCCTAACTACCTCTATATCTCTTGATCTTGACCGTTTCGTCATCTATGATGACCTCTTCCGATTTCTTAATGTTATCCCTCCTTGCATTATTTTTCTATCGACCGTTGTGTATTTTTAAATTTGTTTTTGAGCAATTGTTTAAATTTATGTTTTACACCCATGCATTATATACAATGGTCATATACATTCAATATACACTTTACATTTAAAGCATATTATCAACACGCTTCTCATTCTTTATAAAATGCTTTCCTCTTTATCATTATATATCATTACAGTGGCTTTTCTTTAATGCTATCCCCTGTCCTTAGTCTGTGTAATTTTGGGCTTCTTTTTTGGAACATTACAATTCAATATTATCGTTGTTTTTTCACCAAATCTTTGGTGTTTTGACATGGATCTAATTCAATAGTCTCTTTGTGTTAGTTCGAATCTGAATGGAAATGACTGCAAAACACTTTCCCCTCCTCAATTTATAGGCAATAGCACACAAATGCAAGCTGGGATTTCTTCCTAGTCAATAAAATAGACCAGTTCTCGGTTTCGTCTGACTTAATCCCAGTCGGTCTTGTCTTGAAGTCAGAATGCTACATTCGCTTGTCCAAGTTTGCTGTTGTGTGCCAAGCCTAATTTTTAGTTTTTGGACTTTTTGCTTTATGGGTAAATAGCAGGACAGACTGGGGTTCTATAGCCCTGGATGGCAACTGGTCTAAAGAAATGACAACCTACTGCAGACAAAAGAATCTGCCTTGTATCGATAGATACATGATTGCCTAAGCATATATCACACATGGCACATAACTGAATGTTGCTTTGCCTTGCACATATTGTTTGCTTGCAAAATATTATCTTTTGCTCTGTTCTGTTCTTTTCCTTGTAATTTGCTTATTGCAAACTTTGTCGATTCTGTTTGTTGGACAGTTCTGCCATTTGTCTACATTTAACAATGGCCACTCACTCTACACTTTCAAAAATTTCTTCTATCAGAGTGGGTAGTCTTCCAGAGCGAGGTTGTCAGATATGTCACAGTCACTATTTCAAAACCTTTTAAACTGCAGAAAATATGCAGAAGCTTTCTTCTATGTCTGCATACACTGCACAAATGTTTGCAAATGATTCTTTAGCAGTACAACACCTTAATGCAACACTATAAACAACATGGTGTCGGACAGAAGAGATGATGCACTAATTTGATACTGATTTTTCGTACCATTCAACCTAGAATCTGCTCTTATTGGTTCATTCATAATTCATAGCGGTAAAATACATAATTACTTTCCAAACACACTAATATAATGTACGGTTAGCTTGTGGGAAGGCAAGGAAAAAAATAAAAGTAGAAAATGCTTTATTTTCTTGTTTGGTTGCTTTACTGTTTCTTATAAATGTAACCTAGGCAGTATGTCCCTTGAGGTTGCTGTGGACTCTAAAAGGTCAGTAAGTGCAAGATTTATGTGTGTGGTGGTGGGGTATAATTTTAATAGGTTAGTATGATGATGTAATCCTTGGAATCTGGGTTGGGACAAATCCCCACAAATTTATATATGTGTTAGCTATAGGCAAATAGCAGGACAGACCAGGTTCTATAGCCTTGGATGGCAACTAGAGTAGACTAGTTGCCATCCAAGAAAGAAAGAAATGGCAACCTACTGCGGGCAAAAATCTGCCCAAAGATACATGATCGCCTAAGTGTGTATCATGCCTGGCACTGACTTTTTTGTTGATGTTTATTTCCATGTTTGCATTTTCAGGCTTATTTTTAACCTTTTGATGTAATTGCAATATTCATCTGGGATAAGCCAAAGGCTATCAGCTTTTATGGTCTGACTTCTGTAAATACCGCTTAACTGTTCCCACTACATTTTACTTCCAGTGCTGTTACCCTTGTACATTTTATTGCAATAAGTTAAAAATTATCTGCACCTTCACCATAGTATATCTTTACGTTTGTCACATTGGCAGCTTCTTGTGCATGATTTATAGTTGGCACTATTGTGGTAACATGATCAAAGTTTGAGCTTGATCATGCCAGTTTTCTTGCTGCTGTTACAGTGTAAACATGGCCGCTCCACTAGCAGTGTGCCCCAAGGAGGAACAAAGAGCAGTGATCTGAATTTGCAGAGAACATGCTACCTCACCAATGATAATTTGCTGGTTTGCCATTATATCTCTCAAGCTTGCTGAATGTTCTCGTCAGTGGTAGAGATTGACGGGTGCCCTGATTCTTCTTTGTGCATCATGCTTGTCTGGCCACTTTTAAACTTCTCGATACGCTCATTCACACTTTTATGTGGTAGTGCACGGTTGCCGTATTGTGTTAAAAGCCTCGAATAAATTTCAGCCCCAACACAGATAACTAGCACAATCAAACTCAAATTTCAATCACATGACCACAATAGTACGAATTATAATCATGTGTAAACAGAAGGCAGTGTGACAAACCTGAAGACGTGTTATGGCAAAAGTATGGATAGTTTATTTAAATATGAAGCATTGATATAATACTTGTGGAATCGATAAGCAATATGGAAGTCAAAGAAAGCAAATTATTTTCTGCATTGTCGAGAATCAAATAAAGAAATCTGTTTTGTTTAGTTCTTTTTTGAATTCATCATTTCATTTCATTTCCCTTATATTGAGAGGGCTGAACAAAAGGCAAACCTTGCTAAGAGCTGCAAAGTGTAGGAACCTGTGGAGAGCCATGATCGTCCATATTCTGAAAGGATATGGTATATAGAAGATGAATGTATGGTTGTGATGAATGTAAATCAATTTACAAATGTTAACAATGATCTTGTAAACTAATGTAATCTGGACAATATCAGATGACCTTGCTTGTGGTGTTCAACATTTTCTTGGGCAACAAGTGGTTTGAATACTTTTCTATACATTGTCAAATTGCTTTTCTCTTGTTTGCTTTTCAAGTTTAACTCTTTGTGTATTGACAAAATCTTGATGATATGAAGTTCCATGAATGAGGAATAAACAAAACAGGAAACAGACAAGAGTAATTTTTCTTTCCTTTTTTTCTTTTTTTTTTCTTTTCTTTTTTCTTTCTTTTTTCTTTTCTTTTTTCTTTTCTTTTTTCTTTTCTTTTTTCTTTTCTTTTTTCTTTTCTTTTTTCTTTTCTTTTTTCTTTTCTTTTTTCTTTTCTTTTTTCTTTTCTTTTTTCTTTTCTTTTTTCTTTTCTTTTTTCTTTTCTTTTTTCTTTTTTTTCTTTTCTTTTTTCTTTTCTTTTTTCTTTTTATCCTTTTTCTTTTTTCCTTTTTTCTTTTTTCCTTTTTTCTTTTTTCCTTTTTTCTTTTTTCCTTTTTTCTTTTTTCCTTTTTTCCTTTTTTCCTTTTTTCTTTTTTTCCTTTTTTTCTTTTTTCCTTTTTTCTTTTTTTCCTTTTTTCCTTTTTTCCTTTTTTTTCTTTTTTCCTTTTTTCTTTTTTCTTTTTTCCTTTTTTCTTTTTTCCTTTTTCCTTTTTTCCTTTTTTCTTTTTCCTTTTTTCTTTTTTCCTTTTTTCTTTTTTCCTTTTTTCTTTTTTCCTTTTTCCTTTTTTCCTTTTTTCTTTTTCCTTTTTTCTTTTTTCCTTTTTTCCTTTTTTCCTTTTTTCCTTTTTTCTTTTTTTTCTTTTTTCCTTTTTTCTTTTTTCTTTTTTCCTTTTTTCTTTTTCCTTTTTTCTTTTTTCCTTTTTTCTTTTTTCCTTTTTCCTTTTTTCCTTTTTTCCTTTTTTCCTTTTTTCTTTTTTTCCTTTTTTCCTTTTTTCTTTTTTCCTTTTTTCTTTTTTCTTTTTTCCTTTTTTCTTTTTTCCTTTTTTTCCTTTTTTCCATTTTTTCCATTTTTCTTTTTTTCCTTTCCTTTTTTCCTTTTTTCCTTTTTTTCCTTTCCTTTTTTCCTTTTTTCCTTTTTTTCCTTTTTTCCTTTCCTTTTTTCCTTTTTTCCTTTCCTTTTCCCCTCTTTTTTTTTGAAATTTTCAATGGCTTGTGAGAAAGATTCTGTTTTTCTGTTGATGTCTTCCTCTTGACACTCACTTGAATAAAAATTGAAAAGTCTAATCATAACAGGGAGTAAAAGTAGCAGCTTAGAGACAAAAATGGGGAGCAGGACAATTTATAGGAAATGAAAAAAAGGGAGAGAAAAAAGATGAAATAAGTGAGAAAGATGGATAAAAATTGAGGAAGGGAAGGCAAGAAAAGAGGGGAGGGAGAGAAGGCGAGAGAATAAATAGGGGACGAAGGGAAAACGAGAGAAGGCAAAAGAAGGGAGGAAGGATGACGAGCAGAAAAAGTAGGATGGCAAGAAGAGAGAAGAGGGAAAGGGTGAGAAACAAGTGGCTGAAGGGGAGTTCAGAAAAGAGAGGAGGCAGGAAAAGCGAGAAAAGAAAGGGGAAGGAAATTTTGGAAAAGGAGGCAGGGAAGGCAAGAAAAAAGACGGGGAAGGAATGCTGAGGAAAGAAATTTGAGGAACTGAAGGACAAAAGAGGAAATTCTGAACAGAAGGTGTGGTGGGGATTATCCAATCAGATGGCAAGAAACTTGACTCTCTTGCCAACTACATATATATATAATCCAACGCAATTTACGTTTATTCAGTGCAATATAATATGACTTAAATTTAAATTATTTGATATTTATGCTAACAAAAAATTTATAAAAAATCTAGGCCAAATGGAAATCTTAAATGTTTTAAGAATTTGTTTATTATTTAAAGTGGCTTTACCGCACAAGAAATCCACCAGTGCACAATTCTACAGCTGAGACTAAGAAGCCCTCACAGAAGATCAAACTCACTACTCAGTCTGACGAGACAAGCTTGCTAACCATGACATCACATCAAAGTGATTAATGAAGCATAATTGTGGCACAAGGCCAAGATTAAGCAGCACCCTGTGAGAATCGAACTCATTACACACATGTAATTAATATAGCGAGACAAGCTTGCTAACCATTACACCATATCAAAGTACTCAAACACACACATATATATGGGAAAATGATATATAAATCTTTATATATCAAAAAAATTTAATGGAAATCTATGAAAAAGTGGAAAAAGATTTGTGTGATGCATTCCATCATTTAGGACTTCATCAGAAGTGATGTTTACATTGATGCAACTACACATCTGCATGAAGGAGGGGGATGTCAAAAAATTTAAATAAAATTTTTTTTTTTTTGTTAAATATGTTTTGGGCATATACAGGGTGCGATGGATAAATTGTCATCTAAATTATGCAAAAATGAAAATAACACTGACATCTCATTTAAAAAAAATATTTACCAAAATTACATGCAAATATCTTGAAATATTAAAGAGTAAATTTATTCAACTAAATTTCCATTGGCTTCAGTAAAGCCTCCAGATGACTTCGTAATCTCCTGCAACTCTTCTGGACGGTCTCCTTGTTTAAGTTGGTGAATGCTGCCATAATCCTTGCCTTCAGTTCATTTTTGGTGTCACAAGGAGTTTTGTTGGTCTCTTGCTCAACTGCGCCCCCACATAATAATCGAGTTGCAATCTGGGGAGTTAGGTGGCCAGATGTCAAGGATGATGTGGTTGCAGAAATTGTCTGACCACCATGACTAGGTTCTCCTGCTTGTGTGGGCATGGTGCAGAGTCCTGTTGCCATACATAGGATCTTCCAGCAGCCACTCTCCTGACCCAGGACAGCACTACCTCCTCAAGGCCCTTGATGTAGACCTCTATGTTGAGTCTGTAGCCTTGTGGTAAGATAAATGAAAACCTAATGTCGTAATCGCCATTAGATTTATCCAGCTCTTTCCGAATCCTTTGCACTGTCCTCAGATTGACACCCAAACACTCTGAAATGTTTGTAGTGGAGCTTCTGGCATGAACACCAAGCAGTGCAGTATGGGGTTTCCAAATTTCTGGCAGAGTGAATTGCGTCTTGGTGCTTTTTTTCTTGCAGATGGTGCCCAACTGACCCTACTATACTGTGCAGTCAATAAAATAAAAAACAAATAATACACATGTACAAAATTAAAAATATAAAATGGCGACAATTTATCTAACGCACACTGTATATACACACAAATATATATATATATAATATATATATATATATATTGTGTGTGTATATTTGGCAGATCTTCTATTATCACAATGTGTGATACTTAAAACCAAAAATATAAACAAAAAAAACTAAGCAAAATTACCTGGGTAATGTACCAAAACGTACATTAACAAAAATAAATAAATTTATGTTTAAAATTTCAGCATTTCCCCTCCCGTTTGTGCACATGTGTATAAAGTCAACGTAAATATCATTGAAGCCCTAAATGATGGAATGTGTCATGAAAAATTTTTTCTACTTTGTCCTTAATTTTCCTTTATATATATATATATATATATATATATATATATATAATGTGTGTGTGGGGGGAGGTCAGTGGTTACAATGTCTACTTTCTGATCGCCAGGCCTGGGTTCAAATCTTACAAGGTTGATTTGTTAGGAAGTTGACAGCTTGATATTATTGGTTTGGAAAGAATATTCCAGCATATGGCACCATTGGAAAATGTCTAGAAATCATTGCAGAGGTTGATCCGAGACTTGTGAGTAAAACTGGTTAGGTGGAACTGTTCAGAATCACAAGGTCATAAGTTATTGTGACTGAGGGTGTGAACGAACTTGCTGGGTTTTGAGCAAACGCATATGTGCCTGAGCAGGTGCCTGCGACAAGGATTGGTTAGACATCATAGTACATGGGTTAGTTCGGAAATGAGTGGGTCACGATTATATTTGTTTTTAGTCATTTTACCCCAAGGAAAGCAATAATGCCACCAAGACACAGGGGGTTACTGGGTGTAAAAGAATATGAGAAAAAAAACTCTATTAAGGAGAGAGAACAATAAAAGAAGAGGAATTAAGAAGATAACAATTGACATTGCATTTAGATTTTTGAAGATCAAAGGCAATAAAGCCACTAGGACGCAAGGGGTTACTGAGTGTTAGAGAATATGAGAAAAACTATTATTAAGGAGAGAGGACAATAAAAGAACAAGAATTAAGAAGACAGATGATAACGATTGATAGTGCATTTAAATTTTTGAAGATCAAAGGCAATAAAGCCACTAGGACGCAAGGGGGTTACTGAGTGTTAGAGAATATGAGAAAAACTACTATTAAGGAGAGAGGACAATAAAAGAACAAGAATTAAGAAGACAGAAGATAACAATTGACATTGCATTTAGATTTTTGAAGATCAAAGGCAATAAAGACACTAGGACGCAAGGGGTTACTGAGTGTTAGAGAATATGAGAAAAACTACTATTAAGGAGAGAGGAGAATAAAAGAAGAGGAATTAAGAAGATAACAATTGACATTGCATTTACATTTTTGAAGATCAAAGTTGACTGGGAATCAAGAAGCTGGAAGAGAGTTCCACAAGCGAGAAGTACTGGAGAAGAAACTGTTAGCTTAAAACTGATAGGTACAACTAGTCATTTCGACTGTAAAATGATGAGGCCTTACTGTCAATCTAGTATTGCGCTTAAATTCATAAAGTCTTGGTACCATAGTCGAAAGTTTATCAGAACAATTGCTATGAGTGCATTTATAGAAAAGGCATAGGGAAGCTACATTACAGGAGTGGGAAACTGACTGAAGGCAAAATGTTATGTCAGGACCAATAATATTGCAGATTATTCTTTATATTTTATCAATAATCTCTGAATATATAGCACTAGACCAGATGTGGCAGCAATATTCAAAGCATTACATACAAATATGTGCAATAAATTCTGACAAGAAAAATTGTCTAGCATGAACTAACTTTCCTAGCAGCAGATCTAGCAATTGATTCAATATAATCTTTCCACTTCATGTCAGCTGAAAACGTTAGGCCAATTAAGCACAACGAGTCCCTCTCCTGGAGGTTAGCATCAGCCATACTGATGGAAAGGCAAAAAAGGTTCTCACAGACAATTAAATGAGAACAGTTATGTTTTGGAAGTGTTAGAATTAACAAGCCATCCCTTGCCTCATTTAACAACAGATTGTAGGTCATTTTTGAGAGTAACTGCCAATTTGATCTTATCGAACTGACAGGCTTACTATCAAGACTGGAGTAAATAGTTGTGTCATCAGTGTAGATACCGAGTTGAGAATATATATTTTGATTTTGATCTTTTAGCTATATAATTTGATACTTTTAGAAGTTAATATTTTCTTTTTTACAATGTTATTCACTCTGTACAAGGCCTAAGAGCCACTCAAAATAGAGGGTTGCATAAGGAAAAGGCTTTAGAAGGAACCAGAAACCTAATCTTAAACAGGAAACAAGGAATAAACTTCTATTAAGCCTAATCCTGAAATTTGTTTTGATAATATTAATTATATAAAATGAAGTTAATTTTTATTATTATTATCATCGTTCTTAATTCCTGAACAAGTAGTTTGGAGCCAGAAATCTGGCCTTATTATTGCTATTCACTCTATCCTCTCATTAATTACCCTACCAACCTGGTGGCTTTATTAAGTGGCCAGTGTTGACATGTTATATAGGTGGTGTGGTTGACCTATAATTTTTTTTCTGTTTCAAATCTTTCATCCTTATAGAAAGACGGATATTAGTTGCTTGTGGAAGTCAAACAATTAGTAACAAAGGGAAGGTAACATTTCTAAATCCTAGTTTTATTTTTATTGTGTAATTTATTTTATATACAAAAATAGGGCAATCAAGCTTAGTATATTTGTGACTTTATTTTTGGACACAAGATATCTGGGTCTCCATTTTGAATAGTCTATAATTTAAACTTCACATTGATATATTAATATTTGGATGAATGTAGAGAAGAAATATTAGTCACTTTGTTAGAGAATTTTAAAATATTATAAGTACTAAATTATTGAATAACACACACACATTTATTTCTACACAACAAATATTTTTTAGTATCTGTCTATATTTCTGAGATAACACATGGCACAGTGGATAAAGGTGTTAGTTAGATTCAGTGACAGAACCCAATGAGTGTGAGTTCAATACCTGGTTAAAGTGGTAGAGAACTTGGATAGGGGAATTAACAGGCGATAACTGATATCCATTAAACATGGCACATGGAACTAGAACAATGTACCTAGTGAGCGAAAATAAAGGGTTCAGTTTGACATTCCAACCACCTGAAGAAGGCTGGAGCGTACAACGGCCAAAACGTAATAAATATAGCAACAAAGATGAGAACAATAGTCCGAATAACGTAAATAGTGTAAATATTTTTTAATATAATCTTGTTTCGTGTCAATGCACTTAATTCAGTGGTGAATATTAATCGCATAAATCTTCTTTTATACGCCATGACATTTCAGGATGTGGGTGTTCATGGCTCTCCACAACTTCCTTCTTTGGCTGCTCTAAGTAACTTTCAACTCTTACCATCTCTGTTTGTCATTGTTTTGCCAGCCATTCACACAAAGTAGTTTACTTGCTGCATACTCAATGTTCTTTTGCCTTCTATATACTGTGAGTGTTAAATTCTCCAAACCTTTCTTCTCATTAACCTGCTTCTGATTTTATCTTTTAGTCACCATTTTCTGTAGAACTTTCTTGTTGCTCATAGGTTCTGTTCATCAAAAGAATCCTTGTTCTAATTTTCCTTAAAACTTCCTTGTTACCTATCCATGGTATTCTCAGCATCCTTCTGTAGAACCACACCTTTATCACTTCAGCATTTACTTCTATATAGGAGATTAGATATTACATAACAGTTCAGCATTCTTTTGCTTGATTCTACTGAGATTTTCCTGTCTTAATACTTTGCTTAGTTTTTTGAAGACATCTTTTCTGATTCCAATACACCTTCAGATTTCTGTGTCACATTTTCATTGTCCGTTACAACCTACACTACCCAGATAACTGAATTTTTGTAGCTGTTTAATTTTGACATCCCCAGTATGTAGCCCACACCTTGAGCTGTCCCTTTTGTTGACAGCTATACATTCTGTCTTCTTAGAGTTAATAGTCCTTTCTTTCTTTTCTTCTTTCTATTACTAGCTTGTTTAAGAGTCTTTTTCAGTTACATTTCTGAGTCTGCTATCAACATAGTGTCATCCACATTTTGTTCAGATTATGTTTGCCAATAATGAATTTTATTATCTTAGTTCTCTTATAATCGTCTTGCTGTATAGATAAAATAAATCCACCAAAATAATATACACATGTCTCAGTCTTCGTTCTATTTCTGTGAATCCACTGAATTTGTTTGCAGGCAGAGTATATTTCGTTCCCATTAGAAATTATGATAATAGTAATATTAGATATAATATTACTTACAAGGAAATATTTGATATTCATTTCTGCTTTATTTAACTTCTTGGGCATCGGACTGGGATCAAAGTGTAGTATCTGTTTTCATTACTAAAGTTAATATTAGCTGTTTCCTTATAAGGAAACAACATTATTTGACTGAGCAGCAGGTTCTACTAGAGTTACGCTTTTCTTCTCTCCCTGGCCATCAGACTGGGATCAAAGTATAGTATCTGTTCATCTCATCTCTGATGGTAGTATTAGCCATTTCCTTATAAGGAAACAATATTAATTGACCAAGCAGCAGGTTCTACTAGAGTTATGCTTTTCTTCTCTCCTTGGCCATCAGCCTGGGATCAAAGTGTAGTACCTGTTTGTCTCATGTCTAATCATAATAGCTGTTTCCTTATAAGGAAACAACATTAATTGACCAAGCAGTAGAGTTATGCTTTTCTTCACTCCCTGGCCTTTGTGCTTGGAGCAATGTGTAGTATCTGTTTGTCTTATCTCTAATGGTAATATTAGCTGTTTCCTTATATGGAAATATTCAGTATTCATTCACTAAGCTGCCAGTGCTGTTTTCAGTTGAAATTTGTAAAATCTTTGTATTAAAATAGTTTTGCAGGTTAATTGGTTTCTCAAGTTCACTGTTACCGCTTTTTCAAGTATTGATGAGGGCTCCTTTCCCTGTCTTTTGCTTGCAGTAATGTGGAATATCAGCATCGTTTTACATGTGCTATACATTTTAGTTGTTGCTGCTGTTGAAAGTCCTCAAGCAATGGGATTTTTGTTATCTGGTACAATTCTTTGTTATTCTGTAGCATCAGTTCACAAGGTTCGAAGACTGAAGGTTCTCACCAAGACCGACATGTTTCACTTGCTAAATTCAAATGTCTTTAAATTTAGCTACAGTTTTACATTTCCAAACTCACAGAGTGTATATTTTTATTTTTACTACTTAATAAAATCTGTACTTATTTCTGTAAATAGTTCTTGAACATTTTCCAACTGGCACCTTTTTGGAAAATGTAGAGACTGATTTTTTTTCAAGGTTGGTCTGTGGTAGGAAATTAATATTTATATTTAAACAAAAGAGCTTCGTTAACCTTTGCCTAAAAAGTGGATAAATAAAATATAGTCCACCCACCATCTTCATTTATAGTGTTGGTGTTATCTTCTGCATTTCTCATTCTATTTAGCCATGTTTTTGGCACTTTTCTTGGACTACTGTTTTGAATCTATTTAAGAATTTATTTTGGAATTCACTCAAAGAAAGGAGATATTTGGTTTCTAGATGCCAAAGATTTTGATTAAGTTAGAAGACTTTATCGAGAACATAGATTTTGTTTTAGTCATTCTGTCTGGGAACAGTAAATATTTAAACCTTCTTTTTTTATTATAAAAGAAGTTGTTTACAATATTGATGTGCTAATGAAGAAAAAATAAAATTTATTTCAATTTTGAACAGCTATTTACAGGCTTCCTTCGTATGTCAGGTTTATACATTAGAAATAAAGATCATTAAATAGAATAGACACAAAATGTCTATTTTCAACAATACAGTTGTGAAAAAGCTCATGCTGTCTAAATGTAATATATATATATATATATATATATATATATATATATATATATATATATATATGATAAAAATGTTATTTTTAGTGGATACTCATATTTGAATAGGCACTTCGTTTAAACAGTATTTTCGTCTACCAGCCTGAATATTCTAGAAATCTTATTAAAGAAAAAGGTGCACCCTTTGTTAGGATTCGAACATCTCCCCCACCTCCTTAGCAGGAGTCAAAAGAAAGTATACATATGTTTGGTGGACTATCTATATGTGCTGTGTTCCATTGGGATGTTGCCAATCATGGCTCTCCACAATTTCCTTTCCTTTGTAGTTCTTAATAAATTTTGTCTTTATCTTATCTCTTCCAAACCTTGTTCTGCCAACCATTTACTCAAGCTCATTCTTCTTCTTCTTCTTCTATGTGTTGTGTCCCTTCAGAATGTTGCCGATCATGGCTCTCCACAATTTCCTGTCCTTTGTAGTTCTTAATAAATTTTGTCTTTTTGTTATCTCTCCTAAACCTTGTTCTGCCACCCATTTACTCAAGCTCATTCTTCTTCTTCTATGTGTTGTGTCCCTTCACAATGTTGCCAATCATGGCTCTCCACAATTTCCTGTCATTTGTAGTTCTTAATAAATTTTGTCTTTTTGTTATCTCTCCTAAACCTTGTTCTGCCACCCATTTACTCAAGCTCATTCTTCTTCTTCTATGTGTTGTGTCCCTTCAGAATGTTGCCAATCATGGCTCTCCACAATTTCCTGTCCTTTGTAGTTCTTAATAAATTTTGTCTTTTTGTTATCTCTCCTAAACCTTGTTCTGCCACCCATTTACTCAAGCTCATTCTTCTTCTTCTATGTGTTGTGTCACTTCAGAATGTTGCCGATCATGGCTCTCCACAATTTCCTGTCCTTTATAGTTCTTAATAAATTTTGTCTTTTTGTTATCTCTCCTAAACCTTGTTCTGCCACCCATTTACTCAAGCTCATTCTTCTTCTTCTTCTTCTTCTATGTGTTGTGTCCCTTCAGAATGTTGCCGATCATGGCTCTCCACAATTTCCTGTCCTTTATAGTTCTTAATAAATTTTGTCTTTTTGTTATCTCTCCTAAACCTTGTTCTGCCACCCATTTACTCAAGCTCATTCTTCTTCTTCTATGTGTTGTGTCACTTCAGAATGTTGCCGATCATGGCTCTCCACAATTTCCTGTCCTTTATAGTTCTTAATAAATTTTGTCTTTTTGTTATCTCTCCTAAACCTTGTTCTGCCACCCATTTACTCAAGCTCATTCTTCTTCTTCTTCTTCTTCTTCTATGTGTTGTGTCCCTTCAGAATGTTGCCGATCATGGCTCTCCACAATTTCCTGTCCTTTATAGTTCTTAATAAATTTTGTCTTTTTGTTATCTCTCCTAAACCTTGTTCTGCCACCCATTTACTCAAGCTCATTCTTCTTCTTCTATGTGTTGTGTCCCTTCAGAATGTTGCCAATCATGGCTCTCCACAATTTCCTGTCCTTTGTAGTTCTTAATAAATTTTGTCTTTTTGTTATCTCTCCTAAACCTTGTTCTGCCACCCATTTACTCAAGCTCATTCTTCTTCTTCTATGTGTTGTGTCACTTCAGAATGTTGCCGATCATGGCTCTCCACAATTTCCTGTCCTTTATAGTTCTTAATAAATTTTGTCTTTTTGTTATCTCTCCTAAACCTTGTTCTGCCACCCATTTACTCAAGCTCATTCTTCTTCTTCTTCTTCTATGTGTTGTGTCCCTTCAGAATGTTGCCGATCATGGCTCTCCACAATTTCCTGTCCTTTATAGTTCTTAATAAATTTTGTCTTTTTGTTATCTCTCCTAAACCTTGTTCTGCCACCCATTTACTCAAGCTCATTCTTCTTCTTCTATGTGTTGTGTCCCTTCAGAATGTTGCCAATCATGGCTCTCCACAATTTCCTGTCCTTTGTAGTTCTTAATAAATTTTGTCTTTTTGTTATCTCTCCTAAACCTTGTTCTGCCACCCATTTACTCAAGCTCATTCTTCTTCTTCTATGTGTTGTGTCACTTCAGAATGTTGCCGATCATGGCTCTCCACAATTTCCTGTCCTTTATAGTTCTTAATAAATTTTGTCTTTTTGTTATCTCTCCTAAACCTTGTTCTGCCACCCATTTACTCAAGCTCATTCTTCTTCTTCTTCTTCTTCTATGTGTTGTGTCCCTTCAGAATGTTGCCGATCATGGCTCTCCACAATTTCCTGTCCTTTATAGTTCTTAATAAATTTTGTCTTTTTGTTATCTCTCCTAAACCTTGTTCTGCCACCCATTTACTCAAGCTCATTCTTCTTCTTCTTCTATGTGTTGTGTCACTTCAGAATGTTGCCGATCATGGCTCTCCACAATTTCCTGTCCTTTATAGTTCTTAATAAATTTTGTCTTTTTGTTATCTCTCCTAAACCTTGTTCTGCCACCCATTTACTCAAGCTCATTCTTCTTCTTCTATGTGTTGTGTCACTTCAGAATATTGCCGATCATGGCTCTCCACAATTTCCTGTCCTTTATAGTTCTTAATAAATTTTGTCTTTTTGTTATCTCTCCTAAACCTTGTTCTGCCACCCATTTACTCAAGCTCATTCTTCTTCTTCTATGTGTTGTGTCACTTCAGAATGTTGCCGATCATGGCTCTCCACAATTTCCTGTCCTTTATAGTTCTTAATAAATTTTGTCTTTTTGTTATCTCTCCTAAACCTTGTTCTGCCACCCATTTACTCAAGCTCATTCTTCTTCTTCTATGTGTTGTGTCCCTTCACAATGTTGCCAATCATGGCTCTCCACAATTTCCTGTCCTTTGTAGTTCTTAATAAATTTTGTCTTTTTGTTATCTCTCCTAAACCTTGTTCTGCCACCCATTTACTCAAGCTCATTCTTCTTCTTCTATGTGTTGTGTCCCTTCAGAATGTTGCCAATCATGGCTCTCCACAATTTCCTGTCCTTTGTAGTTCTTAATAAATTTTGTCTTTTTGTTATCTCTCCTAAACCTTGTTCTGCCACCCATTTACTCAAGCTCATTCTTCTTCTTCTATGTGTTGTGTCCCTTCAGAATGTTGCCGATCATGGCTCTCCACAATTTCCTGTCCTTTGTAGCTCTTAGTAAGTTTTATCTTTTTTTTATCTCTCCTAAATCTTGTTCTGTCACCCATTTACTCAAGCTCTCTCGGTAGGTTATGCATTGTTTTCCTCTGTCCCTCTTGCCTTCAATCTATCCTGTGAGTATTAAATTTGCGAAGCACTTTTTGCTCATTATGTGCCCTAGAAATTTCAACTCTTTCTGATGTTAAGTATACAGGTATTTTTGTTTCTAGAATTTCATTGTTGCTCACATATTTGATTCATGGTATTCTCATCATCCTTCTGTAGAACTATGTTTCGGTTGCTTCAGTTTTCTTCTTCATCTGTAAGGAGATTGTCCAGCATTCACTGCTATGGAAGACGACAGATATTACATAACAGTATTCTTTTCTTTGTTACTAACAAATACTTTCTATTTCGTATACTTCTGCATTTTTTGTTGCTCTTTCTAATGTAATTCTGACCATGAATATGACATTCAGGTCACTCATGAGTCAAGAGAGAGTAGACAGATATTTCATTTTGAAAAACATTATTAAGGAGAAAGAACAATAAAGAACAAGAATTAAGAAGAAAGAAAACAACAATTTACATTGCATTTAATTTTTTGAAGATCAAAGGTAATAAAGCCACTAAGACACAAGGGGGTTACTGAGTGTTAGAGAATATGAGGAAAACTACTATTAAGGAGAGAGGACAATAAAAGAACAGAAATTAAGAAGGCAGAAGATAACGATGGACATTGCATTTAAATTTTTCAAGTTCAAAGTTGACTGGGAAGCAAGAAGGCAGAAGAGTTCCACAAGTGCGAAGTGCAATAGAAGAAACTGTTAGCATAGAACTTATGGTTGCATCTAGCAGCCATTTCAACTGTACAATGATGAGACCTAGCCGCCAATCTAGTACTGTGCTTAAATTCATAAAGTCTAGGTACCAGAGAGGAAAGTTCATCAGAACAATTACCATGAAAATATTAATAAAAAAAGGTAGAGGGAAAGATACGTTACAGTGCTGGGAAAGTGACTGAAGTTCAGATGACAGGTTACGAGATTGCAGATTCTTTTTTTGATTTTGATTTTTGGCATTGTGCATTATGAGCTCATTTTTTCAAAATCAGACATTGAATTCCAACAAGTAGCATTCCAATCTTCTATCAGGACATATCACCAGACATCACTGCTCCCCAACCTGCATGCCTATCATCAGATGTGGGAGGGTTTCAACTTTGTATCCTCACAGAAATAAGCCTTACAACCACATCATGTTGAAACCCTTGTTCCAATACAATCATGGAAGTTAAAAAAAAGTTGAGCCTAGTCAGTACCTAGATGAGTAACCGCTTGGGAATACCAAGTTTTTGTAAGGTTGGATATGTGGGTGGTGTAATGGATAATGGCTCCACCTATGGGTTAATTAGTAAGATTTAGATCACTAAATCATTATTATCTACAAAAAAAAAAGAATTCTTGCAATCTCTAAAAAAATATTTCCTGGATTTAAATAACCTGCAAAGTGTCGATAATCTATAAAAAAATCAAAAAAAAAAAAAATCAATCAAAATTTGATAGGGAAGCATATTCATAATTTTGTTGTTGATCACAATTAGCAAAGTAATACTTTCTCAAAGAAGCTACATTTGCTTTCTGGGTAAAAAAAACCCCCAGCTACATCAGCATCCTGGGTAAGACAATAAACTACAACCAACAGCAAGGCCTCTGATCAGGAGGTTTTGAGGAGCGTGGGACCACCTCTTAATTGCTGGTGTTCACACTGATGCAGGGTGGTAGCATCTGTTAGGTTCCCAGCTATGGGCAAATAATTAAACCTGCAAACTGGGCCCAAAACATGAAAGTGTAAAAATAGGTTTTAATTCCAGCAATACATTTTTGTTAAAAATTATTACCAGCAATGAATTTTTGAAGAAAAAATTATTACCAGCAATACATTTTTGGAAAAAAAAAATATTAGCAATAATACATTTTTGTAAAAAATATTACCAGCAATAAAAATTTTGTCAGCATTAAATAACCCATTGAGTTCTTGATATGCCATAAAACAAACTTTATCCATTATGCCTTAAGTTATTCAACTAATATATTTTTCCTTTATTTCTTGTAGATTGGAAAGATTTGAATGATAGTGGCTTTAACAAACAAAATGGCTACCAGTCATTTAAGAAATTTTTCACTTAATGGAATACACAAAATACAAGTGGAACTAAGGATTTTGGATTTACCATTTGTCACTTGCCTGTGATACGCCATGGTGTAACACTCTTTTATAATATCCACTTGACTGTCTGAAAGAAAAAAAAAACATTTATACAATGGCCTTATATGGAAATTACCATTTTACTGTCTGTCTTCAGAAACCTCCTGAGCGTAGGACCCAGAAGGTAAGCATTTTGTATTTTGTCTTTATGGTTGTGTTAAAACAGATACTTTTTCTTTTCATTTTGTAATCTTATTGGAACATTATCTTCCATTCAATTATCTTCAATTCTTTTTCTTCTGTGTACTGTGCTCCTTCATCACGTGGGTGATCATGGCTGCATTCTGCTATCCATTTAGACAAGTTTGTTAGGTGGGTGTGCTCTCCGCTTTCCCCTGTCCTTTTTTGCCTTCAATATGGCCTTTTGAGTGTCACATTTTTCACACCTTCTTTTCTCAATAGGTATCCCAGAAATTTCAACTATCTCTTTCTGATTTTATGTATAATTGTCTATTTTTTTTTTTTCCTTAAAACTTCCCTATTGCTTACATCTTGTGTCTATGTCATTCTCAGCATCCTTTATAGGTTTATAATTTTTAAGAAGCCTTGTGGAATTTTTATAATATTGGAAAACATTTCACATTTATGATTGTAAAAAAAGGGGTGGCTGGAATTAAAAATAATCTTTGGCAGTTTTGGACCTTCATGCCCACAAAAAACGATGTCAAAAGGATGTATTTTTTCCCTTGACACTGCTATTATTTTAACTACCTTCACTTATTTACATTATTCGGACTATTGTCCTCATCTTTGTTGCTATATTTATTACAACGTTTCGGCTGATGTATGCTCCGGCCTTCTTCAGGTGGTTGGAATGTCGAACTGAACCCTTTATTTCATTCACTGGGGTAGACTGTTTTAGTTCCATGTGCCATATTTAATGGATGTCAGTTATCAGTTATCTCCTGTTAATTTCCCTCCCCAACTTCTCCACTGCTTAACCGGGTATTAAACTCACACTGTCCACTGTGCCATGTGTCCTCAAGGACACATGGCACAGTGGATAAAGGCATTAGTTAGATCCAGTGACAGGACCCAAAGAGTGTGAGTTCAATACCTGGGTAAGGCGGTGGAGAACTTGGGGAGGGGAATTAACAGGAGATAACTGATAACTGACATCCATTAAACATGGCACGTGGAACTAGAACAGTCTACCCCAGTGAGCGAAATAAAGGGTTCAGTTCGATATTTCAACCACCTGAAGAAGGTTTGAGTGTACAACGGCCGAAACGTTGTAATAAATATGGCGACAAAGATGAGGACAATAGTCCGAATAATGTAAATAATGTGCATAATACCTCATCTCAGAAATATAGACAGGTACATTCACTCCTTGGTAATGTTTGTTGCTTTAAAAAGCGATGATTAGAATTGTAATAAAACTTCCAAAATATATGAAAGTGAATTTATAAATTTTTTCATTCTTGAGAATTTACAACAAAAATATAAACACTATTTAATTATTAGATTGTTTGTTGCAATGGCTGGCAAAACACTGGTTAATCACCAATCGATTTAGATTTTATAAAATGGTAAATAATAAGGATTTCTTTATAGTTGGTTCGCATGTTTTAATAATTTAGTAAATTTTATAAATTTATGAATAAAAAATTGTTTATGTATTTATTTCTTTATAAATTGGTAAATGATAATTATTGCATTAGTTTTAATAAAATTGTATTATTTTTAGAATGTTGTAAATATAAAATTATTCTTGTAAATATACAATCTAATAAATAGGGTTTATAATTTTTGTTGTCAATTCTTGAGAACAAAAATGAAAATGTATAAATTCACTTCCATCATATGTTTAGGCTTCATTCCAATTCTAATCCTTGCTTTTTAAAACAAACATTGCTGAGGAGTGAAGGTAGTTAAAATAATAGGGAAAAACCGCCCTTTTGACATGCTGTTTTTTGCTGGCCTAAAAGTTCAGGATTGCCCAAAGTTTTTTATAATTTTCACTAATATCCTAGATCTTACTTATCAATCAGCCCATGTCATTTTGAAGAGAAATAAATTGACTCCATTTTGATACCAGTTTCATTATTCTATCTGGTCTAAAACTTGTTTTATAGGATTGGAGACCTTACTTATCAATCAGCCAATGTCATTTTGAAGAGAAATAAATTGACTTCATTTTGATACCAGTTTCATTATTCTATCTGGTCTAAAACTTGTTTTATAGGATTGGAGACCTTACTTATCAATCAGTCCATGTCATTTTGAAGAGAAATAAACTGACTTCATTTGGATACCAGTTTCATTATTCTATCTGGTTTAAAACTTGTTTTATAGGATTGGAGACCTTACTTATCAATCAGTCCATGTCATTTTGAAGAGAAATAAATTGACTTCATTTTCATACCTGTTTCATTATTCTATCTGGTCTAAAACTTGTTTTATAGGATTGGAGACCTTACTTATCAATCAGCCCATGTCATTTTGAAGAGAAATAAATTGACTTCATTTTCATACCTGTTTCATTATTCTATCTGGTCTAAAACTTGTTTTATAGGATTGGAGACCTTACTTATCAATCAGCCAATGTCATTTTGAAGAGAAATAAATTGATTTCATTTTGATACCAGTTTCATTATTCTATCTGGTCTAAAACTTGTTTTATAGGATTGGAGACCTTACTTATCAATCAGCCCATGTCATTTTGAAGAGAAATAAATTGACTCCATTTTGATACCAGTTTCATTATTCTATCTGGTCTAAAACTTGTTTTATAGGATTGGAGACCTTACTTATCAATCAGCCAATGTCATTTTGAAGAGAAATAAATTGATTTCATTTTGATACCAGTTTCATTATTCTATCTGGTCTAAAACTTGTTTTATAGGATTGGAGACCTTACTTATCAATCAGTCCATGTCATTTTGAAGAGAAATAAACTGACTTCATTTGGATACCAGTTTCATTATTCTATCTGGTTTAAAACTTGTTTTATAGGATTGGAGACCTTACTTATCAATCAGTCCATGTCATTTTGAAGAGAAATAAATTGACTTCATTTTCATACCTGTTTCATTATTCTATCTGGTCTAAAACTTGTTTTATAGGATTGGAGACCTTACTTATCAATCAGCCAATGTCATTTTGAAGAGAAATAAATTGATTTCATTTTGATACCAGTTTCATTATTCTATCTGGTCTAAAACTTGTTTTATAGGATTGGAGACCTTACTTATCAATCAGCCAATGTCATTTTGAAGAGAAATAAACTGACTTCATTTGGATATCAGTTTCATTATTCTATCTGGTTTAAAACTTGTTTTATAGGATTGGAGACCTTACTTATCAATCAGTCCATGTCATTTTGAAGAGAAATAAATTGACTTCATTTTCATACCACTTTCATTATTCTTATCGGTCTAAAAACTTGTTTTATAGGCTTGGAGACCTTACTTATCAATCAGTCCATGTCATTTTGAAGAGAAATCAATTGACTTCATTTGGATACCAGTTTCATTATTCTATCTGGTCTAAAACTTGTTTTATAGGATTGGAGACCTTACTTATCAATCAGTCCATGTCATTTTGAATAGAAATAAACTGACTTCATTTGGATACCAGTTTCATTATTCTATCTGGTTTAAAACTTGTTTTATAGGATTGGAGACCTTACTTATCAATCAGTCCATGTCATTTTGAAGAGAAATAAATTGACTTCATTTGGATACCAGTTTCATTATTCTATCTGGTCTAAAACTTGTTTTATAGGATTGGAGACCTTACTTATCAATCAGTCCATGTCATTTTGAAGAGAAATAAATTGACTTCATTTTCATACCTGTTTCATTATTCTATCTGGTCTAAAACTTGTTTTATAGTATTGGAGACCTTACTTATCAATCAATCCATGTCATTTTGAAGAGAAATAAATTGACTTCATTTGGATACCAGTTTCATTATTCTATCTGGTTTAAAACTTGTTTTATAGGATTGGAGACCTTACTTATCAATCAGTCCATGTCATTTTGAAGAGAAATAAATTGACTTCATTTGGATACCAGTTTCATTATTCTATCCGGTCTAAAACTTGTTTTATAGTATTGGAGACCTTATTTATCAATCCGCCCATGTCATTTTGAAGAGAAATAAATTGACTTCATTTGGATACCAGTTTCATTATTCTACCTGGTCTAAAACTTGTTTTATAGGATTGGAGACCTTACTTATCAATCAGTCCATGTCATTTTGAAGAGAAATAAATTGACTTCATTTGGATACCAGTTTTATTATTCTATCTGGTTTAAAACTTGTTTTATAGGATTGGAGACCTTACTTATCAATCAGTCCATGTCATTTTGAAGAGAAATAAATTGACTTCATTTTCATACCTGTTTCATTATTCTATCTGGTCTAAAACTTGTTTTATAGGATTGGAGACCTTACTTATCAATCAGTCCATGTCATTTTGAAGAGAAATAAATTGACTTCATTTTCATACCAGTTTCATTATTCTATCCGGTCTAAAACTTGTTTTATAGGATTGGAGACCTTACTTATCAATCAGCCCATGTCATTTTGAAGAGAAATAAATTGACTTCATTTGGATACCAGTTTCATTATTCTATCTGGTCTAAAACTTGTTTTATAGGATTGGAGACCTTAATACTTGACTCATGTCAACTTTCATATGAGATGACCTGCAAAAATGCAGTATTTGATCTGGGGTGAAAAATAGTAGAAATATTAAAAAAAACATTCCACACTGATGACAACAATGATTCATTTGAAACTTGTTGAAGTATTTTGATCATTTTTATTAATGGCTCTGCACTTGTTGCTTTTTACAAATTTGAATATTTATGTGTGGTCATCTATAGGACTGTTTGCTTAAGGATTTGAAATGGTTTAATTATTAAAATTTTTTTGTATGTTGTGTTTTTAATTTTTATTAGCTATGTTTTAATTAATTGTTTATTTTCTCTGTAGACCATATGGTTCCATCAAGTAACTTGCTTATTCATTCTTTTAGAACATGTGAATTCTAAATTTACTTGTATATATCTTTTCTTACATATATAAGAGTGCTCTATTTTAACTTCTTTTAAAAGAGCTTTTTAATACACATAAGAGTAATATTTTTGTTTCCTTTACCCATTAACAGCAATTTCATGCTTAACATCATTTCAAAATGGATGGCTTTTTATTATTAACCTTCCTGAATTTCGTTTTTTTTGTTGTTTTTTTCAGGTTATTTAACAGAAATATGTCAACATGTTGACAGTTCAAGATAATTTCATTTCTGTTGGTCTTAAAATTTATAATTTGTAGTTTTTCTTCCTGGCATAGATTACAATTCCTATCTCTTTTTTATATATAAATTTTCAACAGAAACCAAGAAAATGGTGCAGAATATAGAAAAAATAGACAAAATAAGAGAATTAAGAAGAGAATTCATTAAGAGTGTGCTAATCTTATAATTCTTTACAATAAACTTAAGACCAGGACCTTCCATAATATCACACAAATTTAAAATAATTGTCAGACTTAGTCCATTTCATTATATATGTATATTAAGAAAAAAACACTTTCTGGTTTCAGTGAGCTTATTTAACATCCAACACGGACTATATATATATATATATATATATATATATATATATATATATATATATATATATAATAATAATCTTATAAATATAAGTAAATATACTCGTCCGGAAAAACCTTAGGTGTTTTGGCTTGTAAATGAACAAACCAATGCCCAAGGAAAAATAAGGAATAAAAAAAGAAAGAACTAAGAACATGTAATTGAGGTGACAACAATCGTTCAGAGTCTAAAGTAAAAACCTGCAACACGAGTAAAGTAAAAAGTAACTAAGCAAAGTGCTCAATACACTAAGTAGAGCAAATCTAACTATGAACCTAAAGAGCCAGGCAAACCTACCTAGGTTTCACCTACGTGGATCGTCAGAGTACGCTGGCACTTTAGGTTCATATGCACATTTCATTGAATATAACAGACAAGATGCTTTGATTTAGTTTTTTTTATACAATTTCTCGTGATCTAATAATTTTTTTTCTTTTCAGATGATAAATAGTTTGTATGTGTGTGTCTCGTATATTTATATAATGTTTTCATTTTCAAAACACTGTCAAGATACTGTTCATAGTTGATATTATTGAGTGTCGTTTTTTGTTTTTATTAATAAGACTCACACTATACCTTTCTGACCATAGCTCAATTAGGTCTCATCTAAATACTCATGGTGACCTTCTACTGAACCCTATTCGTAACACATTTGTTGACAGCACAAATATAATAGCATCGGCTACATGCAAAAAAAGGCTAAAAATAATGGAAGCCTTATTAAGAAAAATAAAAACAACGCTCAATGATATCAACTATGATACATACATGCAACAAACTATTTCTTGTTAACAGTTAATATATTTCAACCTTGAAAATGGCTAAATGTATATCCGAAAGTGCTCAGATAAAAAGAACATTCGGACAGTTTTTATATAATTTATCATCTGAAAAGAAAAAAATTATTAGATCACATGAGAAATTGTATAAAAAACTAAATCAAAGTACCTTGTCTGTCATATTCAATGAAATGTGCATATATATATATATATATATATATATATATGTATGTATATATTTTCTGTCTATATGTTATTGTAATAGATACAATTTATTTAAGTAAAGGATCTGATTTTTTAATTAAACAGCATTAAAAAACAGAGCATTTATTTAAGTAAATTTTATCTATTAAAATAACATATAAACAGAAAATATATTGAAAAATTGTCGGACTTAATTCATTTCATAATAAATATATTATTCCTCACCACAAAAAAATGGCTTTCTGGTTTCAGTGGGCTGATTTAAAACCAATAATCCTTCAATATATAAAAAGTAAACAAACCTTTTCTGGTTTCTGGTCATCAGATCTGAT
Source organism: Acanthosepion esculentum (assembly GCA_964036315.1). NCBI lineage: Eukaryota > Metazoa > Mollusca > Cephalopoda > Sepiida > Sepiidae > Acanthosepion > Acanthosepion esculentum. The sequence continues at coordinate 84,919,076 of OZ038508.1, read as the reverse complement.
AAGGTAATTTATTGCCCCTCTTGTCCTCAAAAATATTTGCCTTACACACAGTTTTTTCTTTAATTCTGATCTGAAGAAGCTGAGACCATTTTTTCCCCTTTGTCTCATCATCTCCACTTTTGTTTTCAACGCTATTATACATTCTATACGTGCACACACACACATACACACACATCTCTCTCTCTCTCTTTCTATATATATATATGGTTTAATGAAGAACTGAACAGTGTTAATTGGTGCTATGTTAAATGCAAGACATGGCATTACATCTAGAATTCACATCCTGAATTCGAGCCCTGTGATGTGGACTTAATGATGGTTAAACTGAGCTGGTATTCATTTCACATCCTGGTGTTGAGCTCTCATAGGCAAATGTTGAATGAAAGATACTGAAGTTGTTTGACTGACCCACTGACAAGCAAAGTAGGTGGCATGTGACAGAAGGGAAAAACAAAATTGGAAAAGGTGATGACAGGAATCATTTTTATTCTCATAGAAGCAAATAATTAAAATGTGGCATAGGATGATGGCATGCTCTAATCTAAATTTTTGCTTATATCATTCCAAAAAAACAGAAACAAAAAAAGAAGCTGGTTTAGGATTTAAATGCAATAATGATAGTATTAGCTGTTTCCTTGTTATGCCTCTTGATTCCTTGGGGGAGCATAGGGCCGCAACAACACCTCTCCAACGGATGCTGTTCTAGGCGATCATCTTCAGCTCTGACCCATGACGTGCCAGCTGCCTTCACCTCTACCTCAACACCTCTGCACTAAGTCTGTTCTGGTCGACCCATTTTTCGCTTCCCTTGTCGATTCCAGTCAAGGGCCTGCCTGGTGACACTAGAAGCAGGCTTGCGGAATGTCAGACCGATCCATCCCCATTTCCGTTTCTCTCTCGATTCTTGATTCCTTGGGGAACATAGGGCTGCAACAACACCTCCCCAAATGGACTCGGTTCAGGGCGATCCTCTTCAGTTTGGCTCACATAGTGCCGGCTGCCTTCACCTCTGTGTCAACACTTCTTCGCAAAGTCTGTTTTGGTCGACTCACTGTTCTCTTCCCTTGTCGATCCCAGTCAAGGGCCTGCCTGGTGACACTAGAAGCAGGCTTGTAGTGCGTGTGGTCGATCCATTTCTGTTTCTTGATATCAATCTTGATCAGGGCTTGTCCAGTCCTGTCTCGCAGTTACCTGTTTCCTTTCTTCCTTCCTTATCATTCATTGACCAAGCAGCCAGTATACGGCTTCTATTTTTTTTTTTTAACATTTCACCCCAAACAAGGCGAGAATGCCACTAGTGCGCAGAGGGTTACAGGGACAGAAAGTGAAAGCAAAAACTGAGAATAGGGATGTATTGAGGAAAGGACAAAAGATGAATGGGGGTTCAAGAAGATGGAATATGTCAATTAGTGGATTCATAACTTTCCCAAGAGTATTTACATATAGGTGAATATAACAAACATGACTAGAATTCAAACTTGGCTCTTCGATTTCCCAAGCAGTCACCCATCTAAGTACTGACCAGGCATGATGTTGCTCAACTTCACTTATCATATGAGAACCAGTGTTCCAGCACAATATTTTTTATTTTTGTTTTTTTAATCATATCACCCCAAGCAAGCCGGGAGTGCCACTACTGCACGGGGCGGGAGTGTTACAGGGAGTGAAAGTGAGCGAAAAGACTGAGTATAGGGAGGATTGAGAAAAGGACTAAAGATGAACAAGTTTCAAGAAGATCGAAGATGGCGATTGGCGTTGCATTTAAATTTTGTTAATCATTTCACCTCAAGCAAGCTGGGAATGCCACTAGTACGCAAGGTGTTACAGGGAGTGAAAGTAAGAAAAAACGACCGAGTATGGGGAGGATTGAGGAAAGGCCAAAAGATGAACAGGATTCAAGAAGATAGAAGATGGCGATTGATGTTGCATTTAAATTTTTGAAGATTGTAGTTATCAGGGAAGGGAGTTCCACAGGTGGGAAGTGTGAGAAGAGAAATTATTGGAGCAGAAGTGGTGGTTGTCTCTTTTCTCTGTCAAATTTAGCATCTAACAGCGGTTTGCTTGAGTCAGTATTAAAAAAATATGAATTTTCTGGCTTTAAATAACCTGTAATGGGTTGATAAGCCATAGAACATGAAACAATGAGTCAAAATGATATATTCCAGGCTTTTATAACCAAACAAACAAAAATAAACCATATGTTTCTTTTCTCTGTCAAATTTAGCATCTAATAGTTGTTGACCTCAGTCAATATTGAAGAAAAAAAATTTCTGGCTTTAAATAACCTGTAAAGGGTTGTTAAGCTGTAGAAAAGAAATCAATCAATTTTGAATCTTTTCATTTTTAGATAAAGACTGGCATTCATCATTTTGAGTTTCCATTGTAATATTTTGTTAAAGTCATGAAGCTGAAATATTTAACAATGTTTAATTTCCACCAGGATTTCGTAGTCGTGGAAATTGCGAGAAACATATTTAATCATTAAAAATTATAACTCATCAGAAAAATCACTGCATAAGAAAATCATTAAATTTTTACATATACAGCTCATATCTATTTATTCTTTAAGTTTAGAAAAAATTTGATTCTATTTTTAAAGTCTAAAAAAGTAAAATTTGATGAATTCATTAATTTGTTCCCTGATTTTTTGACCTTTTTCTAAAACAATTTTTTTCTTCCATATAAAAGTCAAACTGCGATATTTCTCGAATTATAATGAAAGAAAAGAAATATAAAGGTAGGTAGAGGTTTGTAATGAATATTTATTAAAAAGACCTATTGTTTTTTCTTGCTTCTTACAAACAATAGATGAAAAGCATACAAGTCTTAACATGTTGACTGTCATCCCTAAATCTGTATAGGGTCACCTGTTTGTCTTTTTATTTTTAAAAAGATAATTTATAAAAGAATATGAGAAGATGATATATAAATTCTTATATATCAAGAACAGTTTTTGAGAATTCTAAGAGAAAGTGGAAAACATTTTTGTGTGACACATTTTGTCCTTTAGGAATTCACCAGACATTCACACAAACACTTTCTCCACTTTGTCATAAATTTCTTTGATGAAAGAATATATACATTAGATATCAATTAAAGTTTTTTTAGGGAAGATATTTTTTGAGAAAATGGCTGCTATAGTTTTTTTTTTTCCTAACCTCAGAAGCCATGTCACCAACTCGTGATGACTGCTACTTTCTTGTGTACATAATATTTTTTTTCGCATTTTCCAAATGATATATTTTATAAAATATATTAAAGAAAAAAAAAACACAAAGGTGGAACCAATGGACAACTTGCCAAAACCTGAAACTATTATAAAGATACATTCTTGAATAAAACCGACAAATACTGAACAAAGAAAGAGAAGAAAAGGCCTAAAGATAAGCTTACTGACTCAGTAAAGTGCTTAAAACCCAGATTTCCTATGCCGAGCAAAAAACGAATGACCAACATTAATTCCTATTGTAGTATATTGCTGCTGGATTCAAATAAGGCAACAAACACATATACAGGGTGCGGCTGGTATTTGAGGACAGATTTTATGGATTAGTAAAAAACTTGCTGAACAAATTAATATAATTATATTTGATTATAAACAAGTAAACATGAAATTTAGGTAACTATTATTGAATTTTATTCAATAAAACCACCACTAGTATCAATAACTGCCTCTACACAAGGTCGAAATCGGCTGCAAGCTCTGATTAATTGGTCCTTATTTATGTCAGATATTACTCGAACTATTGCAGCTTTAAGAGTGTCTTTGGTGTTATGAGGCTCCACACATAATAGTCTAGTGGATTGAGAGCTGGAGAGTTAGGAGGCCAAATGTTGGGTGTGGTGTGGTAAAAATTGTCAGCCATCCATTCTTGTGTTCGCAGAGCCTTGTGGGATAGAGCCGAGTCTTGCTGGAATATGTAAGGCCAGCCGTTGCATATGTTGTCAATCCAGGGCTTGACAACTGTTTCTAGGACCTCAATGTAAGCAGCAGCATTTACTCTAAGACCTCGTGGAAAAAAGTGTGGTGGCATAACATGTCCTTCATTGCTAACAACATCCAATATCATAACACTTGAAGGAAATTTTGTGTGCATCACTCTTGGCACATCAAAAGGATCTGAACAAAGCCATCTGTCATTTCTTCTGTTAAGTTTTTGATCTTGATCAAAATTTTTCTCATCTGAGAAAAAACAAATCACACTAGCTTCTGAAGGATTTTTAAGTTTGTTTAAAAGACTTTTGGATCTGTTTAAATGGGTTTTCTTTTGTTTTTTCAAACATAAATTGACCTCACTTCATCCTATAGGACTTGTATTGAATGTCTTCATGAACACTCCTTCTGATTGTTTTATTCAGACACATGCAGTTTTTGGCAATTGACCTCATTGATTGATCTCGATTTTCATCAATTGTCTGCTTGATTTCCCGGAAGTTCTCACTTTATCAGAACGTGCAGAATGTCTTTTACGTTTTGATACAGACATTGGGGAACTGTCAACGTCTTCTAACTCTTTTCGTATCTTGTGGACAAACGATCTTGCAACTCTGAGGAAACGTTCAATATCCAAATCGCTATGATCAGCCTTTAATGCCACAATCACAGCATGCCTTTTCATTTCATTTGTTATCATAGGGTTTGCCATTCTTGATTTCTGAAAAATAAAAGCATTAGAAGTTAGTGGGAAGCAGTATTCGTCTTAAATCTGTATGTCCTCAAATACCAGCTGCACCCTGTATATAAAAATATCATTATTGTTCGAGTTGCAGTAAATGGGTAGAGTGAGGGAGAATCAAAGAACACACAGGAACTGACGGAGACAAATCTTTGGTGAACCTCTAGCCAACCTCTCTTCAGATCAAGAATTGGACCCGTTATATAACATTTGTATGCCTATGCAACTTCACACGGCTACGCCTTCTTCCAGTATGTTGTCTACACAAATTCATGTAGCCATACCTCTTCCAGCATGTGCCCACACAAGCACACATTTCCTTCCATTCAGGACACCTGTGTGCTCTGTTTATTCAAAGCTCAGGACACCTGTACGTCCTGTTTATTTTAGCCATTGGATGCATTTTTGTTCATGCTATCACCAGTTTCGATTTCTGCTCACACACTGCAGCAGCAGAGGTAAGGCCAAAGGTCTTTCCTCAACCAATATCTAACACTATGAAAGGATGAGTCTAGTTGTAACTCTAGTTTCACGTGATCTTCAGTTGGCTTGAACTCTCTCTCTCTCTCTCTCTCTATATATATATATATATATATATATATATATATATATATATATATATATATAGTTGGCATCAGTTTATCTTATGAGTGTACTGTTTGGTCAAAATTCAGTCTTTTGGGGATGAGACTGAAGGGACCTCTCCAGAGAGCAGACCTGGGCGATGGTATATGGAAGCCGTGAGCTGCCCAGAGTACTTGCACCCTCCCCTTCTTGACCATATCTACAAGATTAAAAGGAATACAGGGTATTATATTTGAGGCCAGTTTGGCTGCTGGAATTGCCAGAAACTTGTCAGTGTTGACAGCAAACCGCCTTCAGGGCTCCACTCTGGGTTGTCTGTTTGGATTTACTTCCATAGCATTTTCCGTGTTTGGATATGACCACAAAGCAACGGAGGTTTAAAATCAGGGCTTTTCTTCCCCCAGGTGGACTGCTTTCCTGGGCTATTGCGCTCCATTCAACCTAAAGCAGCTGGTCATGAGCCGCCAGTTTTCCACCTTCACCCTCTCTCCGATATATATACACGCATTATTTTCAAACAATTATTTGCTTCATGGCAAATAATAAAGCATTATTACATGCTACAAATGTGATTTGCACTTATTTTATAATTACAGCCACATCAAAATATATATATGATAAGATTAATTCAGCATATATCCTATTATAATTGTGCTTGCCCCTCCATTCATTATTTGGAACAACCTTTACGTCCTGTCAATACCTTATAAATAATGGACTATTCCAGGTTTTGAAAGAGGAAAAGACATTACTTGATTTCAGTAAGAAAAAAAAGAAGAGAAGACAGAGAATCAGATTAAGCTTGTGGGGTGCTAATGGTGTTGGTAAGAAATTATCAAAAGGTTTTTGTCAAAGGTTACGTTTTTTTTAAATTAACACTCCACATTCAATTTGCAAAGAAAACACAGAAAAGAACAACAAGAGATGATTGAAAGATCAACAAGTAAAACGTATATTGAAACAAAGCATATACAATGACAATAAAGATTAAGTCGTAAAAAGTGATTTCCCTTGTACTGTGTGGGAAATACAAGTGTATGTTGTAAGGAGTTTCTTTGTTGATATTTGTTTAGTGTTTAAGAATGTTTGAACTTTGAATTTGAAAGTTCTTTGTTTGTGCAGAAGAATGTTAAAGTTCTGAATAGTTCGCTTGGCTTCGATAACAGACTGTTCACTGTGTTGTGTGAATGTAGTTAATGTCTGTGTGTGTGTTTGAGTAGAAGATTGAGAAATACACGTACGTGATTATGGTTGTGAAAATTTATAATCTACTAAAGTTTCTTCCTTAAACTTCTGCTTTTTTATACCAGACAGCTAGGCTCCCAGAACGAGCGTGGGAATAATATTGAAGAAAGTGTGATTTGCCAAAAATCGACCAATTGTTGATTTTTTACTATAGCAAGTTTGACGAAACAAAAGACCAGAAATTTTTATGCAGCTCGTGTGATGCATAAATTGTCTTTACGAAAAGTACTGTTTATTTATTGTCCAATTGCTGTTGAGTAATTTGTGGGCGTGGTGTGTGTAGGCGTCACTACAAGCTGATAAGAACAGATACTACACTTTGATCTCAGCCAAAAGACCGAGTAGTCATGGTGACCATGATAAGTGCACAATTTATCAAATGACAGAAACTGAATAAGGTAATCGTCAAAAATTCAATTACCATAAATTAAATAAAATAACATCATCTGTTGAATTACTTTTAAATTATTATTAAGAGAACTATTCCTAAGATGGGGATTTGGCTAGAAAGAAAGAAAGATAAAATTGTTTAATGTTTCCTGCCAATACTTAAAAAATAATGGACTATTCTGTTTTGATTGCATGGAAAGAGGGGCAAAGATATTACTTGATTTCAGTGAGAAAGTGACGTGGAGATTCCTGTCGGCCTACCAGACATTTGACCTTGCCCCATACATAGTCGTTGGTTTTGTACTCCCAGTAGGAGATGGGGGGGGGAGATTTCTCAAGCATTTGTTCTTGAAATGCCTGGATCCTTTTTCCCAAAACCAGGAGTGTTCATGTGTCATACCCATAGAGGGGAGGGGGGCTGACCAGCGATTTGTAGAACTTGAAGTGGGTATGGAATCTGATGTTGCTCTTCCATATTCTTTCCAGTCTGGTCATTGCTACTGTGGCAATCCATGTGTGGATTTCTGCATTGCAGATAGCATCCTTGACAGGATTGCTCCCAAGTATTTGAACTGGACCCCCCCCCCCACCAATGGTTTGCTGTCCACCGTAATGCTGGCACTGATGTTGCTATTCACCATTACTTTGGATTTCTCTGTGTTGACTTCCATTCTATATGCACCAGCTCTTTCAAAGGATCTACTGGTCAGGTCTTGCAGATCATATAAATACAGGTTTCTAAATAACATTTCTGTATTTGCTTTGGTAAAGCTTCTCAAGGAACATAACATGTCTGCATAAAAGGTTTTCTCAAGGACACATGGCCCAGTGGATAAAAGCGTTGATTGAATCTAGTGACTTGACCCAAAGAGATGTGAGTTCAATACCTGGTTATAACTTGGAGAATTGAGTTAAAGGGAGATTGATACCGAGACATCAGAAAGAGGTATGACACATGGAACTAGAACAATCTACCCCAAAGGACAAAATGAAGGATTCAGTTCAAAATTCCAGTCACCTGAAGAAGGCTGGAGCATACAACAACAGAAACATCATGAATATGGCAACAAAGATGAGGACAATGTAAATAGTGTAAATAATTACAATAGCTCATCTCAGAACTACAGACAGATCCTGAAGAAGGCCGGGGCGTACAACGGATGAAATGTCATGAATATGGCAACTGTTGTTGCATACCTATGGACGATAATGGGTATGTCCCCATTCGCATAAATACAGCAGTAAATACTGTATGTTGTACTGCAGTTGAAGATTCATTGGGGAATTCCCTTGGCTCACTTCTAGCTGTTGACTACTTCTTCTATGCACCGCTGACAAATCTTATATATGTTGTTCTTGTCCTATGTATTATCGTTCCTTACTAAACTTTGTATGATTATTCTATTTAGTAACCTTCCCTAGGTTACAACAGCAACGAAGGTGAGGACAATGTAAATAGTGTAAATAATTACAATAGCTCATCTCAGAAACATAGACAGATCCTGAAGAAGGCCAGGGCGTACAACAGATGAAACATTATGAATATGGCAACGAAGGTGAAGACAACAGTCCAAACAATGTAAATGGTTTCCTTCTTGTCATTTCTTTTATTAATACTCTTCTTTGTTTTCCCAAACATTAAAATGGCTTATCTACTATCAAAAGCACTCATGACAACGTATAATGGATTTTTTATTAAGAGAAAAGGTTTGGCAAATGACGAAAAGCAATGTTCAGCCTCTTCTTTTGTGTTATTTCACCGAAAGATTCTAACAAGATATGAGTGAAGAAAATTAAGTAAACAGCTGTTGATCATGTCAGTCAACAAGTTTTGTTTGTTATTAATGCTTTTCCGTTAGTGTCCTGAATTAGAAACTCTGGCTAAATTAAGGTTTTCTTTAACAATAGTGGGACATTTATAAAAGCTTTGTAGGTTTTATTAAAATGCTATCATTGAAATTTAAGGGAAAAAAATCTAATTTTGTTACATGTTGTATAAATATGAAAGGCACTGAAAAAGTTTTTGACCTGACTCACTACACAGAATCAATATTTTAATAACCAAACAGAAGTCTCTTTTTTGGGGGGATGAGGAAGTGTTAAGGTAACTCGAGAAATTGTAGGCCATGTGTGATGAATTTTAGAGCCAAGATGTATCAGGTCATCCCATAAGTTCTGTCCGAATTTTGAATAAAGAAAACAAGTGACCAAATGTTACATTTAATTACAGATTCAATCAACAATGTATTTTCCCTGATTATCTATGACTTCCTTCCATCTATTAACAAGCTTACTAATTCCATTACTGTAAAATTCTTTTGGCTTTGATTCGAAGAACTCACAAATGTCAGTTTTAACCTCTTCCTGTGTTACAAAAGCTTTTTCTTCCAAATGATTCTGTAAGCTACGAAACAAATGGTAGTCTGAAGGAGCAAGGTCGGGAGAATAAGGTGGATGAGGAATTTTCTCCCAACCAAGTTCTTCGATCTTTTGTGACGTGATTCTTGCTGTGTGTGGTCGCGCATTGTCCTGATGAAATATCACCCGTTTTCAATTCACTAGAGCAGGTCTTTTTTTCCTCAAAGCTTGGTTCAAACGCTCTAATTGCTGACAGTATATTTGAGCATTAATTGTTGCATTAGGTGGTAAGAATTCAAAGTTGATTATTCCTTGGCAATCCCACCAGATTGAAAGGAGAACCTTTTGCCCATGAAGTTCCCTTTTCGGCTGTGGCTGGGGTCCTTCCCCTTTACCAAGCCACTGTCTACGATGCTTAACATTTCGATAAAAGATCCATTTTTTGTTGCCAGTCACAAGTCTATCCAAAAAAGGGGAAACAAGTTGGCGAGAATGGAGAGAAGAGCAGATGTCAACTCGGGATTTGAGGTGGTTTTCAGACAATTCATGAGACACCCATTTTCCAAGTTGTTGAAGATGACGATGAACAGTTGTATGGTTTGAACTGAGAACCACTGCCAATTCCTCAACTGATAAAGCAGGATTTTCTTCAAGGGCTGTTTCAAGAAGCTTCTCATCAAACTCAACTGGACATCCGGTTTGATCTTCATCTTCAAGGGTGAAATCTCCACCTCTGAATTTTGCAAACCATCTTCTGCAAGTTCTTTCATTCACACATTCCTCTCCATAAACTGAGTGAATGTTTCTAGCCGCTTCGGCTGCTGAGTTTCCTTTCTTGAACTCATAAAGCATTATGTGCCTCAAATAATTCTTGGGTACTTCCATGTTAGCAGGGTTTTAATCAAACAAAATTTAATTTTATTGTTCTCTGAAATAAAATTTGATCAGTTTAAATGCATCTAAACATAAAAATAATGTTCAGCTCCATTAGAAATTATAAAATACTCGTTAAATTTTGTTCATTTTAACAAAAAGTTAAAATTCGGACAGAACTTATGGGATGACCTAATAGAACAGAATCTGTGTACATTTCATGGTTCAAGGTTATTCTTATTGGCTGGGCTGGGAACTTTTCAGCACTACCTCATGACCGTTCTTATAGGAGGGCTCTTTGGAATATATCTACTGAGAATGAGAGGGTCCTACTAATATATATATATATATATATATATAAGAACAAAGAGTAAGATTTCAGCGTTCAAAGCATTAATTTAAAACAGAGCTCAATACAAAACTAAAGCAGTAAATATTTATTTATTATGCAGTGTTACATTAGAACATGCACATACCCACTACAAAACTGTACATCTTGTTTCAACGTGAAAAATTTTTAATGTTTCATCAGGTGGGAAATCACAATGCTACGAAAGCTTTAAAGTTTTAGTAGTATCATGATTTCCCACCTGATGAATCGTTAAAAAAATTTTTTTTTTAACGTTGAAACAAGATGTACAGTTTTGTAGTGGGTATATGCATGTTCTAATGTAACACTGCATAATATATATATATAATGTGTGTGTGAACAGCTCTGGTTGCATTGGAGCTAAAGAAGTACAGCATTGATATAGCTGCAATGAGAAGTAACCATCAGTCGACTACATGAAATGTGAAAGTAAAATAAGACAGCTAACAGCGTTGCTGCTGCACTTGGATACAATACATTCTCCTGTACTGTTTGTGGGCTTTTATGCAATTCTCAAGCTGGTTTCAAAAGTCATGCCTGTCATAGGCATGCAGATAATTAGTTTATGGTCGTCAGAACCTCATATATCAAACTCGATGGGAGAGCCATCATATATATATATATATAATATAATCCCCGACAAAAAACACGAAAAACACATTGTTACAGCATTAAATTGACAATCACTATGAAGTGTTGATTTCTGCCCCCCCTCACACACATTACTTCAAATGTTATTTTTAGTTGGTAACCTTATTTGAAATAGACACACTGTTTTTATTTTAAACAGTATGAATTATGTCTTCTGGTGTGTGAACTTCAGAAAATAAATAAATTGTGCATTCTGGCAGGGTCTGAACATGCATCCCCCTTTGTTAGAAGAAACCCCCATTTGATCCTGCTTGTTTAAGACCGCTTCGTCAGAGAAGGTGTCACAGCACAGGAAGCCACCCTTTTTAAAGTTACTTTGGATATCAAATAAGCTTTAGAGTAAAACTATGTAAAAATGAAAATTATTTTGATACACCATAACATTTAATAATAATCATAATCCAGTGGAGTCAGTCTTTAGATGTGTACATGAAATAAGCTTTAGATTAAAGGTCTGTAAAAAATGAAAATACTTTTGATACACCTTAATATATAATAATAATAATAATATTAATAATCTAGTAGAACTATAGTTTTTAGATCAGGGGTTCTCAACCTTGCTTGCCCCATTCCCCCCTTTCACCATTTGTCAGAATGCTGTCCCCCCCCTCCTTTTCAAGGTTACAGGCCAGATGGGCCAACTTCTATAATTGCTCTCCTCCTGACTAAACTTACTGTGGTCACAACTCACCCTTGAAAATCCAAAATTGGGGCTGAATTTCACCCCTCTTGAGAACCCCTGCTTTAGATTAATGGTCTGTAAAAAATGAAAATACTTTTGATACACCCTAATATATAATAATAATAATAATCTAGTGGAGTCTTTGTGAAAATAAGCTTTATATTAAAGGCCTTTAAAAATAAGCTTTATATTTGAGGTCTTTTAAAAAAATGAAAATATTTTTGATACACCCAAATATATAACAGTATTAGTAATAATCTGGTGGAGTCAGTCTTGAGATATGAACATGAAGTAAGCTTTAGATTAAACATCAGTAAAAGTGAAAATAGTTTTGATACACCCTAATATACAATAATAATAATAATAATAATAATTTAATGGAGTCATAGTCTTTAGAGGTTGACATGAAATAAGGTTTTGAGTAAAGGTCTGTTAAAAAAAAATGAAAATACTTTAGATACACCCAAATATGTGCCGAGACAGTAAAGACATTCTAAAATTGGCTGATGTAGAATACTTGTCTTTTTACCGTTTTTCTCTTAACAATTTTGCTTAATTAACATACAGTACAAGAAATTTCTTGTTAAATAAAATCCATAAATCTTGAACCCAACTCAAACGACAGTCATAGCCCAGTTGTTTCCTTAGCAAAACTTCATGTTCACATCTTGATGCTATCTGACCATTTGTCACAGAGGGCTGGTTCTTGGCTGAAGTAACAATGGCCAAAAGCCTCAAACACTGATCAAGAGATAAACAAGAAGCCAGGTTCCAATGTATTCATTGGATTTACACTGATGTCTTGCATCAAGTATAATATTGTATTGACCTGCATTGTTCATATCATATATATGTACACAGAAGGAGGGGTTGTGACAGTTCAATAAAGCTGCATATAAATATATCTAATAGGCTTGGAAACAGGGCTGGTTTCCATAATTTTCTATTGTGAAACTTACTGTATTGATCAAGTGACCTCAATCTTTTCACTTGTTAGATAGCTTGTATTGTAATACAATTTTATTCTGGGGAACATGACGCAGTTATACATTTTGATATTAGCATTAAAAATTGATGTAAAAAAATATACAGGCAGCAGTGTATCTAGAGTGGTGCATTTGCCACACCTTATTTCTCTTACTTTTACACTAAGTTATAATATAATAGTCTGAAGTCATCTGAATTTCTTAGACAAAGCCTTGACAATAATTATTCATTTTTGACTAGTATTTCTTTCATCTTATTTCTCTTGCTTTTCCACCAAGTAGTAATAGTCTTAAGTTGTCTGAATTTCTTAGATGAAGCCTTGTCAATTATTAATAATTTTTGACTAGTATTTCTTTCATTTTATTTCTCTCGCTTTTCTACCAAGTATTAAAAGTTTTAAGTTGTTTGAATTTCTTAGATGAAGCCTTGTCAATTATTATTCATTTTTGACTAGTATTTCTTTCATCTTATTTCTCTTGCTTTTTCTTGGAACTTTTAGTTTGTCATTTTACAAGTATTAATAAGCAGCATCGTTCCTTGCGATTAAAAGACAGTCACCCTCTTTACTTTGGATAAGAACTAAGAAAGGGCAGAGTGACTTGATGTTGGCCTCTGGGTTGATTTCAAGGATGGAGCCTTAGAGAGACAGGGCTTTGTGACCTGTTAAATGCTGAACAGATAGCCATTTGTATTCTACCAAGCTTTTTTGTTGTCACACATAACATATTGGAAATAAAGAAAGAGAAAAAAGTAATGGTTGAAAAAAATAGGAATCAATAATTGATAACAAACGATGACATTATTAAAAACTAATAAAACTTACAAATATTCTATGTGTTGTGTCCATTCAATAGGTGGCTGGTCATTGCTCTCCACAACTTCCTATCATTTGTAGCTCTTAGCAATGTTTGTCTTTTTACTATCATTCCCTCTCTCTGTACTGCTATCCATTTACACAAGCTTGGTAGGTAGGTGATCATGGCTCTCCACAGCTTCCTATCCTTTGTAGCTCTTAGCATTGTTTGTCTTTTTACTGTCCCTCCCATTCACTGTGCTGCCATCCATTTACACAAGATTGTTTGGTAGCTTGATCATGGCGCTCCACAACTTCCTATCATTTGTAGCACTTGTGAGAGTCAAATTTTCTAAGCCTTTTTTCTCATGATGTGTCCAAGAAATTTCAAATGTTACTTTCTGATTCCAAGTGTCATATTTTTTTCCATTTTTTTAAAACTTGCTCATTTCTCACATTCTCCATTCATGGTATTCTCAGCATCCTTCTGTAGAACCACATTGTTTTGTCTTGAGTCTTCTCTTTACATGAAAATTATTTCCTGAATACTTGGTTTTTGGGAATGAATTATAAGGAAGTCTGCTTCTTTTATTTTGAAGAATTGCTTTCATGATTCAAATTAGTTTTAACAAGTAAATACACTTGTTGACTGACTTAGAAACACAACTCACTTTACATCTCAGATGGTTTTTTGCTACAATTTAGGTTGATTTTGTTCTCATTGATTTATATCAAACACAATCTGATAATGGCCTTAAATACAATCTATTCTATTCAACCCAATGTGACTTCATTTTTTTATTGGTTATGCAGCCTGATCATCTTCACGACATACAAAAGATTTGAACAATTTTTATCTTTTTTTTATTTTTTGTTTGAATTACACTTAACTTTCTCTCACATTTGATCTTTTATTATTTGCAGATAAAATATAAGTAGAATTATTTGCATTCAGACTAACATCTTCATTCAGCTGTTGTGTCCTTCAACTTTTATCAGGTTTCTGTCAGTCACAGCAATCTTCAAGGAATTTTGGACTGAACACTTTATTTAGTCTGACATATGAAAGCTAGTGAGACATTACAAATTTAAAGGTGAAACTAAAAAGCCAAACATTAGGGTGAAGCTAAAAAGCTCCCAAAATTAGGATGAAACTAAAAAGCCAAACATTAGGGTGAAGCTAAAAAGCCCCCCAAATTAGGATGAAACTAGAAAGCCAAACATTAGGGTGAAGCTGGAAAGCCCCCAAATTATGTTGAAATCAGATAAAAGGTCCATAAAAACTTTAGATTTAAGCAGCAAAATAAACATGGAAGCTAACTTGCTGCTGAAAAGTGGGAAAATACAATGAAGAAGCAAATGACACAATATAATAAAGTTTTTTTACATAAATGGAAAAAGTCCCAGTCAAAAAATTTAGCTGACGGGAATTATGTTTAAAGTTTATAATGTTTAAGTTAGTCGACAATAATATTAAAATCTGACACAGTGTGAGAATATTTAACATGTTAAACAGGATTTTGAATGATGAAGTACAAGAAGTAAAATAAATATACGCAAAGTGATTACTTTCAGTTTAAATTTCTAGGATGAGGAGTTAACATTATTTACATGCAGACTGTTGTCCTTATCTTTGTTGTTGTTATTGCAACATTTTGGCCTTTCTGCCTTCCAGCCTCCATCAGATGTATGTAGACCTGGGTAAAATCTACAGGGAAGTTCAAACTGAACACTTTATTTAATCTACAGGGCAGATTGTTCTCATTCCACTGCCCATGTCTAGGGATATCTCGTGTTGTTTTTAATTATTACAGACAGCGGAATGAAAACAATCTACACCTGTTGATTAAATAAAGGGTTCAATTCAAAATTTCCTGCAAGTTACCGGGGTCAATATGCACTTGATGAAGGCAGAAGGACACAGCAGCTGAAACATTGTAATGACAACAAAGATGAGGACAGTAGTCAGCATGTAAATGTAAACTAAGTGATGACATTGAACAAATATTCAAATAAATATAGTATATTAAGAGAGTCCGTCTTCTGTGATGTGCCAGTTCTTTTCAGTCTGTTGGTGTCATGCAGGACATAAATGAATGGAACTGTCCGTTTATGTAATAAATAAGTAGAATGAAGCAGAGACGAGGAGAGTTAGCATTAGGTGTACCTTCGCATAGTAAACCTTCGATTTCATTATTTACCTACGAGTTTGTCTTCCTTATTTATTTTCCTCTATTATGTCGAAAAACACAAGAAACACCAGTGGGTAGCTATGGATCTCCATAACTTCCTATCCTTTGTAGCTATAAGCAATGTTTGTCCTCTAACTATCCGCCCTAGTCCTTGTTCTGTACAAAATCTTTAGGTACAGTACTTATTATTTCTCTATTGCCTTCAGTATGTCACATGAGTGTCAAATTCTCCCAGCCCACTTTCTTCATGAATCCTTCAAATTTCAATTCTCTCTTTCTGATTCTGTGCATAAGTGCCATTTTGTTTTCATTTTCCTTAAAAATTACTCATTACTCACATGTTCCATCCATGGTATTCTCATCATCCTTCTGTAGAACCACGTTTCTGTTGCCTCAAGTCTCCTCTTCGTCTGTGAGGAAATTATCTGTCATTTACTGTCATATAGGAAGACTGATATTACATAACAGTTCAGCACTCTTTTCTTTGTTTCTAATAAAAATTTCCTGTTTCTTAATACCTTGCTTAGATCTTGGAAGGCATCTTTCACTATTCCAATGCGTCTTTTAATTTCTATGTCATATATTTTGTTATCTGTTAAAACACTTACCAGATGAGTAAATTTCTGTACTTGATTTCTCCACTTCATAGTTTTCATCTTGGCCTCTTCTTGTTCATGATCATATATTCTCCCTTCTTAAAATTGACAATTAGTCCTTTCTTCCTGCTTTTCTTTACTATCTCCTCTAGGAGTTCTTACAGCTTGTGTGTGTGTGTGTGTGTGTGTGTGTGTGTGTGTGTGTGTGTGTGTGTGTGTGTCTGCTATCAACACCGTGTCATCTGCATATTTTATGTTAAGATTGACATGCCCACCTGTAGTAAGTCCTGGTAGGACTTCTAGTTCTTTTGGGATTGCCTTACTATATAAAATAAATCCAATGAGAAAACTCATCCTTGTTTGACATCCCTTTCAATTTTCATCTACTTACTCCCAGATGGTTTCTTCCCAGTATAAGTTCTGAATAATTCTAATATTTTTCCAAAAATAAATAGTTTTCCTAGCAGTTCAAATACATCTTAATCACCTGGAAAATGAATTTCATGACTTCAAACATGAGCACTAAAAAATTCTAGCCATCTTTCACCACAGTTAATAAACAAAAAAAATAAAAAACAATTTTTAAAAAAATTTGGTAGCGTGCTGAAAGTAATTAAAATATTTTACTTCATTTGAGATGTTTGCAACAAATATTTGCGATGATATATGATGCTGTATTTGGGGACTTAATAACATAGCAATAAAAATTTAATGAGAGCAATGGAGAAGATAATATTTTTATAAAGGCGGGGGATGATAATCATTTCTTGCAATCACAGAAGCCCCATGAAATATTGTGAAAATCAAAGAAAAAATTTATTTAAATTCTTCAAAATTTAAGATACAAAGTTTGTAGAAATTTTATTTTTAAAAGGAAAAAAACAACAATCAACTTAGAAAATATTTTTTGAGAATTTCCAAATTATAAATACAGGGTGATCCCAAAAAACGGGAATTTTTGAAGTGCGTATTGCCAGACATGAGCAAGTGGTAACACTGCGAGACAGTGACCTTGAGCAAGTAAACACTTCGCCATTTTAGTAACGAGAATGAAATTCACAGTATCCCAGCTGAGATGTTGCAGCAGTCAATGCAGAATCTCAACAGCAGATTTCAAGAATGCATTCGTACAGGAGGACGCCATCTACAGGACGTAATTTAAAAAAAAATGAAAATTCCATCATTGTTTCTTAAATGGCATGTTTTAAGGTTTCAATTACTATGAATTAAATATTTTTCTTCCATCACTCTTGGTTTTATTGGATTGTTAAAAAGTTCCCGTTTTTTGGCGTCAAGATATATAATGATTTCATTTAAATAATTTTTTTTTTATCTGGGATGGGTTTTAACAGAGGAGAGAAAATGTGACACTGATATCCAAAGGAACATTGGGATATCAAAAGATACCATCCAAAAGCTAAGCAAACTATTAAGAAACAGAAAAAAAATTGTTAGGAAGTGTTGTAACCTAGTGAAGGTTACTGAATAGAATAATCACACAAAGGTTGGTAATGAACGATAATACTTAGGACAAGAACAACACATATAAGATTTGCCAGTGGCACATAGAAGTAGTAGTCAACTGCTAGAAGTGAGTCAAATGAATTCCACAATGAATCTCCAACTGCAGACCAACATACAGTATTTACTACTGTATTCATGTGAATGTGGACATATCCATTATTGCCCGTGGGTATGCTACAACAGAAAGAAAGAAATGAATACTGAACTGTTGCGTGATACCTGTCCTCCTATATGGCAGTGAATTTTAGACAACGTCCCCACAGATGAAGAAGTGACCAACAGAGAACAGGGTTGAGCCACAACAAGTTTTAGAGGAAATGAAAACAAAAAGGACACTGATATTTAGAATCAGAAAAAGTTGAAATTAGGAAGGAGGGCTTGGAAAATTTGATACTCACAGGACAAATGAAAGTCAAGAGGGATAGAGGAAAACAATGCATACCCTATCTAACGAGCTTGTGTAAATGGGTTGGCAGTTAGGAGATATGGCAAAAAGACAAAATTTATTAAGAGCTACAAAGGACAGGAAATTGTGGAGAGCCATGATCGCCTACATCCTGAGGTGACACAGCATATACAAGATGAAGTCTATACTATAAAAGAACAACTGATTTGCTGTCCATCACATGTTGTCTGCATGCACATAGGTAATGTATACATGTGTATGTGTGGACTCAGAGACACATCTCCAACATCATTTCTAAATTAGACTCCTATAAGTCAAGTGGATATGACAGGATACCAGCCATTGTCCTAAAGAAATGTGCTCCTGAGCTGGCTCCAGTTTGCTCCAAACTCTACAACTATTACCTCGCTGTTTCACGCTTTCCAGCTTGTTGGAAACCCTCCTCTGCAGTTCCTGTTTTTTAAAATTCTGGAGAACCTTCAGATTCCTCTATCGGCCTACTAGCTTTCTACTGCTTTTTAGCAAAGTATTTGAGACTTTAATCAATGCTAAAGTGGTTAAGCAACTTACCTCTTACAACCTACTCTTTGACAAACAATATGGATTCCGTTTTGCCTGGTCTACTGCTGACGTGTTTACGGCCATTACTGAATATATATATCATGCTTTTGATAAGAATGGTGAAGCTTGAGCTGTAGCTCTAGATATCTCAACCGTCCTGGGTACGACATTAAACTGCATCCAACAGCAAGGCCTCTGATCAGGAGGTTTTGAGGAAGTGTGGAACCACCTCTTTATTGCTGGTGTTCCCAGGTCCACCCTGACCCGGGGTGGTAGCACCTGTTGGGGACCCAGCTATGGGAAAATAGTGAATTTCCAGGTCTTTTCCAGTACATTGAAACAATGATGTTGCCAGCTATACGTTTTTGAAACAATGATGTTGCCAGCTATACGTTTTTGAAACAATGATGTTGCCTGCTATACGTTTTTGATATATCTAGTAAATACTGGATCTGGCATTAAATAACCCATAGTGGTTGATATGCCATAAAACCCCAAACAACCAACCAACCAACCAACTAGATATCTCAAAGGCATTTGACAGGGTTTGGCATGCTGATCTTCTACGTAAGCTTCAGTGCTACAGTATTACAGGATGATTGTTTGATTCTGAATGGGCTCGCTTCCAGATTTTTTTCATACAGATGTGGGTGTCCCCAAAAGCTCTATCTTGGGTCCTACGCTGTTTCTGGTTTTCATCAATGATCTTCTTGATGTCATCCGTTCTCAAGTAGGCATTTATGCAGATGACACTACCATTTACTCCCGTCTCAATAGCAAATCTGTCAGAGCTGACAAAGTTAACCTGGCTGCTGCTCTTGAAAAGAACCTCCAATCTGTTGTTAACTGGGGCAGAAAATGACTTGTAAATTTTAATGCTTCCAAAACAAAACTGTTCTCATTTAACCACCATAGAGAAACTTTCCTGCCTGCCATCAGCATGGCAGATGCTTGACTACAGGAAGCATTTCAATGCGCCTTCTTGGCCTCATGTTTTCTACTGACAAGTGGAACAGTTACATTGAATCAATAGCTGCATTTACTGCAAGGAAAGTTGGTTCCTTGTGTCATGCCAGAAAGTTTCACTCATCAGAGTCCATCTTTCACATTTACAAATCTACCATTCAGCTGTGCATTGAATACTGTTGCCATATCTGGTTCGGTGCTCTACTGTTCATCTTGAGGTCCTCGACAAAATCGCAAGAATGATCTGCAATGTAATCGATCCTGACTTGGCATCTCAACTTCAGTCACTTTCTCACTGACGTGACGTGGCTTCCCTCTGTCTTTTCAACAAATATTCTCATGGCAACCTCTGCTCTGATACGCTTTTCTCCCTAGTGTCCCAACTAATTGTGCTAAGTGTGCTACTAGATTGGCATATAGGTCCCACCTGTTTTCTGTTGAAATAGTTAAATGCAACCACAACTTCTACTCCAACAGTTTCTTTTCTCACACTTCTCGCCTGTGGAACTCTCTTTTGCTTACTTGCTTCCCTGATAACTATAATCTTCAAAAATTTGAATACAATGTTAATCACCATCTTCCGTTGTCTTGAACTCTGTTCATCTTTTATCCTTTCCTCAATCCCCCCCATACCCAGTCTTTTCTCTCACTTTCACTCTCTGTAACACCCCCACCCCGCCGTGCTCTAGTGGAACTCCCACCAAGCTTGGGGTGATATGATTAAAAAAAATGTCATGTTGAAACACTGGTTCTTGTATGATAATTGAATATTTTCTATATCTCTGAGATGAGGTATTGTGATTACTTACATTATTTACATTGTTCAGACTGTTATCGTCATCTTCATTGCTATATTCACAACGTTTTGGCCGTTGTACACTCCGGACTTCTTTGGGTGATCGGATCTCTGAGATGGGGTATTATGATTACTTGCATTATTTACATTATTCGGACTGTTATCCTCATCTTCATTGCCATATTCACAACGTTTCACTTGTTGTACTCTCTGCCCTTCTTCCGGAGCGTACAACGGCTGAAACATTGTGAATATGGCAATGAAGATGAGGATAACAGTCCGAATAATGTAAATAATGTAAGTAATGATAGTTGAAGTTAAGCAACATCAAGCCTGGTCAGTACATAGATGGGTGACTGATTGGGAATACCAGATGCTTTAAGCTTGGGTGTGCATGTGGTGTAAATGATAACGGCATGGAATTGGAAATCGAATAGCTAAGTTTGCATTCCAGTCATCTTCATTATATTCACTGACATGCAAATATTCTTGGGAAATGTATGAATCCAACTCTTCCCTCCCCCTTACCTATCAGTTAATTGGTACAACTCATATCAGTAAATCATTATCTTTAGAAAAAATCTAAAAATATTTTCTGGCTTTAAATAACCTGTTAATGGTTGAATAAACCATAAAAAATCAAATCAAAATCTAAAGGTTGCATGGTTGTCTTTCCATTTCATGATTGTTCAATCTCTTTATTTCTAAATGATAACAGTCTCTTTGCAAGTAAAATGGTTTTCTTTAATCTTTAAAATTACCTGCTATAACTTAAGTTTACCATTGGTCTTACTCTTGTATTTGTTTTCGAGATAATAGATAAAGATTACAATTAGAATGTTTTATTTTGTTTTTATTGCTAATTTCATTTTAGCATTTTAATATTTTAGATTTATTAGTGATCCACTTAAAAATCCATTCAAATTATAATGCGATAACGGATAAGGATTATTATTAGTAGAATGTTTTATTTCGTTTTTTTGATTGCGAATTTCATTTTATTGTTTAATATTTTAGAATTTATTAATGATCCTCTCTGATAAGATTTCATTGAAAAGCTTGCCACTTAGGAGGATTTTTTAGACCACCATTTTCGTTTCTTTTTTTTGGGGGGGGGGCAATAGTAATGTATTTACCACATGTGTCTGTAGCTAAAAACATGGAATAAATTCCATCCTTGAGTAATATTTACTTTACTACAGCCATACCTATGTAAATATCTTTTGAAAAATTGTGCCATATTATTCATTAGAATCTTAATGTCGGATATATATTTCACTAAAATATTCTCAATATTAAAGAAGAGAAATGGGCCAGATGTTTAGCCATTGCATATTTCTTCTCACAATTACTGTTTCAAAACTTACTTTCAAATTCTTTCTGTTGAGTGTATTTGCAGTCTTGCTGTTTCAAATAAAAGGTGTTTTAAGCTGAGTAAAAATTTCTGAAAATGTGTACTTGTGTATAACACGCCCCCCCCCACTTTTTGCATTTAATTTTCATTTAAAATTTCTCATAGTATACACAATAAAATATGATCATTTTCAATGTCTCCGCTTCTTTAACTTTTTAGTTATCCAGTTCACATATTTTTTTTTAAAAAAGCAATTTAGTTTTTATAGCAACATGCATATATGCAAGTCGTTGTATTTTAAAAATATATATTTACCTAAGATCTGTGGCTTGAAGCTGAGTCAGCCATTTTGGTTTCTTAACCACATTTTCCAGTGGATATATCTAAACCATCTGCTGGAAATTGTTGATGGATGACTTGAAATTTAAATACTGACCATATTTTCAGTTTTTTTTCTCTCTTTTCAGGAGTCAGCAATGGAGAAGAGAAACGTTTTAGAAATCTTACCACTAAATAATTAAAAAAACCTTTTTCTTGCATATATAACACTTATTAAATTACTTTTATTTTGTTCTAATGATGTTAAAATTTGTAATACAATCACTCCTCACTTAACGACTTACCTGTTGAATGACCCCCCAGACTTATGACTATAAAATCTCCTAAAATAAAATAAAAATCCAGCCAGTTAGTATTGATCATAATTGTTTACTCTTTCTTCAAAATGAATTTAAATCAAATGAATAAGTGAAAAATAAAAAAAATACTTAGAGTATTTCCCGCCTCTTCAATCAATTTGAGGTGATATCATCCTCTGCTAATAAAACTGAATACTTTGCCTGTAGATTTTCCTCAAACTCTACTCTTGATTCATCTGGAGTATCCCTGCCTTACTTCCCACTTAGAACTGATTCTCTGCTGATTGATATGCATATAACCCCTTCCATGGTTTCTGCTATCATCTCTAACTTTGATCCCCACAAAGCATGTGGACCCAATGGTATCTCTGTAATAGTCATTAAGAAGTATGCTCCCGAACTGACTCCTGTTCTCTCTAAACTGTATAAGAAATGCCTCACTGACTCCTGCTTGCTGGAAGTCATCATCTGTTGTTCCAGTTTTTAAGAACTCTGGTGAACCATTCGAACCTTCCAACGATCAGCCTGGTAGCCTTCTACCTCTTTTTGGGAAATTCCTAGTGGCCCTAATCAATGCTGAATTGGTTCATCATCTCTCATCACAGGGTCTTTTCTCTGACAAGCAGTACACCTTTGGTTTTTCCAGGTCAACTGCTGATGTACTAATGATAATTGTGGAAAGAATTTATCATTCTCTAGATAAAAACAAAGAAGCCCGGGTTGTAGCATTGGACATCTTGAAGGCCTTTGACAGGGTCTGGAATTCAGGTCTTTTCCACAAGCTGAAAAGAAAGTCAGTTCACTGGCAATTTTTCTCTCTGGAATCTATCTTTCATATCTATAAGTCTACCATTTGTTCATGCTTAGAATATTGTTGCCATATACGGTCCAGCACCCCTGCTATTTACCTGGAGCTCCGTGATAAGATCCAAAGAAGAATCAGCAATATTATTGGGCCTGATCTGGCAACTCGGCTTCTGTCAATTGCCCACGGCCATAAGGTTGCCTCTCTGTGCCTTTTTATGAATACTTTTATGGTAATTTGTCGGATGAGCTCTTCACTATGGTACCTAGACTGTATGAATTTAAGCGCAGTACTAGACTGGCGTCGAGATCTCATCAATTTACAGTTGAGCTAGCTAGATGTAGCCATAACTTTGATGCTGACAGTTTCTTTTCTCACACCTCTCGTCTGTGGAACTCATTGCAGCTCCATGCTTTCCAGCCAACTTTAAACTGCAAAAGTTTAAATGCAGTATCAATCATTATCTACTGTCCTCCTGACTGCACTTTTCTCTTTCTACTCATTACTAATGTCTCTGTCCCTAATTCCGCCTTGCATGTTAGTGGCTGTACTGCCTTCCTTGGAGTGATACCGGTTTAAAAAACAAAATTTACAATCTGCAAACCAAACTAATGTACACAATATAGAGTTTTTTTTTAGTTTTTTATAATTTTTCAACAAAGACAAGGCAACAAAGCCACTAACATGCAAGGGGTTACTAAGTGTGAAAGAATATAAGAAAAACATTATTAAGGAGCAAAATGGAAATTAAGAAGACAGAAGATAACAATTGACATTGCATTTAAATTTTTGACGATCAAAGGCAATAAAGCCACTAGGACGCAAAGGGGTTACTGAGTGTTAGAGAATATGAGAAAAACTACTATTAAGGAGAGAGGACAATAAAAGAACAAGAATTAAGAAGATAGAATATAACGATTGGCAGTGCATTTAAATTTTTGAAGATCAAAGGCAATAAAGCCACTAGGACGCAAGGGGTTACTGAGTGTTAGAGAATATGTGAAAAACTACTATTAAGGAGAGAGGACAATAAAAGAACAAGAATTAAGAAGACAGAAGATAATGATTGAGATTGCATTTAAACTTTTGAAGATCAAAGACAATAAAGCCACTAGGACGCAAGGGGTTACTAAGTGTTAGAGAATATTAAAAAAACTACTATTAAGAAGAGAAGATAATAAAAGAACAAGAAGACAGAAGATAACGATAGACATTGCATTTAAATTTTGGAAGATCAAACTTGACTGGAAAGCAAGAAACTGGAAGAGAGTTCCACAGGTGCAAAGTGTAAGAAAGAAACAGCATAGAACTTAAGCTTACATCTATAGCCATTTTAACTGTAAAGATGCCAGTCTAGTACTGCACTTAAATTCAAATTTGTTTATTATGCTTACTGCTCAGTACACAATGGTATAAACACTTAGAAATAAATTAGAAATGTCAGAAATGGCGCCAAAATGCCAAAATTTCTTTTTAAGCTGATTGACACCCAACCTATTACATGCATTGTATGCCTGCCTGAAGTAACAGTTGGGTACAAGTTCTCATTTAGTGATCAGGTCATTTAGCAACCAGGTCAGCCGAAAGGAACTTAGTCATTAAGTAAGAAGTGGCTGTATAGTTTGGGCCACTTTTTTCATTATTATATTATAAAAGCCAGAAAGAAATAAAGAAAAAAGTACTGAAGTGTTATGTAATATGAATCCTTCTCCAGTGAATGCTGGACAATCTCCTTACAGATGACGAAGAGATTGACGCAACAGAAATGTAGTTCTACAGAAAGATGCTGAGAATACCATAGACGTGAGCAACAAAAAAGTTTTAGAGAAAATGGAAAAAAAAAAAAAGAGACATTCTTAGAATCAGAAAGATATAGTTGAAATTTCCAGGGCATAAAATGAGGAAAGTAGGTTTAGAAAATTTGGCACTCACAGGACACATTGGAGGCAATAGGAACAGAGGAAAGCAGTGCATCATCTACTTAATGAGCTTGTGTAACTGGTTGGGAGGGTTTAGGAGAGATAGCAAAAAGACAAAATTTACTAAGAGCTACACCATAGGAAATTGTAGAGGGCCATAACCAGCAATATCCTGAAGAGACATGGCAAATATAGATGGCTGTCAGAAAATATTTTTAGCTTTTTTCTTTCTTAAATATAAATATGCCCTTTTGGGGTTTTTTTTGTGATCTGAAAAAATGAATTAATACTGACAAAATTATTGAAATCGAACACATTTATAATATGAGGCACGCTAAAAAATAAAATGAAAAGTGTTACTTGTGAATTAAAACAAATGGAATCCTTTTTTTGTTTTCTTTTATATTTTTATTTTCAAAAGTTTCTTGACTCAAATTTTTCTGAAAGTTTTTATTCAGACTTTCTAGAATTCTGCTCCATTATCAACAACCCAATTCCAGCAGCTTCCTCTTAAGCTAATAAAAAAAAAAAAAAATTATCATGTTTTTATTTTATTTTCTTTGATGATTATTTACCCTTTACTGTGTGGTTGGGTAACATAACCGGCTTTTTCATTATGCCCAAGCTTTTTAATATACTCTTCATGGAATATCTAATGTGAGAAAATGCCTTACTTGTGACTTGATGGTTGCTTATACCCTTCTTGATTGTATTCTTTGTTTATTGCTTCATCTACTGAAGAAATAAAGTGGAAAGAGATAGAAAAGATTCTCGAAAATGTCTATATGAATAAAATATATATTTCTGCAGAATTAGAGAATCTGGATCTGTTTTTATTATCAAACTTTCTTTGACTGTTTTAGCTCTTGGTTACAAAACAGCTTCTTAAAAAGATCTCCAATCAGTGGTTAACTGGGGCAGTAAACGGCTCGTAAATTTGAATGCCTCCAAAACTAAACTAGTCATATTTAACTACCACAGAGAAACTTCCCTGGCCCCCTCCCCAGCAGCATGGTTGATGCTCGACTCTGTGAGAGTGTCTCACTGCGCCTTCTTAGCCTCACGTTTTCCAATGACTTGAGGTGGAGCAACTTCACCGAATCAATAGCTGCATCTTCTGCAATGAAAGTCGGTTCATGCATGCATTGAATATTGTTACTATATCTGGTCTGGTGCGCCTGCTGTTCATCGCGAGGTTCTTGACAAAATCCAAAGACGGATCTGCAATGCAATCGGTCCTGACTTGACAACTCGACTTCAGTCATTTTCTCATAGATATGATGTGGCTTCCCTCTGTGTTTTCTATAAATAGTTTCATGTCGTTTGATGAGCGGTCTTCCCTGATGCCTCAACTACATGAATTTATTGCTACTAGATTGACATCTAGGTCCCAACCTTTTACTGTTGAAATAGTTAAATGCAACTACCAGTTCTTCTTCAGCAGTTTCTTTTCTCACACTTCCCAACAGTGGAACTCCCTTCCTCTTATTTGCTTCTCTGATAACTACAATCTTCAAAAATTTAAATGCAACATCAATCACCATCTTCTGTTGCCTTGATCCCCTTTTTTTCTTTTGTCTTTTCCTCAATGCCCTCTATACACAGTCTTTTCCCTCACTTTCACTTTTACACCCCACCCTATGTGCTAGTGGCACTCCCGCTTTGCTTGGGGTGAAATGATTTTTTGAAAATTACAGTCAGTCAGTTATGTGCCATGCATGATACATGCTTAGGCGATCATGTATCTTTTGATACATGACTGACGAGGCAGATTTTTCCCTTCAGTAGATTGCCATTTCTTTCTGCGGTAGACCAGTTGCCATCCAAGGTTATAGAACCCGGTTTGTCCTGCTATTTAACCATAGCTGGTGGGAGAAGAAGAAGATTCATACCTTTCCCAAGGGTATTAGCATGTAAGTGAATGTAATGGATTCAACTGGAATTTGAACTCAGATCTCCGATTCCTAAATCCGAGCCACTATCCATTATTCCACCATGCCTCCTCAGTATACACACATAAAATAAGAACATATGTGTAGTAAAGAAGAAAATAGTTATTTACTTTGTTGAACAAAATGCCAAATATCATAAGCTTTTGTCTCGTGTTTTTACAACCTGGTAGCTGATTTCATGGATCAGTTGGACTTACAAATTTTAGACTTGTCGTGCATATGTTAACATTATATTAAATTGGTAAATTTAAGAAATATGAAACCTTAATCAACATCTAATAAACTTTACAGAAAATGCATTTGTATCTTTTTATAAACATATTATCTCTTATTTTTTTTAATATATCAGAGCAAGTGAATTTGACATAGAAACTAACCTCTTTAAAGAATGATGTGCCTGAGCAAGACACCATAAATAGCTTTTCTCAGCTTTTATCTTAATAAAGACAAAGGGAGAATATTCAAAAATAACCTGAAAAGCACAAATTTAGGCAATGAATGGATTTCTGCTTCTACATCAATATTTCTTTTTAACCTCCAAAATCAAACGTTTCTTGTGTTAAAGATACAAGAAACATTTGCTGTCGATGCCAGGTAGATTATAATGCCACAAGAAAGCCATAGTAATGTATAGCTTTTTCTAAAAGATCAACATTTAAGGTTTAAATTTCACCTAAAATCAATCTGCTTCTCTTATGGTCTTTTGAATAATAATTTCTCAAATGTTTTGTTCTGGCTGCCATTAAAATGCAATATGATTATTTAAAGACATCATAACGAACCAACTTAGAGAAATATGGTTATTGATTTTCTTTTTTATTCATCATTAATGACACGCCATGCATTTCAAGCAAAAATATCAGACTCTATAAGCCTTGTGATTTGTGCACAGTGTGGCTAGCAAAAAAAAAAAAAGAATCTGTGTTGGTTGTTGCTGGGTGACGAAACCCACTTGATGGTTTACTACCTTCATCATGGCTACTGTTGGCTCCCTCATTTTGCAAAAAAAAATAAAAAATAAAAACCACCATTTCTTGTGGTTGGTCATATCTTTTGAATTATTATTCTTGAACTGAGTTGTGTATGAAAAGAGTTCACCTCAGTTGATACCAAAATTGACTTTGCACCCATTGTCCATCAGAGAAGCCAGGCGCATCAGTAGGTTGGCCTTAGAGATGACCTCCTAGCTGCCAGGTGCATATCTGCACTTTCACTAGATGTCAGTGGCTACCTCCAGCATGAATGTGTACATGTGGGACAAACCAGATAGGTAGATATATAATCACCCATAGAAGAGGGACAAATGAGAGAATCTCTTAGATCTACCGGCTTACAGCCATATAATGTTGAAACACAGGTTTTCATCCGATCACTGAAGTTAAGCAACGTATGGGTGACCATGTTGGAATATCAGGTGCTATCTTGGATGTGCAGGCGGTGTAATGGATAATGTCTCAGAATTGAAAATTGGAGAGCCAAGATCCAATTCCAGTTGGGTTCGTTATATTCACTTATGTGCAAATACCTTTGGGAAAGATATGAAGCCACCTCTTCTCTCCCCAGCTATCAGTAAATCCTTATTATCTTCAAATAAATTCTTACAATCTAAAAATATTTTCTGGCTTTAAATAACCTGCAAAAAGGTTGATAAACCATAAAAACAAATGATTCAATTACTCTTATATCTCCATGAGAATGTAATGTACACATTTGGAGAATGCCTCAAAGCCACACACCACTTCTGCTCCCAGATAGGGGTTAAATAGTAGGATTTGTATCAGTAAACCATTATTATCTCCAAAGCGCTCTTGCAACCCAAGAATATTTTCTGCCTTTAAACAAACAGCTGTTGATAAGCTGTAAAAAACAAATTCAATCAATTTTGCAACTTCTGCAGCGGATGGAGAGAAACTTCCCCACCATATTGCTGGAACCACTCTTTTGTCAGGTTGGCCATGGGTGAGAAGGTGCTATTGTGCAGATGGCCAGAAACCATTATACAAACATCCTGGTCTCTTTCAACAACCAGCTTCTCTCAGTCTGTTCAGAATTTTACAATATCCAACAGTGTTGAAAAATGAAATCCACAACCATCGCAGGTGTTTTGCTTCCAAGAACACAGTTGCCAACATTTTGTTCACTGACTGCTAAACTTTGAATTTTTGATGAGCATTGGTGACCGACAGATGCTTTCAGGTCAGGGAAATATCTTTTATACTTAAATCAAATTTCAGCAGATCTATCCATTGTTAGGCTTTTATTTTTGAGCCTCAGATAGGGAATTATAAAATCTCGAAGAAGAATTTATTTAACTAGTAATCATTAAGCAAAACAGTTTTAAACTTTATTTTTTTAAAAATTACCTCATCAGTTCACAAACAAATTCAGAAATGGTAATTGTAATATTAGCAGTTTCCTTATAAGGAAACATTTGACATTCATTGACTGAGCAGCCAGTGCTACTCAAGTGAAAACTTTTCTTCATTCCTTGGCCAAAGTGTAGTATCTGTTCTTGTCACCTCTTATAATAATAATAATAATATTATTACTATCAAGTCGCTACACTATATAGTGTTGCACACAGAGCCTTGCCTGGGGCGTTATGGCTTCAAGCTAGTCAAAGATGAAGAGACTTAAGCAACAGAAATGTGGTGAGGATACCATTAACTGAACATGTGAGCAACCATAAGGTTTTGGAGAAAATGAAAACGGACAGGAAACTTTTACTTAACATCAGGAAGAGGTAGTTAAAATTTCTGGGGCACGCAATGAGGCAAGAGGGCTTGGCAAACCTGATACTCGCAGGACAGATTGGGGGGGGGAGGAAAACAGCAGGGAACATAATTGATGAGCTTGAGCAAACGGATTGTAGAACAGGGTTTGGGAGAAATAACAAAAAGACAAAACTTACTAAGAGCTACAAGGAACAGGAAGATGTGGAGGACCATGACTTCCTAGAAGAACTAGAAGATGCTCCATAGTTGTGATTGCCTGCATTGGTAGTAGGGATCATCATCAGTAGCATATCCCTGTTTTGGGGTTTGACAGTGACCAACAAGTGTTTCGATGCAAATCAAGCAGGACCAGAAGGGCCAGGCATCACTGGAGCCAGTGGGGGAGGGATTCTGTCAGGCCGAGAGAGATCCTGTGTTCAATTTTTCTTAAGGTGGTTGCACTACAATGACAGATACTGGCTCTGTTGTTCAGTATAGTAATGTTAACTGTTTTCTTTTAAAGAAACCTTCAGCATTCATTGACCCAGTGCTACTTTCAGATGAAATGTAAAAAGATTTTTCAGGAAAATAGGTTTCCCAAGTTCAGTTGCTGTTTGCAGTCTTTCCAGTATTGATGGGGGTTTCCTTCCTAACCTTTTCTTTGAAGTCATGTGGAATATCATCTTAATTATATCATTATTTTCTCTTATAGTTACATGTGCTATCCATTTTAATTATTGCTGCTGTTGAAAGTCACCAAGTGATGTGGCTTCTATTATCTGGTACACTTCTTTGTGATTCTGTAACACCAGTCCATAAAGTTCAAAGAAAGATGGTCCTTGTTAAGACCTACAGGATTCATTCGCTCAAAGCCATTTTTAATCATCAATCTGAGATGTTTTTAAAATGAATTAATGAAAGAAAGAATAGTTTTCTTATTTGATAAAACGTCTGGTTCAGTTGGTTGTTTTTTTTTTTTAGTGGCATATCAACCTCTGTGGTTTATTTAATGCCGAAATCTAAATATTTTGATTGGTTTGGTTGGTTGTCTTTGTTTAGCGGCATATCAACACCTCTATGGGTTATTTAATGCCGAAATCTAAATATTTAGTACGCAATTTTGTTTTTATTTTTTTTGAGCTGATAACAATTTTAGTGATACAAGTCTTTCTAAATAACCCATAGCTGTAGGGAGAAGAGGTGAATTCATATATTTCCGAAGGGTATTTTTGTGTAAGTGACTTTAATGAACCCAACTGGAATTGAACTCAGTGAACCCCTGATTTTCAATTTGGAGTCATTATCCATTACACCACCTGCACATCCAAGCTCATAGTACCTGGTATTCCCAAGTGGTCACCATTCTAGGTACTGACTAGGCTTGATGTTGCTTAACATCATTGATTGGACAAAAACTGGTGTTTCAATGTGATGTATCCCGTCTGGTTCAGCCATGTGGAAAATTGTTCTGAAGTTCCATTGCGTTCATTTGACAAAATTGTTTATTTATGCTTGAGAACCATTCAGTCATTTCTGTGTGTTTTTTTGTCATGTTTTTGTTTTTTAAATAATAATCATAATTAAGGAATGAATGTGGAAAAATATCGAACATTTATATTAAGTAATATTATGGCCTCAAGATCCATATGACGTTTGCATTTGTTTATTTTGAAAAATTTTGACGAGAAATAATTTCTGTTTGAATTTCTTGTACTTATCGTTATTTACGTGCAGACTATTGTCTTTGTTGTTATTGCAACATTTCAGTTGTCATTTCCTCTGGCCTTCAGGTGTATGTTGATCCAGGTAACCTACAGGGAATTCTGAACTGAGCCCTTTATTTAATCTACAGGGGTGGACTCTTCTCATTCCACTATTCATGTCTAGGGATATCTTGTCTAGTTCTTGTTTTTAGTACTGCTCAGTTATTGCTTGCCCTCATTTACCCGGAGTCCAAGTTCCTACTGCCCAGCCCAGAGATTGAACTCACAATTACTATGTCACCAAATCCACAAACCAACACTTTGACCCATGGTTTTTCTTGCATGGGAACTCTCTTCCAGTTTCATGCTCCACTGCCACCTGTGATCTTCAAAAGTTTAAATGTGAAATTAATTGGCCTTTATTTAACCAACATTGTCCTAAACATGGACAGTAAAATGAGAACAATTTTCCCTTATAGATTAAATAAAGGGTTCAGTTTTTGGTTTGATGCTCTGACACCCATCATCAGTGATGTTCTGTAACAGAGAATCTGGTCATCCCAATAAAAGACTCCGAGTTGGTTGTATGTGGTGTTGTAAGCACCAGGAGTTACATCCCCTTCCACAATGGGCTGTTGAGAGAAGACATTCTACTTACAGTAGGTGTTGCTGACTATTTGTATATGAACAATAGTCTAAGTGGGTCTGGGACTAGGAGTGCTATATAACATCATTTTTTTTACTCAATCGAGGAAGTTGCGCTCAACATGCGAAAACCAGACAAGATGAATGCATATTTTTAGCTGAGGATCATTAAGGCTTTTGGCTCATTATTTACATTATTCAGACTATCGTCCTCCTCTTTGTCGCCATATTTATTACAACATTTTGGCCATTGTATGCTCCGGCCTTCTTCAGGTGGTTGGAATGTCAAACTGAACCCTTTATTTCGCTCACTGAGGTATACTGTTCTAGTTCCACGTGCCATGTTTAATGGATGTCAGTTATCAGTTATCTCCTGTTAATTTTTCCCTCTGAAAGTTCTCCACTACCTGGGTATTGAACTCACACTCTTTGGGTCCTGTCACTGGATCTAACCAACGCCATTATATATATATATATATATATATATATATATATATATACACACACACAAAGTGTTTTCTCTGCTATCCACAAATAATGATTCAGTACATTGATTCCGTCTGTAAACATGTCTTGGGTATGGTAAACTACATCTGGCAGCAATGCCTCTGATCAAGAGATTGGAAGTTTTGATGAGCATGGTAGCACCTGTTAGGGTCCTGCCTATGAGCAAATAATAAACCTCCAGACAAAAATCAACAATACATTTTTATAATAAAATGAACCAACAATACATTTTTATAATAAAATGACCAACAATACATTTTTATCACAAACTAACAATGCAACACTAAAAAACATATATGTAAAAAAAAGTACATTTTTATAGTAAAATTAAGAACAATACATTTTATGATCTACAAAAGATGATACCTAAAAAACATTCCTTTGGCCTGAAAGTACAAAATTATGTGCAAAATATTTGGAGGTTGATCTGCTGCTAAACAAAATCAACCAACTGTCTGTAAACAGTTTTTTAGTTGGTGGAATGTGAAATTATATGCATACGTGAACTTCAAAAATTGATTTGCGGTTATTGAAAATTAGTGAGCTTGAAATTATAATAGATTTTTGATCTATTTTTGTTCTATCATGTGTTGGTTGGTATTATCTCTGCCTCGGTTAAAATGTAATTCTTTGTTCTTCAAAAGTAAGAAAAGCTGTTTCTATCCCTACATCTTTTTACCTTACCTCATATTGTAAAATTTGAAATTTTCCATTCATTGCAAAAATAAATTTACTGTGATTATTACAAAGCATACTTTTTATTATTTTTTTTTTTTACCAGATTTTTAAGCCTACAATGTATAAGTGTACATTATGCGCAATAACTAAATAATATTGTCATATTCACAGTGTTTCACACTTTGACCTTCTTCAGGATCTTTCTGTAATTCTGACATGAGGTATTTTAACTATTTACACTGTTCTCCACATCTTTGTCATATTCACAGTGTTTCAGCTGTTGTACTATATATTTTTGAAAAAAAAATATATATATATTACCAGCTACACATTTTTTAAAAACAGAAAAAATATTACCAGCGATACATAATTGAAAGAAAATTTTACCAGAAATAGATTTTTTGAAGGAAAAATTTTACCAGGAATAGATTTTTTGAAGGAAAAATTTTACCAGAAATAGAATTTTTGAAGGAAAAATTTTACCAGAAATAGAATTTTTGAAGGAAAAATATTACCAGAAATAGATTTTTTGAAGGAAAAATATTACCAGAAATAGATTTTTTGAAGGAAAAATTTTACCAGAAATAGAATTTTTGAAGGAAAAATATTACCAGAAATAGATTTTTTGAAGGAAAAATTTTACCAGAAATAGATTTTTTGAAGGAAAAATTTTACCAGGAATAGATTTTTTGAAGGAAAAATTTTACCAGAAATTTTTTTTTTGAAGGAAAAATTTTACCAGAAATAGATTTTTTGAAGGAAAAATTTTACCAGAAATAGAATTTTTGAAGGAAAAATTTTACCAGAAATAGATTTTTTGAAGGAAAAATATTACCAGGAATAGTTTAAAAAAAAAATATTACCAACAATAAAATTTCGTCGGCATTGAATGACTCATTGAGGTTGATATGCCGTAAAATCAAACCAAACCAAATCAGCTGTTGTACTCCTCGACTTTCTTCAGGATCTGTCTATATTTCTGAGATGAGGTGTTGTACATATTTACACTATTTAAATTGTTCGGACTGTTGTCCTTATCTTTATTTTCATATTCAAAATGTTTCAGTTGTTTTAAGCTATGGCCTTCTTCAGTTGAATTTCAAAGCGAACCTTTTATTTCATCCACCAAGGTAGATTGTTCTAATTCCACAAGTCATGTCTCTATCGGATTTCTCCGTTTCAGTTATTTCTCTTTAATAACTCAAATCTAGAAGTTTTTGTTCACCTCTGCTGTGGCCAGGTATTGAACACAGAACCCTTTGGGTTAACTCACGTGAAATATTGGAATAATGAGCTTTCACGAAGATGAGAAATCAATGCACATTTACCATATTAGTTTAGTAAAAAAAAAAAAAATCTCCCTTTAAAAAAATCTAAAACTGTTAAATGCTTTATATCTGTCATTATCCTTTATTTTCTCCAGAAAATGTTCAGATGCGCTATTTTCAAACGATATCAGCGTGGTTCACTGAAAAACTATTGAATCTGAAATAAAAAACAAAGGATATGACACAGAAAAATGAAAACCTAAAAATGGCATTGCCATACTGTGTAACTCAGCTGGGATTTTATCAAAATCAATGTACAGAAAAACAAGAAATCCTAAATTTCACTACCAACCTATTAGTTTGCTTTGGTTTGTTTTGTTTTACAGCATATCAAACTCAATGGGTCATTTAATACCAACAAAATTTTTATTACTGGTAATACTTTTTTTTTTTTTCAAAAATCTATTTCTGATAATATATTTTTTTTCAAAAATGCATCATTGCTAATAATTTTTCAAAAATATATTGCTGGTAATAATGAATTGCTGGTAATAATTTTTTTTTTTGTAAAAATTTATTGCTGGTAATAATTTTTTTACAAAGTATTTCTGGTATTAAAACATATTTTTACACTTTCATAGTGTTTTGACCCCATTTGGCTGGGATCCTAACAGGTGCTACCATCCCCGGTCAGGGTGAATCTGGGAACACCAGTAATTAAGAGGTGGTTCCACATTCCTCAAAACCTCCTGATCAGAGGCCTTGCTGTTGGATATAGTTTATCATCATACCCAGGACAGGCATGGTTCAGGGTGTGTGTGTGTGTGTATATAGAACGTTCACTTTCTGACCATGAGACCTGGGTTTGAATCTTACCACTGTTGATTTGTCAGGAAGGAGGGTTTCTGATGGTGTGAGTCTAGTAGCGAGCAATCCCAACATGTAGCACCTTTGGAAAATTCCTGAAAACCATACCACGGTTTGAACCAAGCCTTGTGAGTGAAATTGGGTAGATAGAACACTTGGGGGCTGTCGATAGCTGTGCTAGCATGAAGTCACAAGTCATCGTGACTGAGGGTTTGAGTGTGCTGACCTTGTTCAGATTGTTGATCATGCTAGATAACACGCTGTCTCCCAGAAACTGTAACTACGGTCTGCTCAGCATAGTTGCAGTATAAACCACAGGTGGGCTCTGTGGGTGTTGAACAAACATAAATGTGCCTGAGTGAGCGTCTGCAATAGGGATTGGCTAGCCACCTTAATAGATGGGTATCCTCGAATACGAGTGGCCAGCTATTATTTATTATATATATATACCCAAGTATAGGACTGGTGTAGACA
The DNA here is from genome assembly GCA_964036315.1 of Acanthosepion esculentum. Taxonomy (NCBI): domain Eukaryota; kingdom Metazoa; phylum Mollusca; class Cephalopoda; order Sepiida; family Sepiidae; genus Acanthosepion; species Acanthosepion esculentum. The sequence goes on along the minus strand of OZ038508.1, from coordinate 84,882,901 downwards.
GAATAAAATACATATATATATATATAATAAAAATAAAAATATCAATAAGAACACCAGATTATATTATCTTTTTATATATATATATATATATATATATATATATATATATATATATATACACACAAACATATGGACAATCTAACTGCTTTCATTGTCAGAAGAAAAGTCTATCAAAGAATTTTTATCTAAAAAGAAAAAAAAATTAGGAAGTTGAATGAAATCTCTAACCGATTTAATTTTTCTTTTAGTTGCATACTAAAGGAAGTCGGAATAATAAAAGACCAGAGACTCTTTTTCCATGAAGACACACTTTTATTTTTATTTTTTTCAATTCCATTCACTATTCTCATTTTTAAATTAATTTTGAAACTTCAGAAACAATTATAAATGTATAAAGAAAGGAAAGAAAAGCCCACAAGTTAAATTATTGATTGTTGAAAGCTGACAGTTTATCCAAACAATACACTTTGACTGAAATCTCACAACACATTATATAAACATAGATCTTGTGATAAATAGATTTTTCTATTACCCAAGTCCATGTAATACATTTGCAATTACAGAATGGGCACCATTATTATGAATATATGTGTATAAATTAACATTTAAAAAAATTCTGACATGTTTTGTCAGTGTGATCCAAGAAAGAAATACATTATATATATGTAAATTGTTTTTCCCTCTCAGCTGAAGAAGAATCTAAAATGGTGGACTCAAGGTTAGAAAGAAATTTACCTTGTTCCTGCTAGATTCATTAAAGTATATTTTATTTGAATCCATATTGTTATGATTGTTTATGATAGTTTTTATTTTGCCTCCATTCATATCCTAGATTTCATAGATGTGTGTTAAAGAAAAGAATTTTTAAATTTGTTTTTTTCTTTCTTCGATAAACCTCTTTGTGAATGGGCGAATCCACACTCTTTGTTTCTGTCCATTTGACCTCCCACCTCCATATGGTCACAGACTTGGGAGGGTAACAGAATGCATCATGAAAGATAATTTGATTTCTTAATAGATGAAAATTTTTGACCAAATGGAAAGATTCTTTCCTCGTAGGTTTGTGGTCTTTTGCTTCCCTATTTAATATAATTTTCATTTAATTGTGTATTTATATGTGTACACACACACACACACACACACACATATATATATAATTTAGACATATGTCTGTTTATTTTAGTTTTAATCCTTAAAAATCCACAAATTAATTTCTTGGGGGCTGTAGAAAATTGATTGAGAAAAATTCCAAAATTTTCTTTCAAATAATTTTTATTTTCCTAAGTACTTTCAATCTCATCTGAGATCATCTTTGCGGGTTGCATATCTATGGATGTGTTATATATAAAAAATACTAAATTAAAATACTTTTTAAAAAATTGCATAATTTACCTCCCTTGCATAGAAGTAAAAAAAAATATTTTTAATTTATGGTGCTAATGTATAACACACATCCATAGATATCTATCTATCTATCTATCTATCTACCTCTCTCTCTATATATATATACACAATGATGATTTTGTCAGGCAGTAATTTAATTTTTTTTTTTTTTTTTTTTTTTTTTGAGGCTAAAAACTGCCTGACAAAACCATTCTCTTAGAAACCATGGTCACATAAATGTCAGTGTTTCAAATATTTTATATCTTAATTTGCCCTATAGTTTCTGAAAATTGCATTGGACACTTTTAATTTAGCCATTCTTTTTTTTGGCAAATATCACTTTTTGCCAAAGCTTGAATTTATAATATATACAAATGTAAAAGAATGAGGAATAAAATTCATAACATTCAAAACATTAATTTAAAACAGAGCTCAATACAAGAGTAGAGCAATAAATGTTTATTATACACAATGAAAAATGAAGTGATGTTTCATAAATTGTAATTTTAAATAAAATCGTTTATTACCATCATTGATGAGACATTGTTTATTAAATGTTGAAAAAAATGTACAATTTTGTAGTAGTAACTTACATGTTCTCATGTAATAGTGTAATATATATATATATATATATCAATTTACAGTTCAATTGGCTACAAATTCTAAACTAACAGTTTCTTTTCTTGCTTGTGGAATTCCCTTCCGGCTCTATACTTCTAATCAATTTTAATCTTCAAAAATGTAAATGCAAAGTCAATCGCTATCGACTGTCCTCCTGATTACTTTTTCCTCTTCCTGCTCATTATTAATGTTTCTGTTCCTAATTCTTACACACCCAGTAACCCCTTGTGTCTTAGTGGCTTTACTTCCTTGCATGGGGTGAAACCGATATATACACATTGCTTTTTTCATTTTTAGAAGACAATGCAACTTAATCTAGACCTGTCTGAAGTTATTAAGGAAATCATATAAACTTCAATAATTCAAATTTGGTTTGAAAAAAATTGTCAAATTTTAAACAATTTAAATGTCAAAACAAATTTAAAATTTTAGGTAGTATCAATATGTTTTATTGAAGTTATTTTATGTATTCAAAATTGCTGTCTGAAGTTAGTAGGCAAAATCAAATAATTGCATTTTACATCAATAAAAAGGTAATAAAATCATCAAAAATTGATTAACACCTATAATAGACCAAATAAAAAACATGTATGATAAGTCTTTGAATCCTTTACCTTTTAATATGGTGACCGTTCTTCTCAATAATGGCCAGTAATCCATTGATTTTGTTTATTTTTACCTCAACTGGTTCAATTTCTGACATAGTAGTTTTAATTGCTTCCCAAAGGTCTGCTTTGCTGTTATATTGTTTGCCACCTGCATATAATTTCATCTTCACAGTTGGCCATAGATTTTCGATCGGATTCAGATCAGGACTTGATGGTGGCTATTCCATTATCTTCTCTCCTGTAAATCTTTTATGCTCAAAGAATTCATGGGTAAGCTTAGATACACAAGAAGGAGCATTGTCATGCATAAATACAGACTTCACTTTGAAAGTATGAGACTGTACCATGCAAAGTCTTGTTCATAAAATCATAATAGTTAGCACTGTTTCGTTTAACCCCTTCATTGACTTTCAAAGGTACAATAATGGTTTGATTGACAATTCCAGCCCATATCATAACACTACCGCCTCCTCGTTGCCTTCTTTTAGCCACAGGCATGTCTGAATTGGATAAAATCCATCCTTTGGCCCATCCATCAGGTCCCTTGTATGTCACTCGAGATTCGTCCGTGTAAAAATTTACTTTAAATTTTCATGTATTTCTCGGGACAATTTTGACACTTGAAAATACTTGCTCTAGTGAGAAGTGGTTGTTTAGGAAATTTTTTAAAGATCCCAATTTCCAAAGTATTCTGCCCCCTTTTGTTCTTCTTGACTCCCTCAATCTGAGCGCTGGTTAGAAGTGTGTTTTTTTTTTTCACTATAACGCACTTTAGTTTATGTTCATCTGAAGGAAGCAAGTTTTTAATGCCTTTTCCTTGGAGTTCTCCATTTTTATTTTCAACAGCCTTCTTTAGTGTTCAATGGTTTCTGCAAAGCTCCTTTGATATCTCCAATGTGGACATTCACTCAATAACTTTATTTTCTGTTTTTCAGCAGTTGTTAGATCCTTCCCTTTACCCATGTTTCAACATATATTATGGACAAAAGGAAAAAATTTTATTAGATTTCAGAGGTCTAATATTAGTTTAATTTGCATACTAACTTCAGTCAGTCCATTTTTGTAAATACCAAATATCTCAAAAACTAACAATTAAAAATGGTAGAAAATTTAGTTAAACATTTTATTAAGAGTGGAAATGGATGAGTTTAAATTTGACAAATATTGGTTCAGAACTTTTTGAGTTATTGAGGTTTATTTGATTTGCATAATAATTTCAGACAGGCTGTATTTAATCTATTTAAAATTTAAATAAGTCGTTAAAATTCATTGAGGAACAGCAATTACATAATTACCTGTCTCTACCTGAATACATACATATATATTCTTAATTTAACATTTTTAACATGTCTGCCTAAACCTTGATGTTTTATTTAATTATTTTTTTTCAATAGAAATAGATAAATTTTGCTTATCACACAGTTCATACACCTCCCTGGTCTTTTGAACAGGAGTAGAGGTTTATCCCTTGTTACCTGTTTAGGATTGGGTTTCCAGTTCTTTTTAAAGTCTTCTCATTCACTCCCAGTAGACACCCTTGCCTCTTGGTGGTGTTATCACCTTGCTTGGGGTGAAATGATTAACATAAATAAATAAAAGCAATTTAATTTTAATTTTGATTATTTTTTTCTCAAGGGTATTTCAAGACTGAACGTAATGAATTATAAATTGTAACATTATTTTGAGTTTGTTTTATAATATAAACTTGATTCTCTCAGTTCTTCTGTCTCGGAACATTTTGCTAAGATAAAGTGTTGTCCTTTGGTGAAGATATATTCTCAGTATTTGAGCAGATTACAGCTCTCACTTGAACGTTCTCAAAATAATTCACATTAAATCAAGACAACCATTCTAATGAAAAACAAAAGGATTGGCTGTTAGGTCTCAGTGTGATGTGTTTATAAATATGCCTCTGTCAATCTAGTATTAATAGTGTATTTTTATTCACCCCCTCCCCCATTACTTACCACCCACACATACACTTTATTTTTACTTAGTGAGCACAGTGTTTTGAATTCCACAAAATCAGCTCTGGCCAGCTGATACTATAAATGTATATTTTCTCCTCTTTTTCTTCCTTTTACTGTCACAGCCCTTCCTTTTCATTCACTCTTTTTCTCTTTTCAATATCGCCTTTTCATTCACTCTTTTTTCATCTCTTCTCTCTCTTTCCTTTTTTCATCTTTTCTCTTTTTCATCTTTTATTTCAAGTTTTCTCTTTGTTTTTTCTTTTTTAATAATTTCTGTTTTCATCTTTTTCTCTTTTCCCCCTCACACACTCTTTCTCTTTTTTTAATTCTTTTTTCATCTTTTCTGCTTTCCTTTTTTCTTCTTTTCTCTCTCTTTCCTTTTTTCTTCTTTTCTCTCTCTTTCCTTTTTCTTCTTTACTCTCTCTTTCCTTTTTTCGTCTTTTCTCACTCTCTCCTTTTTTCGTCTTTTCTCACTCTCTCCTTTTTTCGTCTTTTCTCACTCTCTCCTTTTTTCGTCTTTTCTCACTCTCTCCTTTTTTCGTCTTTTCTCACTCTCTCCTTTTTTCGTCTTTTCTCACTCTCTCCTTTTTTCGTCTTTTCTCACTCTCTCCTTTTTTCGTCTTTTCTCACTCTCTCCTTTTTCTTCTTTACTCTCTCTTTCCTTTTTTCGTCTTTTCTCACTCTCTCCTTTTTTCGTCTTTTCTCACTCTCTCCTTTTTTCGTCTTTTCTCACTCTCTCCTTTTTCGTCTTTTCTCACTCTCTCCTTGTTTCGTCTTTTCTCACTCTCGCCTTTTTTCGTCTTTTCTCACTCTCTCCTTGTTTCGTCTTTTCTCACTCTCTCCTTGTTTCGTCTTTTCTCACTCTCTCCTTGTTTCGTCTTTTCTCACTCTCTCCTTGTTTCGTCTTTTCTCACTCTCTCCTTGTTTCGTCTTTTCTCACTCTCTCCTTGTTTCGTCTTTTCTCACTCTCTCCTTGTTTCGTCTTTTCTCACTCTCTCCTTGTTTCGTCTTTTCTCACTCTCTCCTTGTTTCGTCTTTTCTCACTCTCTCCTTTTTTCGTCTTTTCTCACTCTCTCTCCACTTTTTTCGTCTTTTCTCTCTCCACTTTTTTCGTCTTTTCTCTCTCTCTCCTTTTTTCGTCTTTTCTCACTCTCTCCCTTTTTCGTCTTTTCTCACTCTCTCCCTTTTTCGTCTTTTCTCACTCTCTCCCTTTTTCGTCTTTTCTCTCTCTCTCCTTTTTTCGTCTTTTCTCACTCTCTCCCTTTTTCGTCTTTTCTCACTCTCTCCCTTTTTCGTCTTTTCTCTCTCTCTCCCTTTTTCGTCTTTTCTCTCTCTCTCCCTTTTTCGTCTTTTCTCTCTCTCTCCCTTTTTCGTCTTTTCTCTCTCTCTCCCTTTTTCGTCTTTTCTCTCTCTCTCCCTTTTTCGTCTTTTCTCTCTCTCTCTCCTTTTTTCGTCTTTTCTCTCTCTCTCTCCTTTTTTCGTCTTTTCTCTCTCTCTCTCCTTTTTTCGTCTTTTCTCTCTCTCTCTCCTTTTTTCGTCTTTTCTCTCTCTCTCTCCTTTTTTCGTCTTTTCTCTCTCTCTCTCCTTTTTTCGTCTTTTCTCTCTCTCTCTCCTTTTTTCGTCTTTTCTCTCTCTCTCTCCTTTTTTCGTCTTTTCTCTCTCTCTCTCCTTTTTTCGTCTTTTCTCTCTCTCTCTCCTTTTTTCGTCTTTTCTCTCTCTCTCTCTCTCTCACCTTTTTTCGTCTTTTATTTTCTTTTTCTTCTTTCCCTTTTCATCTTTTTCATCTTTTGTTCATCTTTGCTCTCCTTTAATCATCTTTTCTCTCCCTCTCCTTTTCATCTCTCTCCTTTTTTCATCTTTTCTCTCTCTCTCCTTTTTTCCCCATCTTTTTCAATTTACAGTCTGTCTTGACAATGTTCTTCCGTTTTCTCTTTTCTTGTTGACCTCTCATTTTATTGAATATTTCTGCTTTTATGGCATTAAGCATCAAAATTATTTGTGAAAATACTCATTAGAATAAAGAAGAAATGGAGAAATCTTGCTTTTTCTGCTGCAATGAACATTGGTTTCCTTCCAGTCATCACAGAACCCAAGATTGGAATTCAGTAAAAGATGCCAAAGTACAAACTCTGAGATTAATTCTATCTTTACTCATCATGACGCCTAATAGCATGCTTGATTAGACTTCCTCTAAGGAAAATTATTCCAGGCCACTGGGAAACGATAGACTCTGGTAATTCCTCCTCTGCCTACCATTCTGCTACTGGAACACAAGCTCTTTTGCCAGTTTCTCTGTTTCTCTTAAAAAAAATGGTTGGCATCCAGAAGTTGTATAATTGCCTGACATGGATGTTCTTAATCCACCAATCCTTTTCTTTCTTTCAAGATCAAATTTTCTGTAATGGTCGCAGCAATTAATCCACAGATTTTAAGTTATCAATTTATAGCCATCTTTTAAATACCTTATTTTTATCATTCTTTAATTTTATTTTATTTTTTAATTTTTTGAATCTGTTCACCCCAAGCAAAGTGATAATGCCACTAAGATACAAGGAGCCACTGGGAGTGAAAGAGAATGAAAAGACTTTAGGCTATGAAGTAAATAGTAAACAAAATTTTACAGTTTAGTCAGAGACGTTAGAAGTATAGTTGAAGTTGACTTTAGAAAGAATCAGAAACCCAATCCTAAACAGGAAACAAGAGATAAACCCCTACTCCTGTTCAAAAGTCCAGGGAGGAGTGTGAACTGTGTGATAGGCAAAATGATCTAATCCTATTAAATTTCATTCAATCAGTTTTTTCTTATGTTGTGGAACAGACTCCCATGTGAGTGCTTCTCTGAACACTACAGTGAATGACTCTTCAAGTCAAGATTCAATCTTTATCTCTCTTCCTTATCCTCATAATCTATACTTTCTCCTACTTTCTTTTTCATTCATATCACTTCATTTATCACAACCATTTTAACATTAATGCTCTACCTTGAGTGGCTCTCAAGCTCTGTATCTGGTGAAATTTAGTATTACAAAAATAAACCTACCTTATGGAGACCATTTTTTTTTCTTCTTTTTTTTTTAAACCTGTTTTTGCATAAACCTTTCTAATTTCCTTTGTGTTCCAAACGTTAGAAAAAGCTTACATGCAGACAGCTTCCATCCCCTTATTTTCCACTTTGTTGGACAGACTCCCACATGTGTGCTTCCTTGAACATAACAATCTTAACATCTCAAGGTTCAATAACAAGTCAAGGTTCAATCATTCTTTATGCTCATAATCTTCATTTCTTACCACCTCCTCTTTCGTTCATATAGCATCCCTTATTCAGGGACATTGAGTGCCTTGTATTGGGTGAATATTTGTATTAAAAAAGAAAATTAACTTAAAATTCAACTTGTCTCTGGACAATAAGCATCCTATTCTGCTTGTTCCTTAGCACGTGCATTACGGCCTGCCAATACCTAATAAATAGTGGACTGTTCCATTTTGATTGTTATGAAAGAGAAGAAAAAGAAATAACAGGGACACTGTTTGGTTCCAATGGGAAAAAGAAAGAAAGATAGAGAAGGCGAGATAAGACTCTCATAACTTTAATGTCTGCTTCAGTGAAATGGAAAAGAACTTGTCATTTTCAATCTTTTTAATTGTAGCCTCTTACTTCTATAAATACTGATCTGCATTTATACTTGTGGTAACTTTCTAAGTGTAGCTTATATGTGGCACAAGGCTGAAAGTATGGGGCACCCAGTGAGGATCAAACTCCCTATTCAGTTGTAATTGATATAGCGAGACAAGCTTACTAACCATTACACCATGTTGAAGTGCCCAATATGAATTTCTAAGGGTAGCATAGATGTGGCGAAAGGTTGAAAGTATGGGGCACCCAGTGAGGATCAAACTCACTACTCAGTAGTAATTGATATGGGGTAGACAAGCTTGCTCATCATTACACCTCTTCGAAGTGCCCTAAAATGATTTTATAAGCATAGCTTAAATGTGGCACAAGGCTGAAAATGTGGAGCCCTCAGTGAGGATCGAACTCACTACTCAGTAGTAATTGATATGGTGAGACAAGTTTGCTAACCATTACACTATGTCAAAGTGCCTAGTTATTTACTAAGTGTAAATTAGTTGTGGTACAAGGTTGAAAATATGGAGCACCCAGTGAGGATCAAACTACTTACTCAGTCATAATTAATCTAGCAAGACAAGTTTGCTGTTACATTATGCCACAGTGCCCAAAATGATTTTCTAAACATAGCTTAGATGTGGCACAAGGTCAAAAATATAAAGCACCCAGTGAGGATCAAACTCACTACTCTGTCATAATTAATCTAGCAAGACAAGCTTGCTGTTACATCATGCCACAGTGCCCAAAATGATTTTCTAAGCATAGATGTGGCACAAGGTCAAAAATATGGAGCACCCAGTAAGGATCAAACTACCTACTCAGTCATAATTAATCTAGCAAGACAAGCTTGCTGTTACGTTATGTCACAGTGCCCAAAATGATTTTCTAAGCATAGCTTAGATGTGACACAAGGCGAACATATGGCACCCAGTGAGGATTGAACTCACTATCCAGTTGTAATTGATCTTGCGAGACAAGCTTTCTAACCATGATGTCATGTTGAGGTTCCATTGCATTAATACTTGTGACTGTTATTGCAATATTTTTAAGTAGTTTAATTTTTAGTTTCTTCTTGTCACTGTGCAATGCTGAATGAAACGGACAGCAGACTGCAGCTGCACCGGCACAAGAATAAGACATGTAGGGGCAGACGCCACAGATTAAACAAACTCACACGCAACATTGAGTAGAGAAAAATAAGGAGGTTTAAAATACATTTAAAATTGTCATAGTGTGGAAGCATTTATTTTATGCATGGCCAAAGGTTAAAAACTGTTCCTCAAGAACTATGTCCTGTAACTCAGGATGTAGGTGATCATGGCTCTCCACAGTTTCCTATCATTTGTAGTTCTCAATAAATTGTCTTTGTTTTTTTTTTCCTCCTAAATCCTGTTCCGCCATCCATTTACTTAAGCTTGTCAAGTATGTCATATGTTGTTTTCCTCCGTCCTTCTTGCTCTCAATCTGTCCTGTGAGTATTAAATTTTCCAAGCCCACTTTCCTCATTATGTGGCCGAGAAATTTCAACTGTCTCTTCCTAATGTTGAGTATAAGTTTCCTTTCTGTTTTCATTTTCTCTAAAACCTTGTTATTGCTCACAGGTTCAATCCATAGTATCCGCAGAATCCTCCTGTAGAACCACATTTCTCTTGCTTCAAGTCTCCTCTTCATCTTTGGGGAGATTGTCCAGCATTCACTGCCATATAGGACGACATATATCACATAACAGTTTAGTACTCTTTCCTTTGTTTCTCTTGCTTCAAGTCTCCTCTTCATCTTTGTGGAGATTGTCCAGCATTCACTGCCATATAGGAGGACAGATATCACGTAACGGTTCAGTACTCTTTCCTTTGTTTCTCTTGCTTCAAGTCTCCTCTTCATCTTTGTGGTGATTGTCCAGCATTCACTGCCATATAGGATGACATATATCACATAACAGTTTAGTACTCTTTCCTTTGTTTCTCTTGCTTCAAGTCTCCTCTTCATCTTTGGGGAGATTGTCCAGCATTCACTGCCATATAGGAGGACAGATATCACGTAACAGTTTAGTACTCTTTTCTTTGTTTCTCTTGCTTCAAGTCTCTTCTTCATCTTTGTGGAGATTGTCCAGCATTCACTGCCATATAGGAGGACAGATATCACGTAACAGTTTAGTACTCTTTCCTTTGTTTCTCTTGCTTCAAATCTCATTATGTAAATGATTTGCAGAACAGGGATTATTGCAGTAGCAAAAAGACAAACTTTATTAAAGAGCTATAAAGGATAGGACATTGTGGAGAGCCATGATCGTATATGTCCTGATGGGACACAGCATATAGAAGAAGAATTTCAGAGAAAATTAAGTTGGTCTCAATAAATGAAACACTTTTCTTTTTTTTCTTTTTTTTTTTTTGACGATAGAATTGGGCATTTAGTGAAAATGAATGAATATGTAGGAGGATTCACGTGAGACTTGTCTACAAATGTTCATATTTGTGTTTGAATATAGTGTGAGATGAGATGAGGATTTGTTCAGGTCATATTCACCATTTGAGTAAGAGAAAAGCCTTTTTCTAAATGGGAATAGGAAATGACACGTAATGATATCCTCTGCTGGAAGGCAGAGGTTACAATAGATGCAGGTTTGCCTCGAGTCATATGAAGAGAAAAGATTAATACCAACTATCCCATGGCTAAAAAAAAAAAAGAAAAAAGAGAAAAAAAAACAATTGTGGGAGAAATTTGATTTGTTTTTGGAGCCAAATTAAGATTTGTGCAAATGAATGAAATCTCGTTTTTTTGACTGAAATTATTGTCAATTCGAAATGTTTTTTTTTTCTTTATTTAACCAAAAATCATTTTTCTTTCACAACCCAAGCCTGAAACTATCAGTGTCTTAATAAACATTTCTTCTTCTTTTTTTTAATCTCTTCACTACAAGCAAGGCAATGAAGCCACTAAGACACAAGGAAGGGTACTAGGTGCAAAAGAGTCTGAGAAAAAGCATTATTAAGAAGAGAAGACAATAAAAGCATTATGAAGGAGAGAAGACAATAAATGAGTGGGATTTTCTGAGGAAGATGTCCAGGTTCTACTGGACCATGTGAACTCAATAAGACCTTTGATACAGTTCACAATGGAGAAAGAGAGTAACAACACACTCCCATTCCTGGATGTACTAATATCTCGAACAGAGCATGGGTTCAAGACATCCGTATACCGTAAACCGACATTCACCGGACAATACCTCAATTTCAACTCCCACCATCCATACAGCGTAAAGAAAGGGATCGTCCGTTGCTTACAACACCGAGCAAAAGTCATAAGTGGCGACCCAGAGACATTAGATAAGGAATTGGTCAGTATAAGTAGTACCCTACAACGTAACAACTACCCTGGGTACATGGCAGCAGCCCCCCAAAACTGGGATAGGCGGGTACAAGAGGAGGAGGACAACAACACTCAGAAAACAGTCTGCCTGCCTTATGTGAAGGGGTTATCAGAGAAAATACAAAGGATCTGCGGTCCATATAACATCAGGACAACCTTCAAAAGTGTGACAACACTTCGCAGATATCTCTCTCGAGTGAGACCCCCCATAGAGGAGAACATGACTAAAGACTGTGTGTATCCTATCCCGTGCAGCTGCGGAAAGGAATATAAAGGAGAGACAGGCCGCCCCCTCAAGGTAAGGCTTCAAGAACACCAGAAAGCTGTAACGCAAGGGGAAGTAGAAAAATCAGGCGTGGCTGACCACATATGGAGAGAGAAGGGAGATCACCGTCCCCTGTGGGATCAGGTTGAGATCATAGACAGGGAACACCATTGGAAAATTCGTAAACTTAAGGAATCAGCACATATGCTAGGCCACAAAAATCTCCTGAGTTGGCCAAGCATAGAAATAAATACAATATGGGAACCAGTAATAAGGAGTGCCAGAGAAAAGCAATGATAACAAAAAGTTGCAATATGAGATCTGGTAAAAACATGCAATGATAACAGCAAAATTGCAATATGAGTACTGTTAAAAAAGGTTGCTGAAAAAACATTAGGTTTATAATACTCAGAAATTCATACCCAGATGTCCTCAAGGACACATGGCACAGTGGATAAAGGCGTTGGTTAGATCCAGTGACAGACCCAAAGAGTGTGAGTTCAATATCCGGTTATGGCAGTGGAGAACTTTCAGAGGGTAATTAGCAGATAACTGATAACTGACATCCATCAAACATGGCATGTGGAACTAGAACAGTCTACCCCAGTGATTGAAATAAAGGGTTCAGTTTGAAATTCCAACCAATGCGTACAACGGCCGAAACGTTGTGACAAATATGGCGACAAAGATGAGGACAATAGTCTGACTAATGTAAATACTGTACATAATACCTCATCTCAGAAATATAGACAGAATTTAAATTCATAAAGTCGAATTACCACAGCAGAAAGTTCATCAGAACGATTGCCACAAAAATATTTATAGAAAAGGCATAGTGAAGTTACCTTATGGCAGTGGGAAAGGACCTAAAGCTGATAACATTGCTGATTTCCAATGGATTCTATCAAGAATCTCTAAGTACATAGCAGAAGTATCAGTCCATATGTGACAACAATTTTCTTACAAAATACTTTGAAAATCTGCATTTTTATCAATTAAAACCTACAAAATCCATTTTTGCCCTGTTGGCATTGCCAAGAATATGCAGACTGCATCCTTTGCAAACTCAAGTACATTCCCAACCAATGTGAATATACTACTTATTTTACCTGAATATTTCAGCAGCAATCTACTGGTTTATTGGTATGTTGCATACTTTTCTTTTGGAAGAAACATTTTGCAGTCTGAGAAAATTTCAGTACCACCTCATACTTGCAAAATATGTAAGAAAATGCATAAGTATACACTTGAATATAAACCTGAAATGCACAAGTATACACTTGAAATGCATGTATACACTTGAATATAAACCGTGTACCTATAGACTCTAGTATAAACCCTAGGCAATGTTTGCTTATAGATTGGAATATAAACCCATAACAAAGACTGACTATACACTCATTTTGACTCCATGCAAAGTTGGCCTATAGACTTGTGTATAAACCCCAAGCAATGTTTGTCTATGGACTTGAGTATAAACCTTCAGCATTAACTGCCTATAGACTCTAGTATAAATCCCTAATATTGTCTGCTTATAGGCTTGAGTATAAAACTCAATGTTTGCCTATAGACTTGAGTATAATCCTGGGGCAATGTTTGTCTATAGCCTTGAGTATAAACATCGGGCAATGTCTACATATAGACTCAAGTATAAACCTGACCAATGTTTACCTTTAGACTAAAGTATGAAAAAAAAAAAGTTTGATATTAAATAACTCAAACATTTATTTGTGCTAAAATCCACCAATCCATTTATGTTAGTTGAATCAAATCTGGTTATGTACAAAGTGCTACCCAAATGTTTAGTCAGTTTGATCATAAAAGAAGTAATCTTCACTTTTAGTTCCCACCCCCGCACACCCATCCCCTTGGGTATGCATGCACTGATTCTATTCTATCCTACTGGGTTCTATGTATTTCTCACAGACATTAGCTGCCAAAGTTCATATTGCATTTGGTTCACATGCTGATCAAATTCTCCAAATGTTTGGGTAGCACGTCCAAGATGTATACATGTGTTTAAGTAGATTTTAAAATTCTTTGATTTATTTTTAATCAAAGCCATTAATTGCAATGTAATTATTTAATGAATATTTGACTTTTTAAATGTATGACATTCTCAAGAAAAATCCAGAGAAAGGTCTGTAATATTATCAGCCCTGACCTGGCATCTTGACTTCAGTCGCTTTCCCACCACTGTGGCATGACTTCCCTCTGTCCTTTCTATAAATGATTTCACGTCAGTTGCTCTAATGAGCTCTCCTTCTTGGTAGTTGGACTGCAGGAATTTAAGCGTACTACTTGATTGGCAAATAGGTCTCATTGTTTTACTGTTGGCATAGTTTGATGTAACTGTAAGTTCTATTCTATTAGTTTCTTTTCTCGCACTTTTCACCTTTGGAACTCTCTTCCATTTTCTTGCTTCCCTGCCACCTATGATCTTCAAAAATGTAAATGCAACGTCAATTGTCATTTTCTGTCTTCCTGAAACCTGTTCTTTTATTGTCATTTCTCTTCACAAACATCTTATTTTCTTTCACTCTCAGTAACCCCTTGCATCTTAGTGGCATTATTACCTTAGTTTGAGGTGAAATGGTTAAAAAAATATATGCTAACTACAAGCAAAATAATGTAATATATTGCTCTTGCTATATATATATATATATATATATATATATATATATATATATATATATATATATATATATAAAGATATTTTTGAAGGTACAAAATGTTATCACAGCAATAAACGTATGAAGCTTGATATTACTAGACATATTAAAAACGGGCGAAGCAACCGGTTTCGCTCCCGCTCATCAGGCTTCCAACGGGAGATTTAATTTAAATTAAAAAACACAGAAAATGTACAATGAAAAGGAAATGTGGAGGAGGAGGGGAAAAAATTTATGAGCAAAAGGAGCTAGAGACAAATGACAGCGAGTCCCAACAAACACTCACGTTGTTTACACAAGGAAGGCTTGCGGGACCCGATGTAAAGTGCCTCCAGCAACTTAAGGTGAAATAACGAGTGTGACCGGGACAACACGGTGAACCGGTCAACACTAAAATTAGCTGCACAAAATCTGCTCTTTAATAAGTGCTCACATATGGCAGACCCATATATATATATATATATATATATATATATATATATATATAAAAAGATTTTATATAAGATATTTATATATATATATATATATATATATATATAAAAAGATTCTATATAAGATATTTATATATATATATATATATATATATATATATATATATATATATATATGTAAAAAGATTCTATATAAGATATTTATATATATATATATATATGTATATATATATATTATATATATATATAAAAAGATTCTATATAAGATATTTATATATATATATATATATGTATATATATATATTATATATATATATAAAAAGATTCTATATAAGATATTTATATATATATATATATATGTATATATATATATTATATATATATATAAAAAGATTCTATATAAGATATTTATATATATATATATATATATATATATGTATATATATATATTATATATATATATAAAAAGATTCTATATAATATATATATATATATATAAAAAGATTCTATATAATATATATATATATATATAAAAAGATTCTATATAATATATATATATATATATAAAAATATTCTATATAATATATATATATATATATAAAAAGATTCTATATAATATATATATATATATATATAAAAAGATTCTATATAATATATATATATATATATATATATATATATATAAAAAGATTCTATATAATATATATATATATATATATATATATATAAAAAGATTCTATATAATATATATATATATATATATATATATATATAAAAAGATTCTATATAATATATATATATATATATATATATATATAAAAAGATTCTATATAATATATATATATATATATATATATATATAAAAAGATTCTATATAATATATATATATATATATATAAAAAGATTCTATATAATATATATATATATATATATATATATATATAAAAAGATTCTATATAATATATATATATATATATATATATATATATATAAAAAGATTCTATATAATATATATATATATATATATATATATATATATATAAAAAGATTCTATATAAGAT
Source organism: Acanthosepion esculentum (assembly GCA_964036315.1). Classification (NCBI taxonomy): domain Eukaryota; kingdom Metazoa; phylum Mollusca; class Cephalopoda; order Sepiida; family Sepiidae; genus Acanthosepion; species Acanthosepion esculentum. Next base: position 84,866,893 of record OZ038508.1, on the reverse strand, counting down.
ATTTATATATATATATATATATAAAAAGATTCTATATAAGATATTTATATATATATATATATATAAAAAGATTCTATATAAGATATTTATATATATATATATATATAAAAAGATTCTATATAAGATATTTATATATATATATATATATATATATATATATAAAAAGATTCTATATAAGATATTTATATATATATATATATATATATATATATATATAAAAAGATTCTATATAAGATATTTATATATATATATATATAAAAAGATTCTATATAAGATATTTATATATATATATATATAAAAAGATTCTATATAAGATATTTATATATATATATATATAAAAAGATTCTATATAAGATATTTATATATATATATATATAAAAAGATTCTATATAAGATATTTATATATATATATATATAAAAAGATTCTATATAAGATATATATATATATATATATATATATATATGAAGATTCTTGACAAAATCCAAAGAAGGGTCTGTAATATTATTGGTCCTGACCTGGCATCTCAACTTCAGTCACTTTTCCATTCCTTTGTCTTTTCTATAAATATATTCAAGACAGTTGTTCTTATGAGTTCGCCTCCTTGGTACATCGACCTCATGAAGTTAAGCATACTACTAGGTCTTATGGTATTGTTAAAATAGCTAGATGTAACCATAAGTTCTATTCTAACAGCTTCTATTCTCACACTTCTCACCTGTGGAACTCTCTTCCAGTTTCTTACTTCCCTGGCACTGATGATCTTCAAGAATCGCAGTCTTCTGTCATCTTGAATCCGGCTCTTTTATTGTCCTTTCTCCTCACTAAAGTCTTCTCATTCTCTTTGACCTTGCATCTTATTTCCCCCATTGAAACTCTTACTGTTATCACATCCTCGGATTGACCACTATTAAAAGGAGTCCATAGAAATTCCATAAGGAATGGGATGAAGTAAATCTGAAGGGTCTGTCTACAAAACTACAGAGCCTCAATGCTGAAGGGAACATCAATTAGCTAAGTGACAAATTTAACATTATGTATATTAAAGAAGAACCAACTACATTTGCATAACCAGCAGACAACTTGCCAAAAGGACTAACACCTTAATCAAGAGAAAAACTTTGAACAAAGAAAGCAAATTGAAAATGACCTAAAGGTAAACATTTAACTACATACTTTCTTAATACAGTCTCAGTGTACACAAACCAACATTAAATTTACCATTTTGTTTTTTTTTAATCAAGCAAAGTAATAATGCCACTAAGACACAACTGGTCGTGTCTACTGATAGTGAAAGAGAATGAAGAGACTTTAGCAAGAACCAGTAGAAACCCAATCTCTAAACAGGAAACAAGGTATAAACCTCTAAACAGGGGGAGGAATGTCTGTGCATTGAATATTGCTGCCATATCTAGTCTGGTGCTCTGACTATATATATCTCAAGATTCTTGACAAAATCCAAAGAAGGGTCTGTAATATACCTGGCATATCGACTTCAGTTACTTTCCCACCACCATGATGTAGCTTCACTTTGTCTTTTTTATAAATATTTTCAATACAGTTGTTCTTATGAGCTCACCTCCTTGGTACATCGACCTCATGAATTTAAGCATACTACTAGGTCTTATGTTATTGTTAAAATAGCTAGATGTAACCATAAGTTCTATTTTAACAGCTTCTATTCTCACACTTCTCGCCTGTGGAACTCTCACCCATTTTCTTGCTTCCCTAGCACTGATGATCTTCAACAATTTAAATGCAATGTCAACTGTCATCTTCTGTCTTCCTGAACCCTCTTCTTGTATTGGCCTTTATCCTTACTAAAGTATCCTCATTGTCTTTCACTCCCAGTAGTCCCTTGCATCTTAGTGGCATTACCCCCTTGCTTGGGGTGAAATGATTAAAAATAAAACAAAGCAAAATGACGTCAGATGTCAGAATCATTTCTGGTTGCCAAAAGTTTTACTTGACAACATTTCTACTTGTTATGCTAGAAACGTGATACCTTAAATATAGGCAGAAGAAACTATTTTATTTTAGTTTTATTATAAACTGGGAATTTTTCCCGCACCCTTTATCAAATGATTTTTAAAATCAATTTTAGCAAAGTTTAACAAAGGACCAAGCAGAAGAAAGTGATGTCAAAAGATGTCTTTCTTCTTGACACCAATATTACTTTATATTCACTCAGTAATTTTTATTATTTTAAAAAGCTATTTTTACACTTTTAATAAAACCATAACTTGAAATTGAATATTGAACTGGACACTGAAAGTTTTATTTTAAAGCTGTTTAGTAATCTTTAATGTCAAATGACAAGCATGATGTATTGAATTTTTCCTACTCCTCTCCCCCGATAATCTTTTAAAGTGAGTTCAGTTTTATCTAATTATTTCCTCTTGGAGGCTGTCCTTGATAAGACAATAAACTACATTCACGTCTTGGGTAAGACAATAAACTACACCCAACAGCAAGACCTCTGATCCGGAAGTTTTGAGGAGCATTGAACCACCTCTTAATTGCTGTTGTTGCCAGGCCCAATCTGAACAAGATCAGCATACTCAAACCCTCGGTCACGATGAATTGCGACTTCATGCTAACACAGCTATTGACAGCCCTCAAGTGTTTTATCTACCCAATTTCACTCACAAGACTCGGGTCAAATCATGGTATGGTTATCAGGCACTTTCCAAAGATCTTGCATGTTGGGATTGCTCTCTTCTAGACCGACAACATCAGAAAGCCTCCTTCCTGACAAATCAACAGTGGTGAGATTCAAACCCAGGTCTCTTGGTCATAAAGTGAATGTTATATATACACACACACGCCCTGAACCATGCCTGTTCTGGGTATGATGATAAACTACATCCAACAACAAGGCCTCTGATCAGGAGGTTTTGAGCAGCATGGAACCACCTCTTAATTGCTGGTGCCCCAGGCCCACCCTGACTCTTGGTGTTAGCATATGTTAGGGTCCCAGCTATGGGCAAATAGTTAACCCTCAAACTGGGGTCAAAGTGTAAAAATAGATTTTAATACCAGCAATGAATTTTTGAAGGAAAAAAAAAATATTACAGCAACACATTTTTGAAAAAAATATATTACCAGCAATAAAAATCTTGTTGGCATTAAATAACCGATTGAGGTTGATATGCCCTAAAACAAAACGAACCAAACCAACTTCTTGGAGGATGATACATACATCACATGGGAAGATAGGTACAACAATATTAAAACACTGATTTAAAATAGGTTTAAAAATGTGTGTACAGGCATCAACCAATTTTTTACAATCAATTTAATAAATTAATTTTTTTCTTAGAGATGAGCATTGAACAATTAAAAATGTGAACAAAGTTAAACATAATACAAAAAAAATATATATCAAAAAATGTTTTCCTCTTGACACTTCTGTTACCGTATACTCTGTCAGTAATTTTCATTCTTTTAAAAACCTATTTTTAGAATTTTAATAAAAAAAAAACTATTTTTTAGAATATCAATAAAAAAATGCTATTTTTAGAATTTTAATAAAAAAAAAATATTTTCAGAATTTTAATAAAAAAAGCTGTTTTTAGAATAATAAAAAAGCTGTTTTTGGAATTTTAATAAAAAATGCTATTTTCAGAATTTTAGTAAAACCCCAACATATGAAAAAGGATATATACATTTTTTTCTTGAGAATTCAGTGAAAATTTTAAACGCTGTTTATTTATTCAGTTGTTTTAACTAATCCTGTCTCTTGACAGACATGTTGAAATTGGTAAATTGTAAAAGCTGCAAGAACAATAACAATATTTTTTAGAAGATTTGGGAACTATAACATTAAATTTAGAAGGCACATTGGAATAATGGATAGTGGCTCAGATTAAGGAATTGGAGAGCTGAGTTTGAATTCCAGTTGAGTTCATTACATTCACTTACATGCTAATACCCTTGGGAGAGGTATGAATCTGTCTTCTTCCCCAGCTATGGATAAATAGCAGGACAGATTGGGCAACCTTGATTGCCCAATCTGTCTCAAACAGAAGGAAAACTCTGAATTCAAACCAGCCTGGAAAGGCTTGGACTCTGTGAGGCTGTCTGACCAATGAAACCCCTGAGGATTTGTGATTGTGAATAATAAATTATTTACTTACGAGATTATAAAAATATTCTTATATTGAACTATAAGAATAATTTTAATACTTACAAACTTATAACAGATCACTTTGACACACGATTTTTTGTTTGGTTCTATATTAAATTTGACTTGAATTTTTTTATTTAAATTTTTTGTTTAAATGTTTTGTTTAGATGATTTTTATAACTTTATAACAAGTCAAAAAATTGTATGCAAGTAAGATATATTTATAATATGAATCTTAGTAAAAAAAAAAAAAAATAAATAAATAAATAAAAAATACAACTTTGTTTTTGGTATCGGAAACATAGCAGAAATATTAGTAAGGGGTGTACTTCTTTTTCCCAGGATGCATAATGCTTGCTAATGCATCTAGCATTTTATTATCTCTTATTTCAGTAAGACATTTTTAAATATGGCGGCCATATTCTTTCTAAATATGTTATACAAGTCAAATAAGTTCTTTCTCTTTCCTCTGCTGTCTTTCCCATAATCTCATGCCAGAAAAATAAAAATAAATGTGGAATTTGATTCTGATATCATCTGATAAGTTTTTTTTGTTTTTGTATTTTATATCTGACATCTAACTTAAATATAGACAAGCATTGTACCTTTTTTTAAAAAATATATTTCCACCACCACCACCACCACCATTATCATCATCAGTCCCCTGTCTGGGTGTGGTCATAGGGTTACAGTGCATCTAAAAATCTGACCAGCTCCCTTCATATGTTTGTTGCCAATGTCTGAATCTCGGTGAAGAATCTTCCAGAATACTTTCTCTGATATTGTCAGCCCATTTTTTCACCTCCATCTGTCTCTTCATCTTTTGCCTAAGATGGTATCGTGGAGAATTTTGCTGCAGAAAAATTATTGGCTCTTATAACACATCAAGAGCAATTTACACTATTCACATTGTTCAAACTGTTGTCCTCATCTTCACTGTCACATTCACAACATTTTGATCATTGTATTCTCTGGCCTTCTTCAGGTGATATTTGTTGGAATTTTGAATCGAACCCTCTGTTTATCCCATGGGGGTTGATCATTCTAATTCCACATGTCATGCTTTTTTGGGATATCTCATTGTTAATACGCCTTGATAACTCTCCAGGTTTTTGTTCTCGCTGCTAAGGTGAAAGGTTGGACTCAAATCTTTGGGTTAAGTCACTTTTTAGATCACTCAACCAAGGTTTTATCCACTGGGCCATGTGTCCTTGGGGATATTCTAAATTCAAACAGATATCACCTGAAGAAGGCCAGAGTGTGCAATGGCGAAACATCGTGAATATGACAATAAAGATGCAGACGGGTTGTCCAAACACTGTAAATAGTTACAATACCTCATCTCAGAAATATAGACAAACAATGTTTATAGCATTTCAAATTTATTTTCTGGACAGCGGACATGAGGTCTCCCAATGGGCCAGTTTCTTGCTTGATGGTGTCTCACACTGTCATCTGGAATGTGGTCTGTGTAAGGCACATACTTAGGATGGTTGTGTTGTAGGGAAAAAAGACAGTCTTGGCAGGCAGACACTGACGGATGACGGACTATTTTCCTATGGATTCCTGGGACTACTGTTTTGCTAGCACAGATCAGTTTCTTACCTATGTTGTATTTATCCATGATTTCCCACAATGCATCATTCCATGCCATAGCTATTTTGAAGTCTTCATATTTATTCTGTAACACACAGAATTGTGGCACAAGGTCTGGGGAAGCCATTTTGAAGTCTATGAAGACATAGTGGAGCTTTTGCTGGTTTTGCATGTATTTTTCATATAGACCTTAGAGATTGGATATCTTTTCTGTGCTGCTTCTCCCACATCAACATCTGGGCTCTGTTCTTTCGTGATTTCTTCTACTTGCAATACACAATGTGTATTTACAATGATCTTCATTATGACTTGTGTGACTAATCAAACCTATAGTCCTATATTTGATATATATCAAAACAGCTACTGTTGGGTTAAAAACATGCCTGCTGTCAGGCTAAAAAATGTATTTCTGTGATATTTTAAACTTAAAATAAATATTTGTTTCAAATCAGATTAATTATACATGAAACCAGCTAATAATACTCAAATAAAATTTCAGAAAAGTATATTTTATTTTTTTTGAAGATATTTTAATAAAGAGAATTACATTGCAATGTAGTGAGGCACGGTGGAGTAATGGATGGTGGTTCGGATTGAGGAATCGGAGAGCTGAGTTCGATTTCCAGTCGAATCCATTACATTCATTTTCATGCTAATAACCTTGGGAAAGGTATGTATCCTCTTCTTTTCCCCCCAGCTATGGGTAAATAGCAGAACAGACTGGGTTCTATAGACTTGGATGGCAACTGGTCTACTGTAGAAAGAAATGGCAACTTATGCAGGGAAAAAAATCTGCCTCGTCAGTCATGTATTGAAAGATACATGATTGCCTATGGGTGTATCACGCATGGCACATAACTGACTGACATTGCAATGAAAGATATCTAAAACAGAGTGCTAATCAGCTATTTCAGCAAAGAACCCTTCAAGTCAATTTAAATTAGTTTAATACAAAAATATTGGAAATATTAGATTTAATGTATTAGCTTGAAATGAAAATTAAAATAAAACCTTCAAGAAAGATTTTCCATTTTTAAGAATTCATTTTAAACATTTGTTTTTTTAGATGGTTCCTAGTCAAATATATACAAGGGTAAATAAAAAATAAGGGTAATTTATATACAACACCTTTATTTCCACTGCTGAAGAACAAATGCATATGCAACTTTTTGACACAGTGCACTCTGTACAGGGATGCACTTCTGGTATTGTGCAATGAACTTCTTCATCCCTCCCAAAAAGAAGCTTTTCAGTTGTGCATGAAGTGACGTCTTGTTTAGACACCCACCATGCAAAAGCTGCAAGTCATCATACACTATGGCATGTGCAGATGCATAGCTGATGCACGTGATTACCACTACTTGTACTAACGTGATTCGTTAGCCATCACTGATCAAGGCATCCATCCTCTGGATGGTTTCGTACATGCATGATGTTGATGGACGACCAGATCGGCTTCTGTCTGTTACACTTGTTCTTCACGCTCTAAAGTGCTCTACCCACTCATCCACTTTTTGTGGATTCATGGTGCATCCGCTATACTGCACCAATGTCCAACAATGGATTTCCACAAGTTTGACTCCCTCTTCCCGCAGAAAGTGCACTACACTGCATTGTTCTCGATGGTGCAATCACTGAGTAGAGCATCCATATGTTTTGTTGCTCCCTGTCACAAGACTGAACAGACGTAGGCGATTGTGGCTCTCCACAATTTCCTGTCATTTGTAGCTCTTAATAAATCTTCTAGTAACAGATTATACGTATCTTAACAATATACAATACACAGATGACACTGCGTTGATGATACACAGAAAGAAAACTACAGGACCTCCTAGACAAGATAGTAAAGGATAGTGTGAAGAAAGGACTAACCATCAACTATAAGACACAACGTATGGTTGTCAGTATGAGAAAAAAACAACAAGCAAATTATGAATTGCAGATATCAGCATCAAGTATCTTCTATATGCCATTTCTCTTCAGAACATAGACGATCATGGCTCTCCACAATTTCCTGCCCGTTGTAGCTCTTAATAAATTTTGTCTTTTGTTATCTCTCCTAAACATTGTTCCACCATCCATGTACTCAAGCATTGTAGGTAGGTTATGGTGATTTTCTAAGCAAAGCTTAGATCCGACACAGGGCTGAAAGTATGGTGCACCCAGTGAGGATTGACATCATTACTCAGTCGTAATTGATCTAGCAAGACAAGCTTGCTAACCATTACATCATGTCGAAGTGCCTTTGGTAGGTCGGTTATGCATTGTTTTCTTTTGCCCTGCTTGCCTTCAATCTACCATGTGAGTATCAAAATTTCCAAGCTTACTTTCCTCATTATTCAGAAATTTCAACTCTCTCTTCCCGATATTAAGTGTCCTTTTTGTTTCCATTTTCTCTAAAACTTTGTTGTTGCTCACATGTTTGGTCTATGGCATTCTCAGCATCCTTCCGCAAAAACCACATTTCTGTTGCTTCAAGTCTTTTCTTTATCTGTGAGGAGATAGATGCTTAAATATCCGGGAAGTGTTTTAACTGAGGAGGGAAATCTGAATAGCCATTGGAGTAGTGAAAGATCCCTTCCAAAAGCTAAGCAAAGTAGTGAGAAACAGGAAAATTTTGTTAGAAACAAGTGTTGAACTGTTACGTTTTATCACTCCCCTTGTATGACTTTGAATGCTGGACAATTTCTTCACAGATGGAAAAAACTGGAGACAAATGAAATATAGTTCTACAGAAGGATGCTGGGAATACCATGAAGAGAGCATGTGAGCATCGAAGAACTTTTAAGGAAAATTGAATAAAAACGGATGCATAATTTGAATCAGAAAGGGCGAACTGAAATATCTTAGATACATAATGAGGAAGAAGGGCTTGGAAAGTTTAATGCTCACAGGGCATATCAAGAACTAGAGAAATAAGCGAAGGCAGTGGACCACCTATCTAATAAGCTTGTGTGAATGGATGCTGGAATGTAGGAAGGCTTGGTAAAGAGACAAACATTACAGACAATGTGACGCTGAAATCTGAAGGTGTATTGGAATCTTGAAAGATTCCTTCCAAAAGCTAAGCAAAGTATTAAGAAATGGGAAAGTTTTGTTAAAAACAAAGAGAAGAGTGCTGAACTGTTATGTAATATCAGTCCTCCTCTATGGCAGTGAATGCGGAACAATTTCTTCACAAATGAAGAGGAGATTTGAAGAAACAGATGTGCTTCTATGAAAGGGTGCGAGTAACAAGGAAGTTTTAATATCTGTCTATATTTCTGAGATGAGGTATCATAACTATTTACACTGGATGAAATAAAGGGTTCAGTTTGAAGTTCCAATCATCTGAAGAAGGCCGGAGCGTACAACAACTGAAACATCGTGAATATGGCAATGGTGATGAGGGCAACAGTCCGAACGATGTAAATAGTGTAAATAAAGAAGTTTTAAGTTTTTTATAGAAATAAAATGGACACTTCTACAGTCCTCGTACATGGCAGTGAATGCTGGGTAGTTACATCACAGATGAAGAAAAGACTTCAGGCAACAGAAATGTGGTTCTACAGAAGGATGCTGAGAATACAGTGGCCTGAACATGAGAGCAACAATGAAGGTTTAAGGAAAATGAAAATAAATAGGACACCATTTATTTAGAATCATAAAGAGAGAGTTGAAAGTTAATGAGGAAAGAGAGCTTGGAAAATTTAACACTCTCATGACATATTGAAAGCAACAGGGGCTGAAGAAAACACCAAGTAACTTAACTAATTAGTTTGTTTAAATCCATGGCAGAACAGAGAATGGAAATCATAATACGAAGACAAATATTAAAGCTGTAAAAGATAGGAAGTTGTGAAGAGCCATGTTCTTCCATTATCTTGGAGGGACTTACGCATAGAAGATGGAAAAAATACAATCTGTTTTGTCACCATCGAAGTTATTTACATTAAAGAAAACATTCTCAAGTGATTTTGATCCGAAGAAGCAACATGAAGTGATTTTCAAAAAGGGCCAAATCTTTGAGCTAACAGTCTTCTGTTCAACATTCTGCCAAACCCGCTATAATTTTCCAATCAATGGAACTAGTTATCTGCAATAGCATCTCTTCCAAGAGGAATTGCAGTCATGCTAGCAATTTTGAGGAAGTCAAATCCACAAATACCAAAAATAGATTAACACCAAAATGAACCTGTCAAGGACTTACTGAACAGTTAATCTCTGATCTTTTTTTTCTATAATCTGTTACCTTGATTGTTTGGGATTAGGATTTATCAACTCATGATGGGTCAAAATCAGTCTTTTTTTTTAATTATATTTGAGTCCATTTGTAGCTCAGAGAGAAGTAAATATTGGTTGTTTATATTTGACTCGAGGAGGCACGGTGGAGTAATGGATAGCGGCTCGGTTTGAAGAATTGGAGAGCCGAGTTTGAATTCCAGTCAAATCCATTACATTCACTTACATGTGAATACCTTTGGGAAAGGTATGAATCCTCTTCTTCTCCCAGCTATGGGTTAATAGCAGGACAGACTGGGTTCTATAGCCTTGGGTGGCAACTAGTCTAGCAGAAGGAAAACTCTGAATTCAAAACTGATCTGCCAGGTTGGGGATTGTCCAGTAGGCTAACAACCTAATCACTTAAAAAAAAACTGGCTTGTTACAGAAACAGCAACGATATCTTGCGGCCCTATTTCTCCAAGGAATTTAAAGGCATATATATATATATATATATATATATATTTATTACTCAATAAATATTCATGGGTTAGGGGAAAGGTGAATATTGGTTGTTTATATTTGAGTCAATAAACTTTCTTTTTTTAGGGCAGTGGTTCCCAAATGGTGCAGCACACCTCATAGGTGTGGCAAACTTCATATGTGCGGCAAACTTCATAGGTGCAGCACACCTCATAGGTGCGGCAAACCTCATAGGTGCGGCACACCTCATAGGTGCAGCAGAAGAGGATAGCAGGTGAAGCAAAATGATTGAAAGACAATCAAAGATTTAGAAAATCAAATTCTGATTGTGATCTTCTCCTCCAGCTATGGGTTAATTAGTAGGACTTATATCAGTAATATTATCCCCCCTTCCAAATTCTTACAATCTAAAAATATTTTCTGGTTTTAAATAATCTGCAAAGGGTTGATAAGTCATAAAAAATCAATCAAAACCGTCAAAATCTAAATGATCAGATCCTAGGAAGAAAAAGCCAGATAAGGGAAAAAATAAATTTTTTCTCTCAAGACACCTTTTAAGAAAACTGGTTTCTCAATTTCAGTAGGTTTTATTGTTCTTTCCCGTATTGATGGGGATTTATATCCCATACCTTCTATTTGAAGTGGGTGTGAATGTTAACATCTTGATTATGTCATTATTTTCTCTTTTCAAGCCCAGTAGCTGTTATCACTCTTTCCAGTATTCATGGAGGTTTCCTTCCTAACCTTTTATTTGAAGTAGTGTGGAATGTCAACATTTTGATTATGTCATTATTTTCACTTCTCAAGCCCAGTAGCTGTTATCACTCTTTCCAGTATTCATGGAGGTTTCCTTCCTAACCTTTTATTTGAACTAGTGTGGAATGTCAATATCTTGATTATGTCATTATTTTCTCTTTGAGTTACATGTGCTATCCATTTTCGTTGTTGCAGCTGTTGGTTATTCTCAAGTGATGCGGTTTCTGCTATTTGGTACAATTCTTTGCATGTGATTCTGTAGCACCAGTCCACAGTGTCCAAAGCAAGATGATCTTTGCAAAACCCTCAGACTTTACTCACTCAAAGCCTTTTTTCACGATTGATCTTAGGAAATGGTTGTATATAGCTGACAGTTTAAATATTTCTCAATGGGTTTAGTGCCATACATGGCATTCATTTGAAAGTTTCAATCTGACAAGGCTATTTAAAAACATGACATGAGTTTTCATGTTGATGTTTCGGTTTTGTAGCAATTTGCCTACTCTATGTTTGATTTCCTTTTCTCATAGGTGTGCCCAATTTTTTATTTTTACTTTAAACAGTGTGTACTATTATGTCTATTGGCCTATATACTCAAGAAAGAAAATGTGTTCTGACAGGAGTCACACCTGCATCTCCCTTCATAGGAGAAACCATCATTTGATCTGCTGTGCTTTACTGATCAGCTATGAACATCATCACACAGTCCAGCAAAGGGTCTATTTTCCCTTTTTAAGAAAAGCACAATTCCTCAGCATCCTGGGGATGATGATAAACTACATCTGGCAGCAAGTCCTCTGATCAAAAGGTTTTGAGGAGCATGGAACCATCTCTTAATTGCTGTTGCTCCCAGGTCCACCCTGACCCAGGGTGGTAGCACCTGTTAAGGCCCCAGCTATGGGCAAATAGTTAACCCCCTCAAACTGGGGTCAAAACACTGTAAGTATAGAAATACATTTTTATAGTAAAAATACCAACAATACATTTTTATAGTAAAAATACCAACAAGACATTTTATAGTAAAAATACCAACAATACATTTTTATAGTAAAAATACCAACAAGACATTTTATAGTAAAAATACCAACAAGACATTTTATAGTAAAAATACCAACAAGACATTTTATAGTAAAAATACCAACAATACATTTTATAGTAAAAATATCAACAATACATTTTTTTAAAATTACCAAAAATGAATACATATTCTATTCATACAAACTTATCCTAAAAATCTTGTCAGTATTAAATAACCCACTGCGATTGATATGCTGTAAAACAAAATAAACCACACCAAACCAGACTAAGATATTTTTTCTCAAAAGCCCATATCTGTTCAGTCTTGTAAACAAAATGTAAACAAAGCAATTTCTAAAGAATTAATGGATTTATTTTTAATCTGTTATTTTTATTAATTCAAAAGTAATCTTGTCAGATTTAAATTTTCTTCTAGTTTTTTTTATGTGACATCTTTTTTTATCATTGGTTTTATCTGATCCTTCTATTAATATTTTTTATTTGTGCGCACCCACTGATCTTGACAGGCTTCATAATGTTATCCTCCTTTGTAGTTTTTTTGTTGCCTATGCATCATTTTGTAGTTGATGCTTGCATTAGGGTGGGGTCTGGAATTTAAACCAGAATTTTACACTTTTCTGTTTACAAAATATGATTTAAAATCTTCAGGAATTTAAATAGTTTGTTTATCTCAAAATTGTTGTTTGCGCCTAAAAATCAGTATTGATCTCTCAAAACCTCTCCTCCTCCTTCTCCTCTCTTAAGATCACTGTTCTTCTCTCAAACAGCTCAGTGGGAAAAACTGGCTGGTCACATTTAATGTGTTGGTTTCAATCATACTGGGAATGATTGCAAAACATTTTCCCTACCCTTTTAATAGTCAGAAGCACACAAATGCATGCTGGGATTTTTCCTAGCCAATAAAACAGGCCAGTTCTCAGTTTCATCTGACTCAGTCCTGATCTGTCTTGTCTTGAAGTCAGAATGCTATGTTCACTTGTCCAAACATGCTTTTGTGTGTCAACACCAATCCTTAGTTTGTGAACTTTTTGCCATATTACTGTTGCTTTACCTTGCATATATTGTTTGCTCATTTTATATTATTTTTTGCCCTGTTCTTTTCTTTTTCTTGTAGCAATTACAATATAAAATGAGCAAACAATATATTATTGCAAACTTTGTTAATTCTGTTTGTTAGACAGTTCTGTCACTTATTTTGCATTTGGCCATGGCTACTCACTCCACACAATGCCTTGAAAACCAATATTGCATCATCACCAGCAGTCACTGAATTTTAAGTTACAACAATAAATGGTTGTTTTCTCAGTGACGCCTTGTTCCTTAGGTACGTTTTCGGACTTAAGCTCAACTTAGATCTCAAGTGGAACTTTTACATACAAGCCATTACTAATGATGCTCTAGAAATGGTTGGTTCCCAATACGTACTATAAGTACCTGACTCCTCTTGATATCTCTTTACCTTTACAAGAGACTGATCAGGCCAAAAATGGTTTACTGCTGCCCTATAGGGGCAGGAGCTGGCCAACCTTCACTTTCCAGTCTTGATTGAGCCCAAACGCATCTCTGAGTCCTTGTGGGTGACAAATTATTTTCCACCCCACAAACCCTCACAGTCCTCTCATCATTATTTTCATGGAAAATGTTCAGCTGAACTACATTCCTTTCCATCCCACTAGTTCTAACCTTCACGGCTAAGACCTGCCATGGCACACCCATTGTCATGAACCAACCTTTCCCTTCATACTACGTTGGTGTGATGTAAGTTCCACTCGAGCAGCTTTTCCTATGAGCTGCTGCTTTGTGGAACTGACTAATACCTTGGGAAAGGTATGAATCCTCTTCTCCCCCCAGCTTATGGGTAAATAGCAGGACAGACCAGGTTCTACAGCCTTGGATGGCAACTGGTCTACCACAGAAAGAAATGGCAACCTACTGCGGGGGAAAAATCTGCCTCGTCAGTCATGTATCGAAAGATACATGATCACCTAAGCGTGTATCACGCATGGCACATAACTGACTGAGTAGACTGTCATGAAAAATCTCATCAATTTACAGTTGGGCTGGCTAGATGTAGCTGTAACTTCTATGCTAACTGTTTCTTTTCTTGATTGCGGAGCTCCCTTCCAGCTCCAGGTTTTCCAACCAACTTTAATTTGCAAAAATGTAAATACAATGTCAATCGCTATCTACTGCCCCCCTGATTATTCTTTTCTCTCCCTGCTCATCAAATATGTTTATATTCTGAATTCTTCTACACCCTGTAACCCCTTGTGTCTTAGTGGTTTTACTGCCTTGCATGGGGTGATACCAATTGAAAAAAAAAAGTGTTACAGCTTAAGGAAAGTTTAATGAATGCTAATGTACAAAAGTTATTTCCAAAAAAATTTTAGAACAATCTATGTAGATTAAATGAAGGGTTGATTTTAAAATTCCCTGTAGATTATCTGGATTGACATACACCAGAATGCCAGTTGTGAAAGGAACAACAAAGATGAGGACAATAATCTGAATGTAAATAATGTAAATAAGAAGTACTTCTAAAATACACAATCCTCAAACAGCATAATTTGAGTAATACAACTCTGTATTTCTCTTCGATAAAATCCTTGATGCAGATGGATGAAGAACAATTCTAAGATGTCTGCTACTCATTTTTCTTATAAAATGCTGTAACATTATCAAATCCATTCACCTTTGTAATCTTAGCGTCTTCACCTAGAAAGATGTGAGTGTCAGCTTACCACTCTTTTTCTCTTGTAGAATCTCATCTTCTACGCACTAGCTTACGGCAGGTGACAACCCCCTCCCCTACTCCGGGCAAATAATATCTTGACTCTTCTTCAAATTACTCAAATCAATCAATCTCTTTTCTTTTCAGTTTAACCATGAAACAATTATTTTTCTTCTTTATTCACTGATTGAAAGGTCAAAGGACAGAAGACAGTCCAAATAAATGGATTAACATGTATTTTTTTTTTACCAGTTTTCATATTGGGTTAGCCCACGGGTGGGCAAACTTTTTAGTACAAGGGCCGCATTCTAAAAATTTATAGTTTTACTGGGCTGCATAGTATATATAAACCAAAATAATTGTATATTAAAATTGGCAAAATAAAGGGCTTTTAAAGGAAAAATATAGTTTTAATGAATAACATTTTAAAGTACCATGTATGTAGAAAAACTTATTTATTTGAAAGATAAAAGTAACTGTTTCAAGAAATAAGAAAGAATGGGCATGTTAGTATTGAATAAAAAATCTGTTTGTGCTTGGCGGGCCGCACGAAATCGTTTGGCGGGCTACATGTGGCCCGCGGGCCGTAGTTTGCCCACCCCTGGGTTAGCCCAAAAGTTTGTTCGGTTTACTTTACTTAGTAAATAGTACAAAAACTTTTCTACTTAATAAATAAACAAACTTTTTAACATAAATTATTTTTAAGGTCATTAAAAAAATTAAAGAAAAAAATCTGAATTTTTAATCATTAAGAAACACCTCCAAAACTCACCTGCTAAAGTTATTTCCGTTTTTTTTGATAACATAAGAATCTATATTAATCTGATTTTCTGTTTTGGTTATGGTTAAACATTAAAAACAGCACACATCATAGGAAGATTTTTGTTAAGGCAATGCCATTAAAAATTGTCAGGGCAATGCCATTAAAAAGCTCTAACTTGAAAAATAAAGCTATTTCTATTCCATTTTGGTGGGAGGGGGGATCTTTGTTCATGTTCAGCATGATATTATTATGATCCAACTTATCAAGGGAGATAATTTCAGGTAGGTTATCCATTGCTTTCATTTGTCCTTTGAGTATCAAATTTTCCAAGCCTTCTTTCTTTATTGTGCTCTAGAAATTTTGTCTGTCTCTTTTGGGATGTAAGTATATGCGTGCTTTTTGTTTCCATTTTCCTCAAAACTTTGTTGTTATTCACATGTTCAGTCCATGGTATTCTCAGCATCCTTCTGTAGAATCACAATTCTGTTGCTTCAAGGCTCTTAGGAAACTGTCCAGCATTCAGTGTCATTTAGCAGGACTGATATTAAATAGCAGTTTTTTCGTTTTTCTTAATATTTTGCTTAGCTTTTGGAAAACTTCTTTTGCTATTCAAATGCACCTTTGTATGACTGAAATTTTTAAGTGATGTGAATTGCACAATCTGCTACTGTCAGAGATAGTATCTTATGATGTATTCATGTAGTTTTTCAAGGGAACTAAATTGTATTTTTTTTTCATTCATGAAAAGAAGAAGGTCTTGCTTAAATTTAAAATTTGTGGATTTGTTTCCATTTTAAATGTAAAATTGCGAAGTTATATTTTTATAAGAAAAACTGCAATAAGCAGTAAATAACGAGTCTAAAGTTAGAATATTAAATTAAACAAAAATGTTTTCAATTTTATTCACAATCCGCCTGAATTTTTACATGACTTTCACTTTGGGGAGGTGTGTTAGATATTATTTATCAGTCATCTTTAAAACAGGCTGAAAGTTCTCTGATCGGGAGATTGGAGGTTTTGAGGAGCATGGAACCACCTCTTAATTGATGTTATTCCTAGGTCCACCCTGACCTGGGATAGTAGCATATATACTAAGCTACTCCCCTGCCTCATTTTTTTTATGTCCTTTGCAAATGTTTGATTGTTCTTAATAAAGGAATTCTATTGATAAAAACTTCTTTTGTGGTTGTTGCTCAGGATTAAATTGTTTCAATGTTTTAGATATTCAGTAAATTTCCTATGACCGTAATAACTTTCAAATAGTATGGCATTGTTCACAAATCTAATAATCAAACAAAAACAGGGCTGAAACATCAGAGCTTGATTCAACTGCAAGTGCAAATTCATGAATGCCCCCCCTCTTTTGCACGTTTACTGTAAAGATGGGGTTAATAAAAGGTTCTCCAGGATTTTTTCCCTTTTAACACTTCAGTAATCCTTCTCAAACAATCTTTGCATCAAAGGTTGTTCGAATGCCAATTTAGGATGGAATCATATGAAGAAACTATTGGCTAAATGGCAAAAGATGATTTTGGACCTAATTTGTTGCAGATTTAGTCCACTTCACTGAAATAATCTAAACTAAACATTCACACAAGACAATTTGTGTGTCATATGTAATTTACATGGCAAATTTTTTCATTATATGCAGCGAGCTGGACTAAAGCCACACTATCTTATTTCCTGCATGATGGGAATTTTTTTGTGACTTGTTTGAAGAAAATTGGATACAAAATGAGGAAGTTAATCAAGTTTTTAAGTAGTACAAAAACTGGATTTTTTCCTAGATTTTTGCAATTTTTTGTGTGAAGCCAATGCCACAGGCAAACTATCAAGCACTCTACATAAACCTCATAACCTGAGCCGATGTTTTTCCATTAAGTGCAAAGAACATCAGCTCATCGAATAAAAATTTTGTTTGTGGGTAACTTTGCCTTGGTTTTTGCAAAAAGTTGTACCCACCTTCAGTTTTATTGATTTTTCTCCCAACCCTAGGAGATCCTAGAGATTGGAAAGTTGATCTTGACTTAAATTTGTAAATTTCCAACATATCTGTACAATTTCATTGAAATTGGTTGAGAATTGTGGGCGTGCATAAATAGCACACACACACACACATCTGTTTTATAGATATAGAATACCAATAATACAATTTTTATATATAAAAAATAAAATTACCAACAGCATCCTATTGATAGTAAAATTACCCACAATACATTTTATCTATTGTTGAAAGCGTACAACTGTGTTCAAAATATTTAAATTTTGGCATTAAATAACCCGAAAGGGGTTGATATGCCGCCTGATAAAATCAGCGAAACCCAACCTCTAAAATACAGAGGAGTTGTACGATAGGCCCAGCAACATTATCATCGTTGTTATCACAATGTTTTAGTCATTATACCCTGCAGATTTCATCAAGTGTATATCAATCCAAATAACAACAGGGAATTCTAAACTGAAACTGAACCCTTTTTTTATCTACTGGTCCAAACTGTTCCTGGACAAAGGCGAGCAAAAACTAAGCAGTACTAAAAATAAGAACTGGATGAAATATCTGAAGACATGGGTAGTGGAATGAGAAGAGTCTACCCCTATAGATTAAATAAAGCATTTAGTTTGAACTTCCCTGTATGTTATCCAGATCAATATACACCTGATGAAGGCTGGAGGACACATCTGCCGAAATGCTGTGATAGTAACAACAAAGATGAGGACAATAGTCCTGTAAATAGTGTAAATAATGATAAAATCTCATCCCAGAAATTCATTCTCTGGAGGTTAACCAACTTGATATACACCTGATGAAGGCCGAAGGACCTAACAGCCAAAACATTGTGAAAGCAGCATCAAAGATGAGGACAATAGTCTGAATGTAAATAGTGTAAATAATGATAACTCTTCATCACATAAATTCAGACAGATAGTTCTCGTTTTCCTGAAAGAAAATACAATAAAATAACTTAGTCAGTCATTTTTAATGAAACATATACAGAACTTGGGTCGCATGGTCAAAAAACAAATGTTCTAACCACTTGATCACAGAGTGATCCAAGCCTTCTGAGTGAAATTGGGCAGATGGAACTATTTGAAAGTCATAGATGGTTGTGCTAGCATGAAGTCACAAGTCATCGTGACTGAGGGTTTGTGTGTGCTGACCTTGTTCAGATTGTTGATCACACCAAGTAATGTGCTCTCTCTCTCAGAAACTGTAACTAAGATTCACTCAGCATATTTGCAGTATAAACCACAGCTGGGCTCTGCAAGTGTTGAACTAACGCAAATGTGCCTGAGTAGATGACTTCAACAGGGATCGGCTAGACAACCTAGTAGACAGGCATGCTTGGATATGAATAGTCAGCTATTTTATAAACAGCGTGCAATGTGGGAATTGTCACCATTTTATTTTTTTAATTTTGCATATGCATATTGTTTATTTTTGATTTTGTCGACTGTCCAGTATAGTAGGGTCAGTTGGGTACCGTCTTTGAGAAAAAGAGCACTCTGATGCAATTCACTCCACCGGAAATTTGGAAAGGGCATACTGTACTGATTGGCATGCTGAAGCTCCAATACAAACATTCCAGTGTGTTTGGGTGTCAATCTGAGGACAGTGTAGTGAATTCGGAAAGAGTTGAATGAGTCTAATGGTGATTACGAAGCTGTTTGGAGTGATGACGATGTTATGACTTCATTCATCTTGTGACAGTGCCTCAGACTCAACATGGAAGCCTACATCAAATGCCTTGAGGAGGTAGTGCTGCTCTGAGTCAAGACGGTGGCTGCTGGAAGACCTCATGTCTGGCAACAGGACTCTACACCATGCCACGAAAGCAGGAGAAACCAGTCGTAACTGTTAGACAATTTCTGCGACCACATCACCCCTTACATCTGGCCACCTAACTCCCCAAACTGCAATCTCGTTGATTATTATGTGTGGGGTGCAGTTTAGCTAGAGACCAACAAACTCCTTGTAACAAAAATCCATTCATTGCCCGAATTAACAATATTGTAGGTCATTTTTTATATCAGCTGCCAATTTATGAAAATTGAAATTGAAAATTGATCCTGATATACATTTAGAAAGATTTTGTAATATATAAAATAATATTCGGAGAAAATAAAAGCTTGACCCAATAGTCCACATGTAGATAGTGTAAATAATTTTCTCTTGTTTAATTATTTTCATTGAATTCGTTGATTGAGATAAAAGAAAAAATAATACTTTTAGCTTACGTTAATTTATGTCTAACATTGAAGAATCAAATTTGTAAGAATAGAACGGTACTTCTTTTTCTGTAGAATACATTTAGTCATACTGATAATTTTTTTATTCTCAGTTAACTGGCACACGACATATTTCATGAAATACTCAACAAGGATACAAATGCAAAACTGTGTATAAATAGGTGAACAGAAAACAATGAATTAATTGGGAAAATCTTCTATTGAATTCCGTTGGTATTTAGAATATTCTGGACTGAGATAAAATTACAGACAGCGATAGTCCTTTGATTGATATCAGGATCAAGTTCGTCACACCTTCATGAACAGAAAATAGTTGACTAACACTAATTTTCTGTTCAACTTGTGTTTGATCAAATCGCTTACAGAATTTTCCTAATACAATAAGGCAATATTCAGAGTAAATAAAAACTTGTTTTATCTCCACAATTGTTTCAATATTTTATATTGAATTGGTTGCTTTAGTTAACCGTTATCACTCTGTATGTGACTTCATTTGATGTACAAAAAGTTTATCCTGCCACTGAAGGCGACTCTAATCCTGAACAATAGTGTGTTTGAAATTCATAGTTGTGTTGTCACATCCTGCTATGGCAACAGTAAACAACTGTGAGTGAAACTAACAAGAAGGATACTGCAATTGAGAGGCCTTGAAAAAGAATGCAGTGGAAAGGGGAGTAATATTAATAATGCAGAGTGATAAAAGTTTAAAAGAAAAATAGCTTACCTTAATTTTCTTCTGGCTTTTCAGAAGCAAAATTGTAAGAATTGTAACAGTTTTTGATATGAATCTATGCAAATGGACAATAAAATGAGTCCCAAAAATATTGATCAAAGGGCAAAGTTTAACATCAAACCAGACAAAAGCAGCTTACAGACATATCATGTTTCAATACCGGTCCCTGTATGACAACTGAAGTTAAGCAATGTCAAGTCTGGTCAGTACCTAGATGGGTGACAGCTTGGGAATACCAGGTGCTGTAAGCTTGGATATGCAGGTGGTGTAATGGATAACAGCTCGGAATTGTTAATCAGAGATATGAGTTCCCATTCCAATTAGCTTCATTAAATTTACCTATGTGCAAATACCCTTTAGGAAAGGTATGAATCCACCTTGTCTCCCCTCAGCTATGGGTTAATTAGTAAGATTTGTATCACTAAAAGCTTATCTCCAAAAAAATTCTTATGATGTGAAAATATCTTCTGGCTTTAAATTACCTGCAAAGGCTTAATAATTTGTAAAAAATGAATCAACAAGCCAAGAAAAAAAACAAAAAAATTATGTCAAAGGGAATTTTTTTTTTCTTGACACTACCATTACTATTGTGGTGGAAAGCATCCATAGTTGTCTCCCCTTTGAGCTGCTTGACTACAAAAGAAATCTCTGATCTGAGGTATTATGATTACTTGCCTTATTTATATTATTCAGACTGTTATCCTTATCTTTATTGCCATAGTCACAACGTTTCGGCTGTTGTATGCTCTGGCCTTCTTAAGGTGATTGGAATTTCAAACTGTACCCTTGATTTCTTATGACGTGAAAATATTTTCTGGCTCTAAATAAACTGCAAAGGCTTGATATGGTCCAGTGGATAAAGACGTTGGTTAGGTCCAGTGACTAGACCCAAAGTGTTGTCAGTTTAATACCAGGCCACAGTAATGGTGAACCAAAAACTTGAGTTAAAGGGTAATAACTGAGACATCCGGAAGAGGTATGGCACGTGGAACTAGAACAATCCAACCCAGTGGATGAAATAAAGGGTTCAGTTTGAAATACCAATTACCTGACGAAGGCCGGAGTGTAAAATGTCTGAAATGTGAATATATTGCAACGAAGATGAGGATAATGTAAATAAGGTAAGTACAAAAGAAATGGTCAGACCTCAATTATGGGCAGTGGTTAAATTGTATTGAATAAAATTTCATTATGAGCTTAAAAAATTTGTCCGTTTTTCTTTACAACTGTACACTTAAGTAGTTGATAAGTTTTATTGTTTGAAAAAGCTATTTTTATAATTTGAATAAAACCATAACATATGCAACTAAATTTATGCATTTTTTTTTGAGAGAGAGGATTAACAAAAATATTAAACATTATTTTTTTTAAACAGATTCACCCCAATCAAGGTAACAAAGACACAAAGACACAAGGGGTTACTGGGTGTGAAAGAATTAGAAAATGGAAACATTCTTAATTAATCAAAATTTATTTAAAGAACCTACCATGATTTATTTCTGTTTCTAATTTATAACAACATACACTGCACGGATGGTGGATTGAGGAGGAAAACTGGTAAACTAGGTAAGTCCGAAGAAAGGATAAACTGTTAATTGTAAAAAAAATATGGAATCCATGGTTGTCAGCAAAAGGGACAGCCCAAGATCCGAGTTACACATTAGTGACATGAAAATTTTATGAAGAGATTTGAGGCACAGAAATGTGGTTCTGCAGAAGGATGCTGAGAATGCCATGGACCGAACATACGAGCAATGAGGAAGTTTTAGAGAAAATGGAAACGAATGGGACATATACTTAACATCAGAAAGAGTTGAAATTTCTAAGGGACATAATGAGGAAAGAGGGCTTAGAAAATTTGGCCCTCACAGGACAGCTTGAAGGCAAGAGGAACAGAGGAAAGCAACACAGAACCTAACAAGCTTGTGTAAATGGTTGGCAGAACAGAGATAACAAAAAGACAAACATTACTAAGTGCTACAAAGGACAGGAAATTGTGGAGAGCCGTGATTGCCCAGGTCCTGAAGAGACACGGCACGGAACAAGCTTGTCTAAATGTTTGGTAGAACAGGGATTAAAAGAGGGACAAAATTCACTAAAAGCTCCAAAGGACAAGAAAATGTGGAGAGCCGTGATTGCCCACAGCCTTAAGATATAGAAGGAGAACAAGTTTGTGTAAATGGTTGGCAGAACAGGGATTAAGAAAGATCACGAAAAGACAAACTTTACTAAGGCTACAAAGGACAGGAAGTTGTGGAGAGTCATGATCACCTGAAGAAAAACAGCACATAGAAAAAGGAGAATGAGTTTGTATAAACGGTTAGCTGAACAGGGATTAGGAGAGATTGCAAAAAAGACAAACTACTAAGAACTACTAAAGGATAGGAAATTGTGGAGAGCCATGATTGTCCATGTCCTGAAGGGACATAGCACATTGACAAAGAATAGAAATTCAAGTCTCTGGGGAATGTTGACAGACAACGAATTTGAATGCACATAGTAAAAGAAACTTTTTTTTTTTAGACTGGGTAAGTTTGTAAAATAACATTAGTAATGAAGAAATAAATGCTTGACTAATGTGTAATGTCTACTGTATAGTAACGGAATGAAAAAAACATAAGAAAAGAATTAAGGGTAACTGAGGTGTGGTACCACCAAGTGCTGAGAGAATACCATCAAAAAAGGAACATGATAAATGAGAAAGTTGCAAGGAGAACAGGAAGTACAAAGAAACTGTTGCCAAAAATCCAAGAGGCAGTTAAAATTCTTGAGGCACATACTAAGGAAAGAAGGTTTGGAGAATAAAGTAGACAATCATGAGGAAGTATTGAAAATATATTTGACTTCAGTTGACTGACTTTTTTGAGAAAAAGGCCGAATAAAAAGTCTGTATCAAAAAAATTAAAATTAAAAAAATCTAAAGAAATCGTTAGTCGTTAAAAATTTATCGCCAGTTAAAAATTGTTGATTTTCCAAATATTTTTCTTAAATGTGAGTGTTAAAATATAGAGCAAGGGAATTTGGCACTCCAGAGGTGATTGATGCCTTTAAAGAAATAATGCAAGTGCAAATGCCATAAATAGATTTATCTATTTTTTCCAGATTCTATTTTAATGAAAACAAAAGAAATTAATATTTTACAATATATATTGCCAAAAAGCGATTAAATTTTTTTTTATTTACCACAAAAAACAGTTGTCATAGAAAACAAATTGTATTTATATACAACCAAAAACAACTACATTGGATTTATTAACTACACAAAGACAATTAAATCATATTTATTACCAAAGAAACAGTTAAATTTTATCTTTGCCATATGAATCTGATTACATTTCATTTATTACAAAAAAAAACAGTTGTATTTATCACCGAAAACTGACTAAATTGTATTTAACAACAATGACCAATTGTATTTATCACCAAAAACAATTAAATTGTATTTATTTATAACCAAATACCAATTAAATATTATTTATGACCAAAATACAATTGAATTGTATTTATTTATCATCAGAATCCAATTAAAATGTTTTTATTCATCTATGAAAAAAAAAACAAAACAATTAAATCTATTTATATATCATAGAAAAGCAATTGCTTTTTGAAGTGAAATCAAAATTCTTCCTTTAGTAGAATTTACCCTGGAGAGCCTGACTTTGTTATCTGCTTCATTTGTGTTTGATTTTGTGAAAAAAGAAAATTATTCAACCAAAGTTAGGAGTTTGATGGTTGATTTCTCTAAAGACAGACATACTGAATAGTTTGGTGTTGATTATTTCTTTTCTCTGCTGACTTTCATTTTTCTCTCTCTCATTGAAATGGAATAGAGATAAAATGTCTGGGGAAATTTCACTCTATCATAGTAGGAAGACTTCATTGAATTTAAAGTTGAAATTTGCCAAAATGTTCAGAACGGAATTGTTTTCATCAGAAAAGTAGGTATAAGTTTTTATCAAAGTTATTTTATATTCTATAATTTTCACAGACAATAAATACGATATTAATTGTTATTGTCTGATATTTTGGTGTAATTTGAGAGGATAATACAAAAGTTATGGATGATTTAGTGATTTATTGCAAAACCCATGGCGGCCAAAATGATCAGAACGGTTGAAAAAATAACAAAATAATCAAAAATGACAGAGAATACTGGAATTATTTAATATTTAGTGTGAAGCCCTTTAGCTTCAATCACACTTTGACATCTTCGACTGCATGAGGAAATTAAATTTTCAATTTCTTGTTGGGTGATCTTATTCCATTCTTCCTGAAGGGCATTCCATAATTGCTAGGTTGTTTTAGGATTTCTGGCTTTCGAACATTTTCCTAGAATATTCCACACATTTTCAATAGGATTGAGATCTGGGCTTTGAGTAGGCCAATCCATAACAATAACCTTTTCAGCCTTGAGGAAGTTCATGACCACCTTAGCCTTGTGACATGGGGCATTGTCCTGCATGAATATGGGTGGTCGCTTTAGTTGAATTTCTCAGCACAGGCAAGACATGATCTTTTACAAGTTGTTTATAAACTCCTGCATTTACCTTTCCATGTAATCGCACCAAAGGGCCCACACCATCTCCAGATATCATCCCCCAAACCATGTCACTTCCGCCACTGAATTTAACACTAGTCTTAAGGCATTTAGGCAACAATTTTTCACCTACTTTTCGACGAACGTACCTTTTCCCATCTGAGCCAAATAACATAAACTTAGATTCATCACTGAAATGCACTGTTTGCCATTTTTCCTTGAGACCACAACACATGTTCGGTTGCAAAGGTAAGACGACACTTTTTATTCTTGGAGCTGATCAGTGGCTTCACTGCAGGTGGTCTTGCTTGTAGGTCATGTTCAACTAAACGATGAGACACAGTTTTTCGAGATAAAGTTTTCTTCAGTACAATGCTCATTTCCCGAGAAACAGCAGCAGCAGTTTTAAGTCTGTCCTTTTTAACCAACTTTACCATAGCACGATCTTCTCCCTTGGTCGTTTTTCTTGGCCTACCTGTAGACTTTCTTGCTTCACACGAACATCAATCATCGTAGACCTGAAGAATACCGTGAACAACACTTTTTGACTTGTTAACAATCTTTGCAATAGACCCAATACTTAAATTATCCTTCTTTCGAAGCTTAATAATCTGCTGACGAATTGGTAACGGAGTAAGTGGCATTATATTAACAAAGTACACTGCAGATATTCTTACTAATGTTTAGTAAACGAACCCAAATTTCCTTGCAGTAGATGCAGCTATAGATTCGATCTTGTTGTTCCACTTCAGGTCAGTTGAAAACGTGAGGCCAAGAAGGCGCAGTATGTTGCTCTCCAGAAGTCTAGCATCTGGCATGCTGATGGTAGATAGGAAAGTTTCTCTATGGTAAATTAATGAAAGCAGTTTTGTATTGTAAAAAATCCTTGGACATACCGAGATAATTGGCTAATATTTGCAGATTGCACTATGGTCAGTGAACTACAGTATTTGACTTTCACTATTTAAAACAAATCAAAAGTAGCTTTTCAGAGAGAGAAAAAAATCCTTTAGGGATTGATCTCGTACAAAAAAACCCAGTTTTGTGTCCGCATGATTCTTTTCAGCAAGTATTCCTGTCTTTGTATCGAATCAATTCCTCTAACTCCTCATGAGAAAATAATTTTCTTGCTGTCTCTCTTAATGTCTCTTTCTATCTTACTCACACTGGAAATCCTATTCATTGGTTTTATCCAGCAATGCAAAGAAACTCATTTTGAAATGCAGCTTGATGGAAATGGGAAAGTATAGTGCAACCCCTGAATGTTTTTTTTTTTTTTTTGAAAAACCTGATTTTTTTTTATCTAGCTCATTTATAATGTGAACCCAGTTTTTGAATAGGCCTACCGTAGTCAAATATTGCCTTACTGGGCATTGTCCTGGACATATTTTATAGCAAATAAATGGTCTTCATTCTTTTTTGTATAAAGCTACCCCAAAAAGGTGTGAGAAAAACCACTTACCGTAAAATATCTGATATGAAGATTTAGAAACCATACTTTTGTTTGCATTCATGCATGACCATAGTAACTCCTTTACCCTGAGCTTGCCTCCTACATAACCTTTCCTTCATTTTGTCCCGACATGACGTGCAAAACTCATCCACTGTACATGCCGCTTAAAATGAACAAATAACCTTATATAAATGAAGAATTAATAGAGTTTTTCCTATCTCAAATTAGCATTCATCTTCATTTTGCAAGTGTTTACCTTGCCTTTCCTATTACAACATTTTTATCAGGTTTACTGGTGCATAATGCAGGGGGTTTGACTAGTTGTGGAACATACTTCAGGTTATGATAATTCAAGACATTATAAATAAATAAAAATACTATATACACATATTTATTTTTTGCTTTATTTTGTGAGAAATTGAGTTTGTTTAAATGTGTTGTAGTGTGTGTCTGCTGCTGGCTGGTGAGTGTTGGCTAACCCTTATAGCTGTGTTTCTCAACTGGGGTTCCCCAAAAGGCCCCCAAGGTTTCTGTGAGAAGAGGTGAGATAAGCTAATGCACTTTTGATTTTTATTTAATTTCATATACGTAATATTATTAAACACACATAATATATTCTTGGTTATTGTAATATAGACATCATCCTATCTAACCTATTATGTTATTAAAAAAATATAACAATCATTGGGAAAATATTTAGTGATGTCTGTATGGCGCCATTGTGAAACCACCTTCACTAGTCAGTGCCTGCTCAGTGAATGGGACCTGGACTTAAAGTTACTTATTTCTTTGTTTTTTCTTTATTTTTATTTTTTATGATTGAGTTTAGAATTTTTTTATGTCTGAATGAAAACTCCCTAATGAAATATTATAAATGAACAGTATGAATTTTATTTAGCATTACCGAAAAATTTGACAAAAAAGTATTAATTTTTCCTTAAACCAGTTATTCAAAAATATATACTATATTTATCCTGTGAACGAAGATGAAAATAAAATGAGAAAGATATGGTATATAATTTTGTTTATTTGCACAGGGGTTCCTTGAGACATGTAATTTATTTTAAGGGTTATGCAAGGGTAAGAAAGGTTGTAAAACACTGCCTTATAATAAGGAACGTTATTATTTGCACGGTTTCTTAAGTTCGGTGAAAATGAAAGATTCAAAGAAATAAAGAAAATAATGTTATGTGTGTGAAACAGTCTGCTATTTAGTTTTTATCTTGTTCAATCAGTTACACCACACAATTACGAGGAGTCTGGGAATTATTCTGAAAACAGAAACACTCTTTCTGTATTGTTCCTGAGATACATTACACAACCAAAGCTTATCTTATCAATTGAAGGTTTGGGTTTGTTTTTTCCCATCCAATTCACTATCTCAATAACTTAGAATTCTATACTCACAGAGAACCACATGTATGTTCCTTGTCTGTCTTCAGTTTCGTATTTTAAATCATTGGTTATGTGCCACTGGTGTTTAGTTCATTAAAACTTTATAGTTTGCCAACTTGTTTATTCCTTGAAGAAAAAAATCCAACATACAAAGATTCATTCTTCCCTTACATATATTCTTATCCTGATGTCTGCAAATTCTCTTATGATAAATAAAGGTTGTCTGCTTCCATATTTTTTGCTGTATATATAAGATGTAAATAACCATCTTGGGTAAACTACATCCAGCGGCAAGGCTTCGGATCGGGAGGTTTTGAGGAGCATGGAACCACCTCTTAATTGCTGGTGTTCCCAGGTCCACCCTGACTCGGGGTGGTAGCACCTGTGGGCAAATAGTTAACCCCCAAACTGGGGCTAAAACACTATGAAAGTGTAAACATAGGTTTTGATACCAGTAATACATTTTTGGAAAAAAAAAGAAAAAAGGCCAGCAATAAAAATATTGTCAGTATTAAATAAGCCGTTGAGGTTGATATATCATAAAACAAAACAAACCAGACGTAAATTAGAATAAGTAATGATAACAATGGTTGTAATGTTTGAGCTCAAGTCAGCCTTGCGCTGAGTTGGAATGACCAAAGTAAAACATGTACTTACCTCATTGGTGGAGGTCCTACAAAAATATGTCTGCATGTTGTGTATTGGAAAGTGGGAAAAGACTGTGATTCTGACCTTTTTGGAAGCCTGGTCATAAAATTGTGCAGATGATCCAAACCCTTTTATTACTAGCATCATGGAAAAATTTATTTCTACCTATCTGCATAAACTGCTCTGTAAGCTACCTAGAGTGGCTCTAGGGCCTTGGACAGGATGAACATCATTGTAAAAGAAAGCTATAATTTGATACCTCATGTCATATATAAAAAAATCTGGTTTTAATTAATATTGTCTTAGAGTGGAAAAATGAAACTGTATGTAATATGGCTGCTAAAAATTGAGGCAACACAAAGATGACAGGAGACGTGCTAAACTAAACAACTGTTTTATTCAAACTCCTGTTTGATCTCTTTTTCTTTCCCAGCATTCCCTAGTGGGTCAGGAAGTCTTACACAATCATCTTCATTGATTTTATCGAACATCACTTAAAAGCCATTAAAACTCAGCATCCCAAAAATGGGACTTGGGGAATTTAATGGGTTATAGCCAAAACATATAATTAACAGCAGATGTCAATTAAAATCTTGTATTATTATAGTCTATTGCCGGGATCGGATTATCCCATCAGCTCATACAGGCTGCTGCCTTGGGCCCCTCAACCTTTTATAAAGCAATGATTTTAAATTTTTTAGATGTTATATCTTCTAAATAGTTTCATAAACTGAAATGATATCATTATTACAAACTTGTATTTATTTGACTTTGCGGAAAGCAAAGCAAAAAAAGAATGTTTTAGTTTGTGTCATTGTGTTTCAAGTAGATAAAATGTTTGATTTTTTTTTTTGTTCAGAAAATTTAAATCTTAGAAATTTTTTTTAAAGCAGTGTTTTTAACTTTCTCAGTGTCAGAACTTTTAAATATTGGGTTGGAAACTAAGTTCCAGTACAACTTTATATATTTTTATTAAAAGTTGTTCAGGAAGTTTGTTTCCAACCGAAACTGAAATGATATCAATGTAAAAAATCTGTCATTTTGTTTTTTTTATTTTTTTATTACGCTTGTGTTGAAATATCTGCTAATTTGGTTTGCAATAAATAGTAAAATAATGGTATTTCTTAAAGAATATTTTTATTGACAAAGACAAGATAGTTATTCTAGTTTATCTAAAGAATTTGCAATAAGTTTACTTCAAGCTTTGTGAATGTTGCTAAGATATATCAGAATAAAAATAGAGGGTGGCACTGTCTGAGGAGAGCCTGTTAATTATATTAGCTTAGGTACCCCCAAAAGTCATAATCCAACCCTGAAAGTGTATTGGGTTTAACAGAGGGATGCAAGTTTAAATCTTGCTAGAGACTGTAAATTTTTCTTTAATAGGATTTCTCGAACATTTGACGAGTCTTGTTTTTTTGTCCTTCAAATTATGTAAATGTTGTTAAAAAATATCTTAAGTAAAAAATATTCAAGATGGATACGGGCAAGTTAGAGTGTGGCTCTGTCTGTGGGGGACCTATAATTTCATTAGTTTAGGGTCTCTAAAAGGACATAATCCTGTCCTCCCTATGGCCCATTAACTTATAAGCCATTAATGGTCACCATCTCCAAAATGGGAGGGGACATTCATGGGTCATAGGCAGAAACAATTTTTTATCTATAAACCTATAATTGATATCAGAATTTTCCTTCCTACAACTAATACAGATTGATAATCTATATTATTTACATTATTTGGACTGTTATCCTCATCTTCATTGCCATATTCACAACGTTTCGGCCATTGTATGCTCCAGCCTTCTTCATGTGATTGGAATTTTGAACTGAACCCTTCATTTCATTCATTGCGGTAGATTGTTCGAGTTCCACGTGCCATGCCTCTTCCAGATGCATCAGTTATTTCCCTTTAACTCAACCCGCCAATTTTTTGTTTTCACCACTGTTGTAGCTTGGTATTGAACTCACAGCCGAAACATGAATATGGCAATGAAGATGAAGATAACAGTTGAAATAATATAAATAGTCATAATACCTCATCTCAGAGATATAGACAGAGGTTGAGAACACTTTATCTAAAATTCTTCGGACTGGAAGTACTTCGGTTTTCAGATTTTGGAATACAGGCTATTTGATTTGTATATAGCATCTATAAAATGGGGCAGCTTTGGAATGGAATCCAAGCATAGACACAATATCCCTTTACATTTCATAACACAGCTTATACATATACTCTGAAGGTAGTTTTATATAAATAACAGCTACCCTGAAAGTAGCTTTATATAAAATTGTTACGGTCCAATATCCTTGCACCACTGTTATGGTCCAAGGTTAGGACCAAGGAAGAACAACACGAACACAAGAGTAGGAATAACAAAGATATATTACAACAGAATAATAATACAAGAAGTTGAAAGGTGTTAGTATGACTGTCAGTCTGGTTTAGAGTGAACTACTATTGTCTCGACTCGTTCCGTCTTGACTCGTTCCACTTCGTCCTTCCGTCTCTCTTGAGAGGTGCAGTCTTTATAGCATCAGGAAGAGTTCATTATGTTGTTACAGGTAAAATCCCATAACAAAAATTTAATAAATGTTGTGTATATACAGATAATAATGCTAGTCATGTCATGCTCACATGGATTTTTATTTGGGGGAAATTAAGATTTTATGTAAAAATAATGTTTTGTACTTTCTGTACGTGTAGAAAAAACATGATCACTAACGAAAGATATATAAATGTAGGACTTTTTTGACATTTTGAATAATATCTGAGCACAAAACACCTGGTAAGCAATCAACAAATGAAGGTGTTGCTGTGGTGATTGCTAACAAAAACAGGCTCAATGTCGGCTATGTAGCTAGGCTGGGGAACCCCCACCCAGGGTAGATGAGGTCACTTACAACAGCTGCGTATCACCCAGGAATCGTTCTGAAAATTTCCATTTGTGCCATGTCAGCACCTGAAAAACTCAGATTATGGAGGTTTTGGGATTTGGGAATTTTTCATGAAGGATATTCAACCTGTACTGGGTTTTTTAAAAATCTATAATTAACTAGGCAGACTAAGCTGTTTAGTCTTGGATGACAACCAGTCTTAGAGAAGGAAAACTCTGAATTTAAATCCATGGAGATGACAGCAGGTAACCACTCAACTATCTTTCCCAAGGATGAATAGCAATGCACAGATAATAACATGAAAAGGAGTCATTTTTATTATTATTATTAATATGATGTAATGGAATAACCTGTCACTCCCATGAGGTAGTAACTACCTTTAAGTATTCGTAAGGCAACGGACTACGGCAGTCTAGCTGGGATCTGTTGAGTACGACTCAGACTTATGCAAGAACTACCGACCTTCCAATAATAGTACTCACTATTGGATTGACTTGCAATGACCGTGTGCATATCTGTTACCTTTATTCTTATTGTACTGTTTTTTTACAATAAACCTTTACTTATTTTATCCACTGTGTTTTTCAAGTATATATTCCTATTAGCACAGAATATAACATAATATTAATACTGCCTTTTTATTTTAATTATTAATTAATACTGGATTTTATGGTGGTCATTTATAAGTCAATACAAGTTCTTATAAGATTCAAAATTGTTTTTAAAGTGTCTTTAAATCTTCGCTCCACAAAAAGCTAAAATGTCCAGCGTTATCTTCTTAATTCCTCTTCTTTTATTATTCTCTTTCCTTAATGTTTGTCTTTTTCTCATGTTCTTTCGCATTCAGCAACCCATTGCAATTTAGTGGCTTTATTTCCTGGCATGGGGTGAAATGATAAAATAAATGTCCAAAGCCTCGTTTTTGAAACAGAAATAGCTTATAGGTTAATGGGTTATTCAAAATAATTAATTCTAGATTTTTTTATAACCTTATAATTTCATCACAAGCTCTGTAACCCCTTAGGGTTGTAGGGGCTGCATATCTCTTGCAGCCACAGTAGCAGTGGGTTTTTTCTGGGCAAGATAGCCTGATGGAGCCCAACCCATTCCAGGCTGGTTTGAATTCAGTTTTCCCTCCTAGACTAGTCACCAACCAAGGCTATTGGACTCAGTCTATCCTGTTATTTACCCAAGGGTATTAGCATGTAAGTGACTGTAATGAACTTGAGTGGAATTTGAACTCGGCTCTCCGATTCCTCAGTCTATGCTGTTGTCCATTACTCCATTGTGCCTCCCAATTGATACAATAATATAATCAATAATTATATAATCAATACCTGGTATTGTTGTATGTTGACAGTTGTGAATGATCTTAGCTCGGCTTTTTCAATCATTTTGGTTCATCAATGAAAGACTTCCAACACAGAAAATGTTAACTATTTTTATTAATGTCGAAATGTATTAACTATCCAGTGAGGGTTGTTCCCCCTCATTGGGGAGCCATTTCAGACACTAAAGAGAACATGTCTACATTGCCTGACAGTTAAGACACGACACCCTGAAAAACCTTTCTCTATCTATCATTCCTACACTAGCTCAGCCAATCAAAATCGACTTCCTTACTATGTTTTACATCTGACTCCAAAGGTCAACCTCCGGAAGTTGGAGTTGAGATTCACTTCCTCTAAAAAATAATAGTCTGCTAAACTATTATTTAACTATAATAATTAATTAATATTTCTGCAACCCTTTAATAATGATAATCGTGATGGCAGACATTAATAAGTTAACAAATTATCTTTGTTTTTTTTTATAAGTATTTCACCCCAAGGAAGGCGGGAGTGCCAGTAGTACCCAAGGGGTTACAGAGAGTGAAAGTGAGAGAAAAGACTGGGTTTAGTGGGATTGAGGAAAGTATAAAAAAAAGAATGGCGATCAAGGCATCAGAAAATGACGATTGACATTACATTTAAATTTTTGAAAATTATAGTTACCAGGGAAGCAAATAAGAGGAAGGGAGTTCCACTGTTGGGAAGTGTGAGAGAAGAAATTGTTGAAGTAGAAGAGGTGGTTGCATTTAAGTGTTTCAACAGTAAAAGAATGGGACCTAAATGCCAACCTAGTAGAACACTTAAATTAATAGAGCCGGGGTACCAGTGAAAATAGCTTGTTAGAGCAGATGCCATGAAAATACTTATAAAGACGGAGGGAAGCCACATCATGTGTGTGTGTGTGTGTGTATAAAACAAAATTAACTTCTCTTTTTTCTTTTTTTTTTTTTTTCAAGGAGAGGATAATTTATCTTTTGTGTCAGAAATGTTTTGCCAGCAAGCAGATTAAAAGTAAGAGTTTATATGTCAAAGGTCAGATTAGAAGATTAATAAATATTTACTAATCTACCAAGTTGTTATCAATTGAGTACACTGCTTGAGAGTTTTGGGTGAACTTGATAATTTTTTTTTTTTTTTTTTTTATTGCTCTTTTTTTTTTGTCAAGTCTGTTTCAGTTTCTAAGCAGGATCAAATTACCCAATGCGTTGATGAGATAATTCTTAATTACTGGGCTTCTTTAGAGCAAAAATTAGCCACACCTCACACGTTTCTATTTTAATCACGACCTGCCACATCAGCAATTAAGTGCATAAGTTAAGCAGAATAATTGATGACTTTCTCTCACCACAGGTTTTTAAATTTAAATTACTTTCACTTTGCCTTCAGCTAGTATATTGTTTTGAACTTTTGTTCCAACTAAATTTAGTATAAGAGAAAAAGAAATTGAACGTCGGCTGCACCAGAAGAATTTTTGCCCAACACCACAAATCATTACAAAACGAAAACATCATTTTGAAAACTCGCATCATGTTCTTAAATAGCCTCGTCAGATTGAGGCTTTTATGTGGATGCCATGCATGGCACCAAACATGTTCTGAAATCTCTAAACTGTCAGCGTCCTGGGTACGACGTTAAACTGCATCCAACAGCAAGGCCTCTGATCAGGAGGTTTTGAGGAAGCGTGGAACCACCTCTTAATTGCTGGTGTTCCCAGGTCCACCCTGATATATTTAGTAAATACTGGATCTGGCATTAAATAACCCATAGTGGTTGATATGCCATAAAACCCCAAACAACCAACCCATCTAAACTGTCAGCTGTATACAACCACATCTTAAGATCAATGGTGAAAAAAATGCATTGTGTGAGTAAAGCTCAAGGGTCTTGGCAAAGATCGTTCTTCTTTGAACATTGTGGACTGGCATTATAGAATCCCAAAGAACTTACCAAATAAGAGAAACCACATCACTTGATGACTACCAACAGCAGCTAAAATGGATAGCACATGTAACTCTGAGAGAAAATAATGACATAATCAAGATGTTGATATTCCACACTACTTCAAATAAAAGGTTAAGAAGGAAACCCCCATCAATACTGGGAAGAGTGATCACAGCTACTGGGCTTGAGAAGAGAAAATAATGACATAATCAAGATGTTGACATTCCACACTACTTCAAATAGAAGGTGAGGAAGGAAACTGCCATCAATACTGGAAAGAGTGATCACAGCTACTGGGCTTGAGAAACCTATTTTCCTGAAAAATTATTTTAAGAGGAAGATTTTACGAATTTCAATTGAAAGCAATTACTGGCTGCTCAGTCAATGAATATCCAATGTTTCCTTATAGAGAAACGGCTAATATTACCATTCCTGAGGATGGTTAAAGAGGATCCTTTTATAAGAATGCTGTTAGTTTTCTTTTATTTAATCATATCTTGTTGGCGGGCAGTTAATGATGTCTTGGTTGGTTTTTTTTGGGGGGGGAGGGTTAATGATATCTTGGTGGGGGGGGGTATTTAATGATGTCTTGGTCAGGGTATTTAATTTCCTAACCTGATTGTTTTTCAATTTGACATTTTCTTCAGTATTTCCCAGCATATTTGAAATAAACAAAATAAGTTGCTTCTTTTGAAATATATAAAATAAAAACCCTGTTACATGATAATGGTCAAGCTGGTCTGTGAAAGAGAAGTCCCACAACAAAGTTGAGTCGCAGTGGCTGCTTGATCAATGAATGTTAAATGTTTCCTTATAGGGAAACGGCTAATATTACCATTACCATTAATGCCAATGAGAACAGATACTACACTTTGATCCCAGCTCCATTGCCAGAAAATGAAGAAAAGCATAACTGGAGCAACGCTGGCTGCTTGATTAATGAATGCCAAATGTTTCCTTGTAGGGAAATGGCTAATTTTACCATTGCTATAATCATGTATATTGGTTTAAGATATTAAGAAACAGAATAATATTATTAGAGACAAACAAAAGAATATTCAGCTGTAATACAAATCCTCTTATATGGCGATGAAAGCTGGACAATTTCCTCACAGATGAAACTTGAGGGACCAGAAAAGTGGTTTTATAGAAGCATGTATGCAACAAGAAAGAAAATGAAATAAAAAGGACACTTCTAATTACAATCAGAAAGAGACAGTTGAAGTTTCTGGGACACGTAATGAGGAAAGAGGGCTTGAAGAATTTGACACTCACAAGACATACTGGAGGCGATATTGACAAAGAGAAACAAGTTTGTGTAAATGGATGGCAGAATCAGGGAGTGGGAATAGTAAAAAGACAAATATTGCTCAGAGCTACAAAGGTGAGGAAACTGTGGAGAGCCATGATCTCCCATGTCTTGAAGGGACACAGTAGACAGAACAAAGAAAAGAAGAATTTGATTGTTTTTATTTCAGAATCTTTTTTTCTCAAAGACTATTGAATAGTGTAAATAAGACCCAAGACAGAATTGCAATCAATTTGGGAAACTTGGAGAAGAAATTTGCACACATGTATATAAAGGAACAGACAGACAAAGGGTAGAGGAAAACAGGAAATAAGCTACGTAACGAACTTGTGTATATAGATAGCAGTACATGAATTGGGATTGATTCATTTGTTTTTTACAGTTTATCAACCCTTTTTGGGTCATTTAAACTTTTTTTTTGAGCGATGATTGAATTGACAATTTTTTGAGAATAACAAGGATTTTTCGAGATATAATTCTTAATATTTAACCCATAGCTGGAGGGAGAAAATGGATTCATACGTTTTCAAAGAGTATTTTTTTTTTAAGACTGCATTAGCAATTTCTTGAGAATAACAATGATTTTTCCAGATACAAGTCATACTATTTAACCCATAGCTGGGGGTAGAATAAATGGATTCATACATCTCCAAAGAGGTATTAACATATAACTGAATGCAACAAACTTGACTGGAATTTGAACTCTGCTCTCCAATTTCTCATTCTCAGCCACCATCCATAAACCACAAGCACATGACTTGTCATCATGTTGAAACACTGGTTCCTGTAGAATCACCGAAGTTAAGCAAGGGTGACTGCTTGGGAATACCAGGTGCTGTAAACTTGGATGTGAGTTTAAGGGATAATGGATCGGAATTGTTAATCGGAGAGCTGAGTTCAAATTCCAGTTGAGTTTGTTATATTCACTTATGCGCAAATACCTTTGGGGAAGGTATGAATCCATCTCTTCTCTCCCCATTATGGGTTAAATAGTTTGACTTGTATCACTAAGCCATTATCTCCCCAAAAGAAATTCTTATAATCTCAAAATATTTTCTGGCTTTCAGTAACCTGCAAAGGGTTGATAAGCTGTAAAAAATGAATCAATAAAACAAAAAAACACCATCACAGCCATATGAACTGGGAAGAATAGTTAAGTGACAAACATTGCTTAGATCTATAAAGGATGGGAAGTTGTGGAGAGCCATGATCAACCTACTTAACGAGCTTGTGTAAATGGATGGCAGAACATGTGCTGGGAGGTATAGTAAGTGGCCAAATATTGCTTAGAGCTGCAAAAGAATAGGATGTTGTGGAGAACCATGATTAACCTACTTAAATGAAGAACTTAAAGAAAATCAACATTATGGGTAGGTGAAGGTGTTGAACAGCCTGCTACCATCAAAGTCAACAACTCAGACCTGGAGGTGGGTTCAGGAATTCACATACCTTGGCTTTACCATTTTCAAACACTCTCTCCTTTGACACTGAGGTCAAGAGATGGATCGGAGAAGCTGCCACCATGTTTGCCAGGCTGACCTCGAGAGTCTGGGAGAACAAAAAGCTTTCTACGAACACCAAAATTGCAGCCTACAGGGCATGTGCGGCAACATACTGCTCTATAGTACTTGAAGTAATGGATAAAGTGTCTAAAGTGTTTTGTTTTTTTTTCTAATGACCACACAGACACCACATTGGTTTTTGATAATGACTGTGAAATTTGACTGGACTTGAACAAAAATAACAAAATATGTATATTGGACAGTTTATCCTCAAATTCGAGTGCACTGGAAATTAGAAAAATACAAAAAAAAATTAAACTTTGTCGTTTGTTTTTAATCAAACTTTTTGGGATGAATATGTGCTGCCTAAATATACCTTAAACGAGGGTCATTCAATAAGGTGGATTTTTCGGTATAAGGACTTCTGATACAGATAGAAGCTTACTCTTTTTTATTTTTTTTTGTTTTACTTCTTTTTCTCATGGATTTCATTTCTTTTGCCGATTAAAAAAAAAAAAAAAAAACTTTGAGAGTTTTGCCGATTAACAAAGATGGCCGACCAAGAAGCTTGCTCCAAGATTGAACAGCAGTCAGTTATCAAGTTTTTGGTTGCTGAAGGGTGCAAACCAGTTGAAATTCATAGGAGAATGTCAACTGTGTATGGTGCCACATGTTTCAGCCAAAAAAATGTCTACAAGTGGGCTAAATTGTTTAAAGAAGGACAGAGCAGTGTTGAGGATGAAGACAGGCCTACAGAAGTGAGGTCTCCTGTGGTGATCGAATCAGTCAATGACCTCATTCAGTCTGACAGAAGGGTGACAGTGGATGACATTGCAAGGACTTAGAGCTTATCTGTTGGGACAAACGCAGGAGTCATCAATCAGAAGGAGTCATCTTGCATCATGACAACGCAAGCCCTCATACAGCAGCCCAAATGGTGCAGACCATCAACGAGCTGGACTGGGAACTGCTCCCTCATCCCCCTGACAGCCCAGACCTTGCCCCTTCAGACTTTCACCTGTTTGGTCCCTTGAAAGCGTTCACGAGAGGCACGAAGTTTAAAAGTGACGATGAAGTCAAAAGTGTTGTGAGCGACTGGCTGAGACATCAGTCCAAAGATTTTTATGCTGAGGGAATACGGAAGCTTGTGCACAGATGGGAAAAGTGTGTGACAGTGCTGGGAGACTACGTTGAAAAATAAAAAAAAAGTAAGCTTCTATCTGTATTAGAAGTCCTTATACCGAAAAATTAACCTTACTTATTGAATGACCCTCGTATTTAGGCAGCAATCCCTCTTTTATACAAGTTCCAGAAGAATACCAGGATGCAGACAAAGGAATTCTAACAGACAGACGCCACATCGGTTTTTGATAATGACTGAGATAGTTCTTGGACAAAAATAAGAAAATATGAACTTTGGAAAGTGTATCCACAACTTTGAGCACAATACTCAACAACTTATCCAAAAATTGGAAAATATAATAAAAATTAAAAAAAAATAAACCTTTGTTTAGATAAATACTTGAATACTGTTGAATTTAATCCAATATATATATCTTTCATATAAATGAGTTTATCTTTTTATTTATTATTTTTATTTATTATTTTTGTTTATAGATTTAAGGTTTTCTTTCTGTCTAAACTACCTTCTGATTGCTACTGTGTATAAAATAAGTCATTTCTTCTCTCTTTTTCTCTTCTTTTCTCCTCTGACCACCCCTCATATCCAAACTTACACTACTTCCGAGCTTATATTTGCTCCCTTTTTCTCTTTTTCCTTTTTTCTTCTCTCTCTCTTTCTTTCCTTTCTGTCTGGCCATTTTTTTCAATAATTTATCATCCATTGACTGGTTTGAAAAATCCTTGTAAATTATATTTCAATTTACTCATGTAATCTTAATTCCTATTGTATGAGATATATATATATATATATATATATATATATATATATATATATATATATATATATATATATGGGTATGAAAAAATATACATGCCCACACATATACTTGCACATATGTATAATGAATGCAAACTTTATAACGGTCAGAATATGCTCCACACCTGAAGATTGCAAGAAACAGAAACTCCAAGTTGTGTTATCGATGTTGGATATTATATATGTTCACTAATATATATATATATATATATATAAGGATGGCCCTAGTTGTAACCTGACTTGAATGCATCAAGTCGTCTGAAGATCATGTAAGCGTGAAACTCGGGTTATGACCAGGGCCATCCTTTCTTAATGAATGTTATTGCTCAGTTTGCGTAGGTAGGTTTGCCTTTTGGCTTCTTTTTCTTTATTCAGTATTGTCATTTTTGTTTGAGACTTTATCTGGATAAGGGTTTTAGGTCTGTTGGCAAGTTGTCTGTTGTTTCCATCAACATTTTTTTTTTTTTATATACAGAATGCTAATATGGTTGAATCATAATCTTCAAATGTGTACATGAAATAAGCTTTTGAGTAAAGGGCTGTAAAAAATGAAAATACTTTTGATTCACCTTAATATATAATAATATTAATAATCTAGTGGAGTCATAGTCTTTAGATGTATTAGTCATTTTGATGTATACATGAAATCATCTTTGGTGGTTAGAGTACAAATTAAAGTACATTTGATATGACATGACAAACTAAATTCAGCAGTTTTTTTGGAATGGTACCAAAAACTGAAAAGATTAAAATAGAAACTGAATTGCTATAATCTGGTATCTTGTTAATTTCATTTTTTTCTTTCAAAAGCCAAGAATTTCAGAATCAAAGATTTGTTTTAATCCTATTTTAGTATTTTGTTTTATATTATTAATTAGTCTCCTATCATTTTTTTCTTA
Organism: Acanthosepion esculentum; assembly: GCA_964036315.1. NCBI lineage: Eukaryota > Metazoa > Mollusca > Cephalopoda > Sepiida > Sepiidae > Acanthosepion > Acanthosepion esculentum. The sequence goes on along the minus strand of OZ038508.1, from coordinate 84,826,369 downwards.
TTTTATTTTCTTATTTTTTCTTATTAGTTTACTATTAATTACTAATTATTTTTATATTTAATATGTGTTACTTTTATAAATCTAAAGTGCAGTGTACATGTGTCCGTCTGCCTGTTTTCTGATCTCGGCAAATCATAAACAACATGAAGTAACGGGTAGTAATTACTGTAGTTACATGAGATTAAAAATTAAATAAATAATTAATTTAAAATTAAATTTAAATATCAAAATGAAAGATTTAAAAAAATACCTCTTTATTTAAGGTTTAACTTTTATTTTGCTTTTCATTGCAATTGCAGTTGATAAACTGTAATTAAAACTTAAGTGGGGCACGGTACATTGCTCATGTTTTTTTTTTCTTTTTCTAGCACATGTACGGTTACATATTCAAATTATTACATAGTCTGGGTTCCCTAATGATTTTTAAGAAGAGTAACTTTATGTGAAGAGGTGATAAAGAATGGCGATTTTTAAAAGAAAATAAAAATTGCGTGCAAAATAAATGTAAACAAATTACAGAGATCGGTTGGGTCTATGAAGAAAGATTAGTGAATCAAGGTGTTGAATAGAGATAAAATAATTTGATTATTTCTAAATTCTTATAAGTTTTACATATATACAATGCTGAAGATAAAAGGCCAAAGACCTAAAAGCCCTCAACAGGAGCCAGCTTAAAATCCACCTGAAGGGTGGCTTCTAGGCAAATATATTATGAAGCTGGTCTGATATCTAACAAATTTTCACGTTATCATTTTTTAATATAGGTTTATTATGAATTATTACCGTATATTTCTGCATATAAGATGACCTTTAGATAAGACGAGGTCAAAAAATATATCAAATTCGCATGAATTTATGATATACCTGTAGTATAAAACGACTGCTTATTGGATGTTATTGGAAATTTTGTTATTTATTGTATCCTTGGAAAGTCAAAATAACAAAACCAATTCTATACCATGTTTTTCCTACACACGTCCCCTAAAAGGGAAAACTATTGTTTTGTTTACGTTTCATCACGTGATCTCTTGCGAAGACTGATTCTTCTTCTTACTCTTCTTTTCCTATATCTAAACAGTTACAAACAGCCTGGTGTACTAATGGCCATTTACTTATACTTCATTGACAATCACAAAATACTGCTAATGACATTACAATAATGTACAATAATAGTACATTCCACTTTCATTTTTTTTATTCGTTATTGAAAGTTTAGCGAAAGATGAAGCTTGCTGTGAAATGCAACCATAATTCAATGTTTACATTTTTCAAATAGGCAATTTATTATGAAGTTATGCCAGTAATATATAAGGAAGAAATGGTTTTATCACTTTTATTATCAGTTTATTTGATAATGTGAATCTTTTCATGTACGTTATTGGTTATCACATCGAGGCCAAGGTTAGCCTACCGACAAACATCACTCAGAATTTAGGGTTTCTTTTTTAGAATTGGAGTATAAAATGACTCCCAATTTTTAAGGGTGATTTTTGGGGATTTAAACATCATCTTATATGTGTAAATATACAGCAATTAGTTTTATACATGCATTTTATACATGTTAATTTTCTAAATATATTATAAAACTGGTCTGATATCGAACAAATTTTCACTTGTAACATATTTTTATTTCCCTTGATTTATTTTACCGCCATTGCTGACTTAACTGGTGATTGTACAAAGAATGCATTAATTTCTTTGATTATGGCTTCAGCTTTCTGAAGGAAAATGGAAAGATGTTGTTGAGTTTCTATCTGTTATTGTTGAATCTTTTGCTTTACAGACAAATACCTGCCGCACTGCTGATAAAATATATCTTTACTTACATAATAACCAGAATGTTCTGCTAAGATGCATAAAGTTGGCTTCCAGCCAAGAACACTTTGTGCAGCCATCTCTGCGTACATTGATTTGTGCAATCTTTGGCTTAGACACAGCAAAGTAGGCAACATTTTGGGAAAAAAAAAGGAGGAAATAAATTTTTGCTTCAGTTTGAGAAATTACTGCAAATGTATGACCAAGATTTGCTGTTCTAAAGTGAATATTTATAATCTTCGGATAATTGTGTTTCAAAGAAAAAGCGACCAAAATGTCACAGAGACTGGGTCAGTGAAAGGAATTCTGTCACTAGTTTGGATATTGTAAAAAAAAGTCAAAGAATTTTGGTTCAGTGGAAGAGACAAGTGACATCACAAGGACAAATTAAGGAGGATTAACTGAAGAGTCACAGAGAAAACAACTGCTGTAGAATCCTCTGCATCAGCGTGCAGTTCTTTGTGGACTTTAGCAACAAATGACCAATGCAACTTTCAGGAAGTGGTCAATATCTAAATTCCTATACTCTGCCTTTAAGGAAACGGTTACAGCATGCTTTTTCATTTGTTGACTTAGCTTGACGTTTGCCATCATTTATCTGATAAGAAATGAGAATCGGAACAAGTTAGAAGAAGGGTTAGAGCAATTAAAAGACATGTCCTCAAAGAACTGAGCAACTCTGTATGATTGCATGATACCCCAGAGTGACCATTGTGGCGTTTTCAAACACTCCATTTAAAATATTATAGAAACTTAATTTGGGTTTTAATTTTCATGTGGTATATTATCTTGAGTGTTCTGGATTTTACAGGTTAAGTAAAAAGGAAAAAAACAAAAATCTTTATTTTGAAAATTGAATTAAAAGGACAGTATAAAAAACTAAGTTTCGAAAATTCAGATATGCGAAAATTAATTTTATTTTCAGTTTAATCATTTAAAACAATTCATATTCACTTTAACTCCATTTCAACTGTTTTCACAAATGCCAAGCAATCTGGAATCTTTGTGTTTCTACCACAATTCTTAGTCTTTAGTTTCGTGTCATGTGCTTGTAATTCACACAAATATTACGACTAAAACCAGAAATTCTTTGTAGTTACTTGACAGAGGTTTTCAAAAAGACTTATCATGAAAATTGGACTGATCACAGTACGAATGGAGGGTTAAAATTATTTTTCTTCAATTATTATATTAATATCTAGTAAATTTAGGCCATCAGTTTATTACTTAATAACAATAGAAAATCAATCCCCCATCTTATGTCCAGCAGAGTTTTATCAATCCTAGTTTATGATCATGTGCTTGTAATTCCCACAAATATTACGACTAAAACCAGAAATTCTTTGTAGTTACTTGAGAGGGATTCAGAAAGCTACTCATCTAATCATGAACATTGGACTTGTCTCTTGTTAAATGTTAAGAAAAAACATTTTGTAAGTTATTCAAACATGCCATGGTACGAACATTGAGCTAAAAATACTTATCTATTTTTTTATTCTTTTATGATTTAGACATTATTTGGTTTTTATGGCACCTTCCAAAAACTTGTGTGAAAATTTAATTAATGCACTTTTAAAGCAATTGACCTCTTTCAATGCCAATGTGCAATTAATATTTGTCGTTTTTTGTAGGATTTAGACATTATCTGTCTATATTTCTGAGATGAGATATTGTAACTATTTACATTGTTTGGACTGTTGTCCTTTTCCTTGTTGTCATATTCACAATGTTTCAGCTGTTGTATGCTCTGGCCTTCTTCAGGTGATTGGAATTTTGAACAGAACCTTTTATTTTGTCCACCAGGGTAGATTGTTCTAGTTTGGCACATGGAACGAGAACAATCTACCCCAGTGGATGAAATAAAGGGTTTGGTTTTAAATTCCAATCACCTGAAGAAGGCCGGAGTGTACAACAGCTGAAACATTGTGAATAGGACAACAAAGATGAGGACAACATTCCAAACAATGTAAATAGTGTAAATTGATTTAGACATTATTTGGCTTTTATGGCATCTTTCAAAAACTTATGTAAAAAGTTTAATTCACTTTTAAAGCAATCGTCCTCTTTTGATGACCATGTGTAATTAATGTCATATTTTTGTCCTTTTTTTGTAGGATTTAGACATTATTTACTCATACCTACATGGAATGGAAGCTCTGTGTTTGCTGCGAGAGTCGGCATTAAAGGCTCTTTGCAGAACTGTACGTTATGAACATCATGATGCTAATGAGATTTTGTACTGGTGAGTGTTACTTTTCTTTCTTTTCAATTTGATTCACAAAAAAACAAAAAATAATTTCAATTGCAAATCTGGAATCACTTTTTTTTTTATTTAGTTTTCCTTTTTCATTTTTTACTCCTGTTTAATTTCACTTTTATTTTAAATGGAAAAATTTAATACCAGTGAAAATAGAATGAAACCATTTCAGACTTGATTGCGTCAATGAAATTCATAATAATCCAATTAAAAATTCTTACTTACAATGGTCAGGAATTCAGTTCCTTTTCTTTTACTTTGTTACCCTTTCCAAGGCTAAAGAGCTCACTGGGTCCTATTATTTATGAGGGTTTGAATTCAGTGTTTTCCTTCTCCTGTACTGGTTGCTCTTAAAAAGGTAAAAATCCCAAACTACTTTATTATATATGTATAATAAATTAGTCTGTGATTACTGGTAATATTACAAAGTGCTGGAAGTGGTCATGGGCGGCGTCGGTACATAGTGTGAAGCAGCCAATAAATAGCCTGTAATGGCCAGAGAACCTAAGATCTGTTTTCATAAGGAAGGTGAATGCCCTGTGTGAAAGACCCAAATAACTCCAAACATTACTCTACTGCAGTGGTTCCCAACCTTTTTGACATGGTGGCACACTAATGAGTTCTTTAAATTTTCGCGGCACACCTATCACAAAAAATAAATATTTTCCACTCATAAAGCCTTTTTGCAATAAAATAATAAAAAACAAAGAATATTATATAAGGAGAATTTTTATTCCCATAAATCAACATATCCTGTATTCAATATCGGGTATAAAATAATATTGGTGAATGTCAGTCGGACAGTTGTGCATAAAGTTAGATTAGCCTGAAATTGAAAAGATTCAAAATGGTTAGAAAAAGGTAAAAAAATGTTTGGGAGTTAGGAGCATTACGTAAAACCTCACATAGTACAGTTCTGTGTTACAAGATTTTGTCTTACAACCTGTGTATTTAGGAATCATTTTGGTATCGAAATCGGGTCTGAATTATTCAGCTCCGATGCCGAATCCCGATACTTTGAAAAACTCCTGATATTCCGATTAATCGTCCCATGACTAATATAAACCATAATAATGCTTAGTATGCGCGAAACGTTTAGATTCCAGAAATTCGGCCATTTTGAATTGAGCGGTGTCATCATGATTAAGAAATTGAATGTCTTTATTAAACAAAATGAAATTAAATGGCTTCTAGGTATTATCTCTTCGCGGCACACCAGTAATCATTCTGCGGCACATTAATTGGGAACCACTGCTCTACTGAGTGGAGCCTATGTTGTAAATCAGGAATTTCAAGGAAGAACCGTGAACAGCTACTACCGTTTCTCCCTTGGATTATATGGAGTAATATTGGTCCGATGAAGTTATCATGGAATACCCTCATTGCAATGGACCCATTGGTAATACCATTCCTCCTGCAATCTACTTATGATCTACCAAATGCAACCAACCTCGAGCTGGTGGGGAGGGGTACACAGACACCAATGTATGTGCATTATGTCAAAGTGATCGAGGCACTTTACTTCATGTGCCCTCTGCATGCGCACAATCACTGCAAATGCACACATTGCATCATAAAGTGCTGCAAGTGGTCATGGATTTAGTCAGCACACAAAAATCTATTTTCACAAGGAAGGTGAACGCCCTGTGTGAAAGAACCAAATAACTCCAAACATGACTCTACTGAATGGAGCTTGTGATAGGAAAGTGTTAGTTGATCTTAGAACACCTCTACAATTTCCGGTACACATCATTCAGACAAACGCACGCCCTGTAGTGGGGTCTGATTCAAATGAGTGTGTCCTCTCAGTAGAATTAACAGTTCCATGGGAGGAGAACAGGAAGGAGGAGGTGCACAAGCGAAAGGAAAAAATGCTACGAATTTCTGCGATCTGACTGCATGGAAAAGGAATGGACATGTCATGTGCTACCTATTGAGGTCAGGTGCCGTGGATTCCTTGGGCGTGCAATCATTTCCTTCCTTTTGAAGGTGGGAATCAATGGCCGGAACCTAAAGCATTCTTCACATCGTCTCCAGACCATGACTCAACAGGTATTGAGTTGGATCTGATCAAGATCCAAAATAAATAAAGTTAAATCAAACAATGCTTGCAACACAATGCTACTTCCGGCGTGAAACGCATCTGTTTATCTTCCATTCGATGTCATTAATGACACTCGCTACGAACGCATTGTGTATTTTAATACAACATTGAAAATCTCAGTTGCAGTTGTAAAAAGAAAACACAAGAGACTGACATGTATACAAAATAATACCCTGTCTGGTGGCACCAGGGGTGGCAGTACAGCCTTAGTCACTGAAACTGTGTTACCTCCCATAATTGGCGGCTGACAAGGGTAGGATATTGCACATGTTTTCACATGTTGTATATAGAAAATTGTATGAGGGTTTGGATTCAGAGTTTTCCTTTTCTTAGACTGGTTGCCTTACCAAAGCTAAAGAGACCAGACTACCCTATTATTTATGATGGTTTGAATTCAGAGTTTTCTTTCTTCTAGGCTGGTTGCCCCTACCAAAGCTAAAGAGCCCATACTACTCTATTATTTATTAGGGTTTTGAATTAAGGCACCTGATCATAATTCTCTCCTTTTACTCCCACTCATGGACAGAGAAGGAGTTAGGATTTTATTGGACTATTTAAAATTTATTCAGTGATAAATAAAATTATGTTTGCATGTTTTTTGTTTTTTTTTGTAATTTTGTATCGATATTTTGAGGTTTGTCATTGAATTGAAATATGCATGTGCACATGCAACTGAAATGGATTTCTGTGTCACAGGGGCTAATTTTTTTTTTCTGTCTGACAACAACCCGTAGGCGACAGGAAAAGACTACAAAGCAAAATGTTTGGCCTTTTTGTGACTGCTGTATTTAAAGTGAATATATTTTCTGATTACTGCAGTGTTTTATATAGACAAACAATTTGGATGTGAAATTGGATCATCTTGTCATCAGCAAATGCGGACGGTAGAAAATTAGTAAAAAAAATAATTAGAAAATATAATGAAGTATTCTTTATATAAAATCCATTTTCTCGCTGAAAGAATCATTAGGAGCTGAATTACAAAAATATCTCTTTAGCTATATTGGGATAAACATCGTTGATATGAGCTTCTCTTTCAACACATCTCTTGGCCTTTGGGCGGGTCTTTCCTCACTGAAAAATGCAAATATATAAGTAATATCTCCACCTTAACTCTGTAATTTTATTTATTATTTATTTTGTATTTTTTTTTTTTTTTGCTCAATGGGAGTTGATAGGTTTGCCTATCATCCGGTTCACACTTCTCCCCGATCTTTTGCAAAGGAGTTGAGGTTGATCCCTTGTTTCCTTTTTAGGATTGGGTTTCTGGTTCCATCTAATTTTTTTTTCACTCTCTTTCACTCTCAGTAGCCCCTTGCATCTTAGTGGCATTATCACTTTGTTTGGGGTGAATTGATACAAAAAAAAATTAAAATAAAACCAATTATGGGGAGATGGTAATGACGCTTTCTGCAGTTATATAAAAAAAAATTTATTCCCTACTAAAATCTAAGTTCTTGTCTCAAGCACAAAAACTTAGTAGGAATAACAAATCATAATAGGTACAAAATTACAAAACAAAACTCAACCACTGTGTAAAATTATAAAGGAAAAAAAAACGTTTATTACATAATTACAAAAAAGGTACAAATACTATAAAATTTTTGTTTCTACCAAATTAATGTTCTTGTGCCATACACAAAACTTAGTAAAAATAACAAGTCATAATAATAGGCACTAAATTATGAAACAAGACAACCACTTTTAAAAGGAAAAACACATTTATTTAGAGTTTACACAATTATGAGAAAAGGTACAATACAAGTTTGCACAAAAATTTCCTTTTGTGTGTCTATTAAAGCATGGTAACATTTTCAAGAATTACCAACAAAAAGTGGAAAATAATTACAGCAAAGCAAAAACATTTTGTAAATGACAAAAAGAGTAAACAGTATAAGAATTGACTTCAAATGCCTTCTGCTCTTTGATGTTGAATTGCCTTGTTCCCTTGGTGTCAAAAGTCTTCTTCCCCATCTACTGACCTAGACTCTATTTACTCAGAATTATAGGCTCACAAAGACCCCCCACCTCCATTCGTGTTGTTACTAGACCTTGAGACCATGTCTCTCATTGGTCAGTATATATGAAAAAAATAATTTTCCATAATCTAGGAATGAATCCTTCACAAATTTTGGCGAGATTTAACCACAAGATATACAAGTTTTTACACAAACGATGTGGCCTTGATAAAAATGCAATTCTCTTAAAAGAATATGTATTTAAAAAAAACTAGGCTGTTAAACATCGAATTGATAAATCAGATAGCATAGTTCGAATTCCATTTGGATCCATTACATTCATTTACGTGCTAATACCCGTGGGAAAGGTATGAATCCTCTTCTTCTCCCCTCACAACCATCGGTAAATAGCAGGACAGACTGGTTTCTATAGCTTTGGGTGACAACTGGTCTAGGAGAAGGTAACTCTGAATTCAAAATATGGCCTGGAGAGGGTCGGGATCCACAAGGCTATCTTGCCCAAGAAACACCACTTCTACTGCGGATACATTACATGTGCACCTACGATCCTGATGGGTCACGGGACTTGCAATTGTGTGTACATTTTTAAAAGTAGTAAAATAAAATTTTTATAGTTATCGCAGCTTGAGATGGCTGTTGATTTGTGTCACTTTGTTATTTTTCTTGGTCTATTTTATACACGTAAAATGTTTGCAGGAAGAAAAAGAAACAAAAGAAAGTCCTTAAGAAAAACAATGAAGTAATGATGGGAAAATAGACAAAGAAATGACTCAAAAAACAAATAGAAACATCTGCAGTGTTCAATTCTTTTGCTTTGTTTGCCATGATACGTAAGACATTACTCAATACTTGCAGATGTTTGTCCGTGTTGCTTAAGTATCGATGTTTGTTGCCTGACAGAAGTGACAGGGAAAAAGAAAATGGCTGACAGGCTGATTTTTAACAAAGTTTTTCCCTTCTGTCACTTACTGTTCTCTAGGCAAAAAAATTCAAAGGCATCTTGTCTTTAGTCTTTACATGTGTACAACCATCTTGTTACAAATGGTTATTTTTTTTTCTTTGCTTTTTATTTTATTTCATTAGAAACAAACAAATTGAGTGTTGAACTGTTATGTAATATCAGTCTTCTTCCTAAATGGCAGTGAATGGCAGACGATCTTCTCAAAAATCTTTTCTGTTAATTCACCCAAAAATAAAAAGAATTAATATGTCTATATTTTTGAGATGAGGTATTGTAATTATTTACATTATTTAAATTGTTTGAACTGCTGTCCTCATCTTTATTGTCATGTTCACAACGTTTTGGCTGTTGTACGCTTGAGCCTTCCTCAGGATCTGTCTATATTTTTGAGTGCACTCGTGAAATGTGGCTAACTCCCTGATTTTTGGTAATTTTTCATTCTGAGGCAAAACAAGCTAAACAAATTTTGATTTAAAATTTGTAATTTCAAAAGAGTACCAAAACTTTAATAAGAAATCAAACAAACTTTGATTTAAAATTTATAACTTCTTGGGGTGAATTAATGTTTGTGATAAGTAACTTTACATTATTTGGGGTGAATTAACAGAAAAGATCTAGAGAGACGTGCGACAACAGACATGTAGTTCTACAGAAGGATGATGAGAATATCATGTACTGAACATATGAGAAACAACAAAGTTTTAGAGAAAATGGAAACAAAACGGAGACTTATGATTGGAATTGGAAAGAGACAATTGAAATTCCTATGGCACACAATGAGGAAAGAGGGCTTGAAATATTTAACACTCACAGGGCATGTTGAAGACAAGTAGCGATAGAAGAAAAAAGTGAATAACCTAGCTAGTGAGATTGTATAAATCGTTGGCAGAACAGGGATTAGGTGAGACTAGCCAAAAAAAAAAAAAAATTACATAGGACTACAAAGGACAGGAAGTTGTAGAGAGCCGTGAAAATCCATGCCCTAAAGAGATATGGCACAGAGAAGATTAATAATTTTCCTTAAAAAGAAAGTTTTTAGAAAGAAAAAACTCTTGATGTCTACAATCCATGTTATCAGTTTGTAGGGTGTTCATTTTTTTTTTAAAGCAAAATTTTGCTGTCAAAAATGTAATAGCTTTTTTTAATTTATCAGGATTTATGGTGTTTTTAAGGATCGATTAAACATGGCAGAAATCCAAAATATGGGGCACCCAGTGAGGATTTAACTTGATACTCAGTTGTAATTGGTCTAGGGAGACAAGCTCGCTAACCATTACACCACGTCAATGTAACAAAAACGATTTTCATCTCATAGCTTTGATGTGGTACAAAGCCAAAAGTATGGAGCACCCAGTGAGGATCAAACTCACTATTCAGTCATAATTGATCTAGGGAGACAAGCTTACTAACCATTACATCACACTGATTAGCTGATTCATGTTACCTTCAGCATCCTGATTCCAAAGTTTTGCAGACAGACCATCTAGGAATCACTCTGTCCACTCATTAGGAGATATATATATATACACACACACACACACACACACACACATACATATATATATATATATATTGAAGTGAATTAGAAGCATACTGGATTAAATGCTGATGCTGGTTTCTCCTTTGTGTATGTATATATATATATATATATATATATATATATATATATATATATATATAATGTGCATCTGATTGCAATAATTGGAATGAGGCTGCTTGGAGTAGAAGGTGTCACTTTGAGGAGGAGAAGAAGCAGCACGTAAGGCTTAAAAGAGATGTGCGTTAAGGCAGCCCTGAAGACACAAGCAGGCAGCTCAAGCTGATGTGTACAGATTGTGGTAGACTGTGTTTGTCGATAGCTGGTCTAAGGAATCACTTGAGAGTGCACCGATGAAGGGTGGCAATTGACTATAAAGCTGTAGACATCCAGCAACTGAAATGTGATATTTGCGGTAAAAACATACGGGTCCAGAAGAATTTTCATGCAATACTTTAAATTGCATGATAATGTACAACCCGCTGTTGGACCTCTTAAGTGCCCTGTTTGTGCCAGAGTATGTAGGTCCCTTGTTGGGCTAAAGAGCCACATTTGTTCAGCACATCAGTAGATGTTCTCAAAAAAGATATGTCGTAATGGCTGTACTCGGACACGAGTTGGAAACCACCATATATATATATATATATATATATATATATATATATATATATATATATATATTGTGTATTTAGGCAGCAATCCTTCATTTATACATGTTTAATTACAGATGACAGACAAGGTACTGCAATTAAGCTTTTTATTTAATTTTTCCTGTGTTCAAACAAGTGTTTTCTTTTCTAGATACAGAGTGTGAAGAAACTGTCCAAATGTTCTGTAATTCCAAGTGCTTTCAGCTATACTTTTAGCCATTATCAAGGATGATTTTATTTTTGCTTTTTAATTGGATGGGCAGTGAGTATGTTTCTGGTGTTATAGAAATGTTTTATTTTCAGAACACAGTCAGCACATTGTGGCCGTGTTCGTAGTTAATGTTGGCTTTTTCTTTTTTATTATTAAGGTGGCGATGGATAAATTGTTGTCTAAAATTATGCAAAAATGAAAATAACACTGACATCTCATTTTAACAGATATATTTACTAAAATTACACAAGATTATCTTGAAATACTAAAGAGTAAATTTATTCAATAAAATCGCCATTGGCTTTAACAACGGCCTCTAGACAACTTCGGAATCTCCTACATCTCTTCTGTCTCCTTGTTTAAGTTGGTGAATGCTGCCATAATTTTTGTCTTCAGTTCATCTTTGGTGTTACAAGGAGTTTTATTGGTCTCTCACTCAACTGTGCCCGAATCAAGGGAGTTGCAATTTGAGGAGTTAGGTGACCAGATTTAAGGGCTGATGTGGCTTCAGAAATTGTCTGACAGCCATGATTGGGTTCTCTTGCTTGTGTGCAAAGTCGTGTTACCAGACATAGGGTCTTCCAGCACTCACTTTCTTGACCCAGGGCAGCACTATCTCCTCAAGGCACTTGATGTAAGCCTCCATGTTGAGTGAGGCCCTGTGGGAAGATGAATTGAGGCATAATGTTGCCATCACTAGTGATCACTCCAAACACCTTCGTAATCACCATTAGACTCATCCAACTCTTTCTGAATCCTCTGCACAGTCCTCAGATTGTCACCCAAATACTCTGAAATGTTTGTATTGAAGTTTCTAGCAATACAGCATGCTATTTCCAAATTTCTGGTAGGGTGAATTGTGTCATGGTACTCTTTTTTTTTTTTTTTTTTTCCTCACAAACAGTGCCCAACTGACCCTACTGTACTGTGCAGTTGACAAAATTTAAAACAATGTGCATGTGCAAAATTAAAAATATAAAATGGCGACAATTTACACATTGCACTCTGTGTATATATTTTCAGTTCAGTTTCTTATTGAGTCCAACTGTTACTCAGACTAGCTACTTGATATGTTGTCCTTTTATTTATAGTCGATGTGTAGACTTAGCCATAGACACATGAATATGCACAAATATTTAGCAGAAAAATATTCAACTATATTTGAATGAGTGCTACTCGATGGGTATACAATTTTTAATAACTATTTTTTTAACTATTTTTTATAACAATTTTTAATAACTTAATAACTAATTTTTAAATATTTTTTTATAACAATTTTTAATAACTTAATAACTATTTTTTAAACTATTTTTTATAACAATTTTTAATAACTTAATAACTATTTTTTTATAACAATTTTTAATAACTTAACTATTTTTTATAACAATTTTTAATAACTTAATAACTATACATGCTTAAAAGCTGGGATTTGGCAAATTATTAATTTGATGTTTTAAATGCTGCGTAAATCTTATCTTTCTCCATAAATTATAAGTTAATCATATTTTATTTCAAGCTGATATACACTCAGTAGGGATATCATATTTTAATTTATTCGTCATCTTCAATGAAAAGTTCTTCTTTTGTCCGAAAATGATTAATTAATAGAATATATTCTAATAATGTATCCACTATAATTTGGATTATTTGTTCTTTTTACGAAATCATACAGATTTATAAAGTCTTTCTTCACAATCATTGCAAGACATTGCCAGTTGAATTTTTCCATAGTTTCACTGGTAGGTTTGTAAACGTGCAAGATGGAATGCATTGTGAAAAAATGCTCAGCTCAATTTGAAAGTGTGTTACCTGAAAAGTATCAAATTCCTAACATTATAACTTTATACACACACTTAAAATACAGTTTTGCACATTAATTATTTGATATGTTTTAAATGATGTGCAATTTCATCTTTGTCCATAAATTATGTTAATTGAATTTTAAGTTGGTATCCACTCAGTCAAGATATTGTGTCTTAATATTAATACACGTTCTAATAAAAAGACTATTTACACTGATCCCTTTATTTAGTCCATGGGGGAAAATTTGTTCTAATTCCATGTGTCATGGTAAAGGGTTCAGTTCAAAATTCCAATGTATATCACCTGAAGAAGTCTGGAGCATACAACAGTTGAAACGTCATGAATATGGTGATAAAGATGAGGACAACAGTCAGAAGAACGTAACTAGTTACAATACCTCATCTCAGAAATATAGACAGATAATAAAAAGACGTTTTAATTTTGTCTGAAACTGTTTAATTTAACTAACAGAATATTCTTTAACATGTCTGTTATAATTTCTATGTGTTAATTTGTCCATTTTATCAAATCCTAATTTATATGGATTTTTGAAACAAAATGTTGTCCGATCTGAAGTCTTATTCATTTTATACCACAGTTTAATTTTCCCATAATTTTAATTTTGTACATTATCATTTCACTCTTGGTATTTTTTAGCTTGAGTTAAAAATGAAACCCTGTTAAGGCTAAATAAAATCTTTAATGAAAACCTGAATCCTCTGTTCAGTGTATCAATTTACTGTCTGAAAAATCAGGCACATAATCCTGGCTCATTTCAAATCTTAAGCTCATTCATTATCCTGCATCATCGACAACGGAGATTAAATTGCTTGTCTGGTTTATATTTAATGAATTTACTGATCGTCTTACACTACGGTGAGATTTTTTCCCCCCATTTCTGTAGAATTAAGTTTCCTTCTTGCATACCAAACGTTTTGACTTGTAGAGTTACTTCCCTTACATAGATTTTTTTTTTCTATTTTTTTACATTCTGCTTGGGCATATACAGCCGTGACCACCACATTTCACTTTTTATAAGATAGTATTCAGATAAAATACAAAGTTTGTTGTAACCTAATTATTTCCAATAATGTACATCATATGCAATATCAGTAAACAATTCAAGTAAACAATTCTATTTCTAGTTAACAATTAACAATTTTGAATCATTATCAGTTACACTACCCAAACATCCAAGTTTACAGCACCTGGTATTCTGAAGTGGTTCACCCATCTAAATACTGACTCAGCTTGATGTTACTTAACTTCGGTGATCATACAGGAATCTATGGTTCAATGTTTATGAAATGAATTTCATTATAAATTCATTGTTTTCTCAGACGTATGTATGTGTGTGTATTGAATTACCTAAAGTCTTTCTTCTGTTTGTATGAAATGGCATTAGGAGGGTTTAGTTTTAAGTAAATACATTTAAAAAAACAAATCACTTTTGATTTTATTGAGACAGCTATCATGTTAGAAAGCATTAAAAAGGTTTTTAGCTTATTTTTTTTTATTCTTACAAAGATAGGAATATAGGCAATATTTTTGGCATATAAGACTATATTTTTTTTTTTTTAGTTTAAGAAAGGTAAAAATCTAACTTAAAAAGATTTCAGCAGTTTATAGGGAGGACTACTTTATTTACATATAAAGTCATTACTCAAAAATAATCAATGTTATACAATGTAGAAGATAGCCACTATATTCAAAATGTTCAAATCAAGCAATGAAAATCACCTGCTCTTCATTGGTTATGTTAGTCTCTTAGATGTGTGGCTTCCATATAATTTAAGTAAAAAAATAAAAACTAAGGCAGTAATCAGTGTTGGGATTTTGAACCCTTAACTAAAATGGCTAATCTTGTCAATCTGATCCTTTTTTTTTGATTAAACATTTAAACAATGTTTTATCTTTTTTGATATGATTTGTCAATTCAGTACAAATGCTGGCATCAGGAATTTTTTAATTATTTTAATTTTTATTAAGATTTATATCTTAATTGTTATGATCAACATGACTCTGCAACATTCAAGCCCTCTGTCAGTTTAGTTTGGTTCTTTTAATTGATAGATAATATTTACCTCTCAGGCTATATAGATGCTTTGTTCAGCTAAAATCAGTTCAAACTTCCAATAATGTTCATTAGGAATTATGTTGATTGGGATAAACAAAAGCAGCATTTCACAAGAACTTTGCTATTTCAATTAAAATGGAGTCTTGAAGCAAATGTTTTAGAAAAATAATTTAATCTTTGTTTTGTTTTCACAGAACTTTGTCACACATAATTAATTTTTGACTTGTACATCTTTGATAATCATATTTTATTAAATGAACCATTTGTAGCCATTATTAATTTTTTATTAGTATTTACTTTCCTCTTCATTTCTTATTAAATGAAGTGTTGTCAACAATTATTATTACTTTTTAACTCGTATTTGCTTTTATCTTCATTTTTTGCTTGTGTATTATTGTAATTTTACTCAGGTCCTTAATCTATAGCAGTGAATCGAGAGTATGAATTGAAAAAAAATAAGTTCTTGTTCTTTCTGATTCAAAATGAACACTCCCGCTTCAGCTTTTGAAGCAAAATGTTATCTGTTTTTTGTTTTTTTTTCCATTCTTCCCTTTGACCTGATGCTGAATCTTTTGAGACCAGGCATGTTCACCTGGCAGCCATGATGTTTTCTCCATGGCAAAAACCATGTGTATCTTTTAGTTTTTGCAGAGTAACAATCTTTTGAAAATCTGCAGAAAAACATTTTCTATTGGAATCATTTCTTCAAGAATTTCCTTTATTTCATTCTTTCATTCATAGCCTCTTCAAGTCATTTGGGATGTGTTTTATTTTATAATTCACTCTTCTGTCATTAATTTCCTTTTTCTTCCATTTTTCCACTGCATCTTTTTTCCCCGTTTCTGCTTCACATTCTTAGATAAAGAATAAAGAATCTGAAAAATACCAGTTCTTTCAACTTCCTTACCAGATCTGTGTATGGATTAGTCTACTTTTCATAGATACCTGCATACTACCCATGAAAAATGAAATTCAAAGTTAAATGTTTCATATTTAAAATTATTGTTCATTCAAATTAATGTCAGTCATGATGGACTCTGATTTTCCGCTCGTGGGTGAGGCATTTATATAACATCCTGTCATCTGGTTGTGACATCACATTTGTATATCTGCACAGTCACTAATATCTTTTGAGAAGACCTGATTCTGCACTTGGTGGCTATAAGGTCACCTTCTCTAATACAGCAAGCTCTTTTGATGTTCTGATGTGACATGGGGTGCAAAGCTTCATTTGGTATTTCTTAGGATGAGGCCAGTATGTATTGGGGTCACTACAGATCAATTCCTCTTAGAACAAGGAATATATACACAACAATTTATATACATTGAAATGAATTCATCCACAACTTCAATCTAAATGCCATACATATTAAGAGGAAATAACATACTCAGAAAATTATAAAAAGAATTTATTTTGAGTCATTAAATTCATAGTTTACAAAATTGCTTTTTGAGGTAATTTTTTTTTAATCAGTTAACCCCAAGCAAGGCGATAATGTCACTAAGACGCAAGGAGTTACTGAGAGTGAAAAAGAATGAGAAGACTTTAGAAGGAATGGGAAACCCAATTCTAAACAGTAAACAAGGGATAAACTTCTACTCCTGATCAAAAGACTGTGGAGGAGTGTGAACTGGATGATAGGTGAACCTATTGACTCCTGTTGATTAATAAAAAATAAATATTAAATAAGATGTCCGAGTTTAGGTGGAGGCATTGGAAGAATAAAGTAGACTTTAGAAGGAACCAGAAACCCAGTCCTATACAAGGAATAAACCTCTCCTCCTATACAAAAGAGCAAAGAAGAGTAAGGTGACTTTTTTTATAAAACTGTGGTATATTTCCTGACTAAAAGTTTTTGAAATAAAAAAGATGCACTTACTATTACAAAAAAAACATAATACTTCCTAAAAACTTACACAAAATGAATTAGTTAATTAGTTATTACGATTTTTATGAATTACTTTTTTTATGCAACTTTACTGTTCTCGTCTTGGTTGTCATAGTTACAATGCTTCTGAGACAAGGAATAATTAATTACTTTTTTTATGCAATTTTACTGTTCTCATCTTGGTTGTCATAGTTACAGCATCTTTGAGATAAGCAGTTAATTGCCCCTGAATATTGATAAAGAATTCAATTATGATTAAATCTGAACATTGCTATGATGTAATCACATCTGAACATTGCGAATAAAGTGTGATCAAAAGAAAATAATAGCACTAGAATTGTGAAAATATGCATACATGGAATTGTAATCAAGCATTTTCAAGTAAATCAGCTTCTGGCATTAAATAACCCCTGGGAGTGTTGATATGTCAGTAAGCAAGATGAGAACTTAAAAAAAAAAAAATCAAACCCACTTCCCTGCTAACTAGAATCTTCAAAAATTTAAAGGCAACATCAATTGCTATTTTCTGTTTTTGGGAATCCTGTCCTTTTTTTTGCCCTTTCTTCAATCCTCCTTTGGGGGGGGGGTCTCATTTTCTTTCACTTTCTCTCCCTGTAACTCCCCTTGCATTCTAGTGGCATTGTTTCCTTGCTTGGGGTGAATTGATTAAGATAAAACAATCTGCAGAAATCTTTCAGTATAATTTCTTCATGACTTTTTAGTGGTAGAAAAGCATAAATTAGTTTAAGATTCATTTTAATAAAGGAATTTGATGGTCAATCTTTTAAAATGACATTTTAATAAAGGAAATTGATGGTCAATCTTTTAAAATGACATTTTGATAAAGGAATTTGATGGTCAATCTTTTAAAATGACATTTTAATAAAGGAAATTGATGGTCAATCTTTTAAAATGACATTTTAATAAAGGAATTTGATGGTCAATCTTTTAAAATGACATTTTAATAAAGGAATTTGATGGTCAATCTTTTAAAATGACATTTTAATAAAGGAATTTGATGGTCAATCTTTTAAAATGACATTTTAATAAAGGAATTTGATGGTCAATCTTTTAAAATGACATTTTAATAAAGGAATTTGATGGTCAATCTTTTAAAATGACATTTTAATAAAGGAAATTGATGGTCAATTTTTTAAAATGACATTTTAATAAAGGAATTTGATGGTCAATCTTTTTCAGCATTTAAAGTTTAATATAGCAACTATGAGGCACTTTCCTAAAGTTTTGAATCATTTTCAAGTGAGACTTTTATTAATTTCAAAGAGTTATAAAACTCTAATCTCTGTCAAAGTCAGATCGTCTGACTTCAATGTTGTGCTCCAGCTGCTCTATCCCATAGAAGTCATCCAAAGTGAAGGTGTCCAGGACCCTTGTCACAGCTTCCTCATCTTCTCATTGTCTTCAAAACAACTGCCTCTGAGGTTCTCCATCAGCATGGGGAACAACCAAAAGTCACAGGGAGCAAGTTTTGGAATGTAGGGAGGGTGAGGCAATTTTGATGGCCATGAACCATCCCCTTGCTGTCACCAATGCATCTTTCCTCCTGATCACCACTGAGCATCCAGAGAACAAACTTTGCACAAATTTTGCACATGTTCAGATCTTCATGCATAATTCTGTGTGCAGTTGCAACACCAACTCAAAACTGCATGCTTATTATTGTCTTTAGAGACACAATGGTCTTCATCCAGTAAATTATGAATATTTTCAGCCATCTTTGATGTTCCAATGTCCTTCTTCCTCCCACATCTCTCACCTCTTCTCTATTGTCCTTATGCCAGAAAAAAAAAACAGATGCTCAGCTCGTATGAGTTAAGCCAAAAATAATCTGGAGGATTTCCTAAGTTTCTCTCGTGTTTGTACCTAGTTTAACACAAAACTTCAAACTTTCAAATTGTCTTCACCTTGTCAGTTGTGACAAGCAGTGTTTAGTACTGTGTGTTCAAAGAACTGTTACAGCCATCTTCTTCAATGTAGAATAACAAAAATTAGAAGGTCAGCTTATTAGATATATAACAATGACAGACTAAAATTACTATTATTTAGGACATATATAAATGCCTTTTCTAAAAAAAGGTCTCAAAACTTATAGAATGCACCTCATACTTCAATTAAAAAAAATTAATTTTTAAAAATTATCAATCACAAAAAGTAAATAAAATTAAACATCAATCTTAATACTAACTGGTAGTGAAAACCCAAATTTGGGAATGTAGGTTCAGACAAGAAGTTTCACCGCCCCATGTACAAATGGGGTCTTTGATATTGTCATGAAAAAATTTAAAAATCTGCCTAAATTAAAATTTTTGGTTTGGTTTATTTTGTTTTACGACTTATTGACCTCAATGGGTTATTTAATGCTGACAAGTTTATACGAATAGAATTAGTATTTGTAAGAAATCGGGTTATAGATCAGATTTCATTAATATGTTTCTGTAAAGAGGGTTTTTGTCGAGAATCAAATGTATTGCTAGTAATATTTTTTTTCAAAAAAATATACTGCGGGTACTTTTACTATAAAAATCTATTTTTATACTTTCATAGTGTTTTGACTCCAGTTTGGGTGTTAACTATTTGCCCATAGCTGGGACCCTAACAGGTGCTACCACCCTTGGTCAGGGTAGACTTGAGAACAACAACTTTTAAAAGGTGGTTCCATTTTCCTCAAAATCTCCTGATCAGAGGCCTTGCAGTTGGATGTAGTTTATCGTCATATCCAGGATGCTAAGATTTTTGTAAACTGAACAAGTTAAACTGATCTAAGCAGATGCGTTATTTGAGCATTTTCTGTTAATTTTCTGTTAATTTCAGACAAAATAAAAACAGCTTTTTAATGGAAATTAGTAAGATACAATATCCCTACTGAGTGGATTCCAACTTAAATTGTAATGAAGAAAAAGATAAAAATCATGCAGCATTTCAAACATATATCAAATTATTAATCTGCAAAATTTCAGGTATTAAGTATGTATTAGTTATTAAGTTTTAAGAAATGGTACTCTTCAAGTCACACATATTCAAACAGAGCCATGCATTTTCCTGTTAAAGATTCACACCTATTCATGTGTCTACAACTAAGTCCACATGTCAAGTATAAATAAAATTATCTTTCTATTGAAAGTTATTAAGATATGATATCCCTACGGAGTAGAAACTAAATTAAAATAAAATTTAATTAATTTATAATTTATGAAGAAAGATAAAAATTATGTAGCACTTAAAACATTATTAATATGTAAGACATGTTTTAGTTATTTTTAAGCATGTATTAGTTATTAAGCTATTAGAAATTTGATAGTCTTCAAATAACACACTTTAGAATTGAGTTGAGTATTTTTCTGTTAAATATTTATACCTATTTGATGTTTGCTATTATGTTTTGCACTTAAGGTATAATTAAAAGGACAGTGTATTGAGTAGTTAGTCAGTGTCCAAAGCAGTCCGTGTGATAGTCCAAGTAGCAGCCATGCATAACAGTTCAAGTCAAAAACATAGATTAAACCTTCCTGTGTCTAGTCTATTTCCTGTTGTACAAAATCTGTTTTCATATGAAGGAACTGAACTATACAAAAAAAAAAAAAAACAGTTTTTGTAAAACACCTCAATAATTTCTGGAATATAAAAACATTGTATTTTCACTTTATCAGCTTTTAACTTTTTCTTTCCTTCTTCTTTACAGACGAGTTGAATATTTTTATGAGGACAAATTTTCATCTCTTTATTCTTCCCCAGAATAAAACTGATAACTTTAGATGCCCGAGAAAAGACAAATTAATATATAATATAAACATGTTTATTTTTTTCTGCTTTTTTTTTTTTGAGGGTGGGGGTGCTGAATATTTTTACAAGGCCAGATTTTCACCTTCTCAACTTTCTACAATTAGAACTGAACAAAAATATATTACACGTATATTTTTAACAATTTTTTTTCGGGGGTGGGAACTTCCCTTATTTAGACCACCCCCGTTTAATATTTGTATTTGACCGTTGAAATAATTTTTTTACGAGTCCGACTTCCTTTTCTTATTAAAACCTCCTGTTTATTGGATATTGAAGAAAATTCCGAATCTCTCAATTATGAAGACATCCACTCCAAACCTTAAAGAGTTGTCTTCCAATGTTGATCACACTCACTCAGCCACGATAAATTTCTTGACCATCTTTTACATTCCATTTTCAAAAAAAAAAAAAAATCAAGGGAAGTTACTCAGTTAAAATAGAACCAAAGTTCTCTCCCCTGAAACAAAAACCTCTCCAGATTTTCTCGCTATGTATTTATTATGAAATTTAACAGGTTACAGTTGATATTTTACATTTTTTTCTTTTAATTAATTAATATTTACTTATGATTGTGCAATTAGAATTTTTACATTGTGTATCATTTAATATTATAATTTAAAATTGCTAATTTTCTCTTCGTTTTTATGGGATGATCAACTGATATCTCTTTGTCAATTTGTGTTTTAATTTGAAATAATTTTTCACCAGAAACTTTTCATCATTTTCTCTTTTAGATTTACAAAATATACGAAATTCTCCTTATTCCAAAAGAAAAATAAAACAAATTCATCATTTTAAAAATATGTTAACTTAATTTTCTGATATTAATTTACAAAAAGAATTAAAAAAATAAAAAAGATTGTTGTGAATTTTCTTGAAGTGTTTTCTTGAATTTGTTTTCACATTTACGGCCATATCTTGTTGAAACATTGGTTACTGTAAAGTCATTGAAGTTAAGCAACGTTGAGTCTGGTCAGTACCTCGATGGGTGACTGCTTAGGAATACCAGGTGCTGTAAATTTGGATGTGCAGGTACTGTAATGGATAATGGTTTGGAATTGTTAATCAAACAGTTGAGTTTGTTAGATTCATTTACATACAAATACCCTTGGGAAAGATATGAATCCACCTCTTCTCCCTCCAGCTGTGGGTTAATTAGTAAGAAATGTATCACTAAACCATTTTTATCTAAAAAAAAATTCTAAAAATATTTTCTGGCTTTAAATAACCTGCAAAGGGTTGATAAACCGTAGAAAACAAATTAATGAAATGCAGGTTAGCTACACAGGCATCTCTTTAGATTTATTTACATTCTCTACAATATAAACATAGAGAAACTACAGTGGTCACAAAATGAGGGTTCTATATATATATATATATATATATATATATATTTTTATTAAGCATTTCACCATAAGCAAATTGGGAAGCCACTAGCATGCAAGGGGTTACAGAGAGTTGGAGCTAGAGCAAATAGGAGTGATAGAGAAAAGGATGAACAGAAGGATAGGGGATAGATCAGGGCATCTGGAGACGTCGATTGACATTACATTTGAATAGTTGGAGATTGTAGCTATCAGGGAAACAAGAAAAGAGGAGGGAGTTCCACAGGCGAGAGGTGCGAGACATGAAGCTATTGGCGTAGAAGAGACTGCTACATTTAACAGTTTTGACAGTGAAAGCAAGATGCCAGCCTAGTAGAAAGCTTAAATTCATGAAGTTTAGGAACCAGCGAAAGCAGCTCCTCGGAGCAGTTACCATGAAAGTATTTGTAAAAAAGACAGAGGGAGGCGACAGCACATGAGATACCAGATCAGGGCCAATTACGATGTATATCCGTCTCTGGATCTTATCAAGAACCTTGAGACAAGCATAAGGGGCACCAGACCATATATGGCAACAATACTCTATGCAAGGGCGAATGGTTGATTTGTAGATTTGAAGGATTGACTCTGCCGAGAAAAATTTCCTGGTGCGGCACAGGGAGCCAACTTTCCTTGCGGTGGGCAAAGCTATTGACTCAATGTATTTGTTCCATCTCAAGTCAGCAGTCAATGTGAGGCCGAGTATATAATTGATCCTCTATTTTATATCCAGATAATTTCTTGTTTCTCTATCAAATTCAGATCAGTTAAAAATGCACCTCCTCTTTCCCACCCAGCTAAGACTCATATCACTAAACCATTATCTCAAAAAAACAAAAATTTCCTAGAACCTAAAAATATTTTCTGCCTTTAAAGAAAGTGCAAAGGGTTGGTAAGCCATAAAAAAAGAATCAGTCTTTGAATTTGTTTTCAAGATTATTATCATGGTGTAGATTAAAAGTATTATTGAACTTGTGCTACTTTAATTATTAACAATGATCATAGCAGTTATTATTTTTATATCTTTTTCATTCCATTCTCATTCTTCATAATGATTTCCATATACAAAAAATGAATAATTACATTGTGTGACACAATAGGCGTCCATGTAGAAGGGGAAAAAAGGGATTTTTATCTAGACCTCAAACGTTTGTTTTATGATTGGCAATTGGGTTCTTTTGAAATTTTCTAAGTGGCATCCATTTTGATCAAAGTGGAACCAAAGGAGCAGCAATGGGTGTTTTTGGAGATCAAGTAAACAACAAAACCGGACATTGATTATTAACCCTTGAACTGATATGAACGAAATTTCATAGGTCATTTCCATATTAATGCCAATTATCCATCAAAAATTATCTGCTCTTCTTGGAGCATAAGGAGAGGGTTTTCTCAAAGCCGTGAAGTAAATCTATTTTCTGGCAGTTGTCCCAAATATTGCCTACCTATCCACCCAGGTGAAGCCCTGAACAAAATGTCTAAATATGAAATTAGTAACAGGGTCCACATTCTCATTTCTTGATGTACCATTTGTTTCTTTCTGAATTTCGGGGGTGAGGAGTTATCATTATTTACACTATTTACATGCAGACTATTGTCCTCATCTTTGTTGTTACTATCACCTGATTGTCTTCTGTTTGAAATTCTGGGGTGAGGAGTTATCATTATTTACACTATTTACAGGTGGACTATTGTCCTCATCTTTGTTGTTACTATCACCTGATCGTCTTCTGTCTGAATTTCTGGGGTGAGGAGTTATCATTATTTACACTATTTACAGGTGGACTATTGTCCTCATCTTTGTTGTTACTATCACCTGATCGTCTTCTGTCTGAATTTCTAGGGTGAGGAGTTATCATTATTTACACTATTTACAGGTGGACTATTGTCCTCATCTTTGTTGTTACTATCACCTGATTGTCTTCTGTCTGAATTTCTGGGGTGAGGAGTTATCATTATTTACACTATTTACAGGTGGACTATTGTCCTCATCTTTGTTGTTACTATCACCTGATCGTCTTCTGTCTGAATTTCTAGGGTGAGGAGTTATCATTATTTACACTATTTACAGGTGGACTATTGTCCTCATCTTTGTTGTTACTATCACCTGATCGTCTTCTGTCTGAATTTCTGGGGTGAGGAGTTATCATTATTTACACTATTTACAGGTGGACCATTGTCCTCATCTTTGTTGTTACTATCACCTGATCGTCTTCTGTCTGAATTTCTAGGGTGAGGAGTTATCATTATTTACACTATTTACAGGTGGACTATTGTCCTCATCTTTGTTGTTACTATCACCTGATTGTCTTCTGTCTGAATTTCTGGGGTGAGGAGTTATCATTATTTACACTATTTACATATGGACCATTGTCCTCATCTTTGTTGTTACTATCACCTGATCGTCTTCTGTCTGAATTTCTAGGGTGAGGAGTTATCATTATTTACACTATTTACAGGTGGACCATTGTCCTCATCTTTGTTGTTACTATCACCTGATCGTCTTCTGTCTGAATTTCTAGGGTGAGGAGTTATCATTATTTACACTATTTACAGGTGGACCATTGTCCTCATCTTTGTTGTTACTATCACCTGATCGTCTTCTGTCTGAATTTCTAGGGTGAGGAGTTATCATTATTTACACTATTTACAGGTGGACTATTGTCCTCATCTTTGTTGTTACTATCACCTGATCGTCTTCTGTCTGAATTTCTAGGGTGAGGAGTTATCATTATTTACACTATTTACAGGTGGACTATTGTCCTCATCTTTGTTGTTACTATCACCTGATCGTCTTCTGTCTGAATTTCTGGGGTGAGGAGTTATCATTATTTACACTATTTACAGGTGGACCATTGTCCTCATCTTTGTTGTTACTATCACCTGATCGTCTTCTGTCTGAATTTCTAGGGTGAGGAGTTATCATTATTTACACTATTTACAGGTGGACTATTGTCCTCATCTTTGTTGTTACTATCACCTGATTGTCTTCTGTCTGAATTTCTGGGGTGAGGAGTTATCATTATTTACACTATTTACATATGGACCATTGTCCTCATCTTTGTTGTTACTATCACCTGATCGTCTTCTGTCTGAATTTCTGGGGTGAGGAGTTATCATTATTTACACTATTTACAGGTGGACCATTGTCCTCATCTTTGTTGTTACTATCACCTGATCGTCTTCTGTCTGAATTTCTAGGGTGAGGAGTTATCATTATTTACACTATTTACAGGTGGACCATTGTCCTCATCTTTGTTGTTACTATCACCTGATCGTCTTCTGTCTGAATTTCTAGGGTGAGGAGTTATCATTATTTACACTATTTACAGGTGGACTATTGTCCTCATCTTTGTTGTTACTATCACCTGATCGTCTTCTGTCTGAATTTCTGGGGTGAGGAGTTATCATTATTTACACTATTTACAGGTGGACTATTGTCCTCATCTTTGTTGTTACTATCACCTGATCGTCTTCTGTCTGAATTTCTGGGGTGAGGAGTTATCATTATTTACACTATTTACAGGTGGACTATTGTCCTCATCTTTGTTGTTACTATCACCTGATTGTCTTCTGTCTGAATTTCTGGGGTGAGGAGTTATCATTATTTACACTATTTACATGTGGACTATTGTCCTCATCTTTGTTGTTACTATCACCTGATCGTCTTCTGTCTGAATTTCTAGGGTGAGGAGTTATCATTATTTACACTATTTACAGGTGGACTATTGTCCTCATCTTTGTTGTTACTATCACCTGATCGTCTTCTGTCTGAATTTCTGGGTTGAGGAGTTATCATTATTTACACTATTTACAGGTGGACTATTGTCCTCATCTTTGTTGTTACTATCACCTGATCGTCTTCTGTCTGAATTTCTGGGGTGAGGAGTTATCATTATTTACGTGTGGACTATTGTCCTCATCTTTGTTTTTGTTATCACAAACTTTCAGCTGTTCAAAGAGGAAACAAAGGCTGAAACGTCGTGATAACAACAACAAAGATGAGGACAATAGTCCGCATGAAAATAGTCTAAAGTAGCATTTGTTTTTCATCTTACGAGCATGCAGCAGGCCCTTTCCCAGCTTTCTGTGTTCACCGAGATTGGGAATTGAAATTCAATGTGGGGTAATCATTGGCCAGTCTTGGACGATGGTCACATTGTATGTATAGGTAAGACTTAACATTTTTGTCCATTTTCCTTTTATGTCTTAAAGAATAAAATATATAATTATTCAATAATAAATAGAATTATTTAAATTTTTTTTTGTCGAAATATTTTTAGTTCTGCCATTGACATATACATACACACAATTTGAATGGAATTGAAAATGATATGTGTCATGAAGGCGAATTTGCCTTTCTGTCTGGGTAACAGAAAAACAGAGTATAAGCCAAAATGTGTGCCCCTTTGAAGTCATTTTTATGTATTTAGATTGAATACATTTTCTAATAAACATATTTTAAATGGACAAATAATTTACATTTGAAAGTTGATTTTCTTGTCAGTGAGGCAGTAGGTATGAACTAGTTTTCAAATAAAAGAAACTGCATCTGGAAACAACTGTATTGACTGGACATTGTTTGCCAGAATAAAAGTTCTTATTTAGCACTTTAAATTTTCAGCCTTCCCAATTTGTTCCCCGTTTTGTGCAGTGTTTTCAGGCACAAAACAATTATGACTAATTGCATAAAGAGACTCAAACAAAATGGCTGCTGTGTTTTTAAGATGCTTTCTCATTGCAGTACCTAGCGATGCTAATTATTTATTTTGGCTGAGTTACACCTGCCTTGCTTTATTGTTTATGTAAGAATCAATGAGAAGACAGATTTCTGTCTGTAGTAGAGGCTAGTTCCCCATTCTCCATAAGACTTAAAATTGATATCAGGCATAATCTGTAACTGAGCTTTTTTACATCTGCATTCTCTCAAATTAATTTTAAATAAACTGGATGAATTTCAGCCAAAATAAATGGATTCCACCCTGTTTAATTTTAAGCTTGTAGTAAACAAAAAATCAGAAATCATATAAATAAACAGACTTGTATTTTTCATGGATTTTTTCATGCATATTTTTCATGGATTTTTTCATGCATATTTTTTATGGATTTTTTCATGCATATTTTTCATGGATTTTTATTTGCAGTTATCTTGATCACACCTCATTTTTTTTTTTTTTCAATTAATTAAAATTTTGTCAAGTACACAAATTTGAATATCTGGGAAGTGTTGTAACAGATGATAGAAAATGTAAGACCAAAAGATGAACTGGAATAGCAAAAAATGCCTTCTTAAATCTAAACAAAGTATTAAGAAATAGGAAAATACTGGACTGTAATGTAATACCAATTTTCCTGTATGGCAGTGAAAGCTTGACAATTTCTTTACAGAAGAAGAGGAAACTGGAGACAACAAAGATAGGGTTCTGCAGAAGGATGCTGAGAATGTTATGGAATGACACATGTGAGCAATAAAGAAGTTTTAAGTAAAATGGGAACAAAAGGGTCATATCTACTTAGAATCAGAAAGAGACAGTTGAAGTTTCTGGGACATAATGAGGAAAGAGGGCTTGGAGAATTTGACACTCACAGGATATATTGGAAGCAATAGTGACAGAGAGAAACGAGTTTGTGTAAATTGATGGTGGAAGCAGGGAGGGTAGTAAAAAGACAAACATTACTAAGAGCTACAAAGGCTAGGAAACTGTGGAGAGCCATGATTACTCATGTCCTGAAAAGACAGAGTAAATAGAACAAGGAAAAGTACTATTCCATTGTTTTTATTTCGGAATCTTTTTTCTCAAAGGTAATCCGCACATGAACCAGTATCCAAAAATATTTGACATGCAATAAACAAGACCCAAGATAGAATTGCAATCAATTCGGGGAATTTGGCAAAGAAATACCCATACACAATAATTCTCTGGCATACTAAATACATCTGCCAGTGCAATTAGACTATTTTCTTCAGTTTTTTTCTGGCTAAGCATTTTTTGTTTTCAGAAAGGCATGCTTATTATTTTCTGAATAATTTTTTCTATGGCACGATTATTTATGTTCCACTTCATTAAGTTTATAGTATTATTTTAAAAACTGAAAAATTCCAGTTGTCGTGACTGTTCCAGATGGAACTTGTTTTGGGTACGAAAGGTAACAAAGAGACGGAAGGGGAAAAAAGATGGCGAAAATAGGAGACAAAGAAGAAAGGATGTAAAGAACTGAAAGAGAATGTAGAAGAAAGGGAAAAAATTAAAAGAGAAGAAAGGGAAAAAGATGAAGGAAAGAGGAAAATTGAAAGAAAGAAGGGGGGAAAGATGACAAGGAGAAGAAGAAAAAACTAAAAGTGAAGAGGAAAAGTTGAAGGAAGGGAAGAAGAAAAAATTAAAAGTGAAGCAAGAGGAAAAAGATGAAAGGAGGAGAAGAAAAAGTAAAAGAGAAAGAAGGGGAATAAGATTAAAGAAGGAGAAGAAAAAAATAAAAGAAAGAAGGAGAAGAAGAAGAAAAAACTAAAAGAGAAGGTAAAAGAACAAAGAAAAAAAAAAGAAATTGAAAGAGAAGCAAGCCAGGCCAGGAGAAAGATGTAGATGGATCAGATGAGGAGAAAGTGGTTGGAAAAAAAATAGAAAAATTAAATTAATGCAATATGAGAATAAGTAATTAAAATGGACAAAAAGTGAACTCTAATTTTTAATCATATTTTTTTTATTGCATTGAATAATAATAAGATCTTTATATAAAAAATTTAAAAAATCAAGGAGTAAATAGTTGTCATCAGCATAGATACCGTGCTGAGAACTGATAACACCAGGAAAGTCATTTATAGGAATTAGAAACAACATAGGTCCATAGATAAAACCCTGGGGAACACCTGCATTAAGGCAAAAAGATCTAGAAGAGTGGCCATTCAAGACAACTTTCATTTCAGAATTCGATAAGAAAGCCTGAATCGGTTCAAAAATTCATCCAGAAATACCATAACCTTTCAATTTGTGAAGAAGACAAATATGAGAAACCCTGTCAAATGTCTTTGAGATATGCAAAGCAACAGGCCAAGTTTCACCGTCCTTATCTAAAGCTTCATAGACTCTTTCAGCAAAAGTGGGTAAAAAAAAAGAAACATTTTTTTCTGTGGCATGACTATTTTGTTTGAGTTCATTAAATTTCTACTCTTGTTTTAAAAGATGAAAAATTCCTGTCAGCCTGATTCATCCAGACAGCACTTGATTTTGGTAACGAAGAGTTTAAGCATCTGCTTAGTTCAGGGATGAGTATTTACGGTCATTTATATTTGAATCTGTAAGCGTTTAGTAGGTGGCCCCTTTTTAGTAGGGATCTCTCCCCGGCCCCTTGCAGGGTTTGTAGCCAGCATATTCTCGTCCTCGCAAAAAGGGGGGGGGGCAAAAAGTATAAGGGATGCTGAGATAAATGCGGGACGTCTCAAATGGAATATTTTGAAGTGGACTAAAGCCTCATTTCCCTGAAGTTTGCTTCTTTTTTTTTTTAACTTAATGTAAGGCCCAAGAGCCACTCAAGGTAGAGGACTATTGAATTATTCTGGTTTTATGGATGTAAGAGGAAAGGATAAGAAGTGCAGATTATGCAGATAGGATACATATTGGTAGGCCTTAGACATGAATCATTGGACTACAGCTTGTAAACCTTAATAAGGGCCCACTCAATTTTCAAATCTCCATCTGACTTAGAAAGCATAGAAGAGTAGCTCAATTCTAATTAATGTATATGATCCAAGAGGGTATAATTTGGGGAATCAGTTTTTTTTATTTTCATCAAGTAATAAACTGATCACCCTCTTGTATTACTACATGTTTAATAACTGGAAAAAAAAAATTTTATAATTTGAAAAATTCCCATTGACATGACTAATCCAAACTGTGCTTGAATTTGGTACGAAAGAGTTTAAAAATCTTGATTCATGGATCAATATTTATGGTTGTTTAAATTTGAGT
Organism: Acanthosepion esculentum; assembly: GCA_964036315.1. NCBI lineage: Eukaryota > Metazoa > Mollusca > Cephalopoda > Sepiida > Sepiidae > Acanthosepion > Acanthosepion esculentum. The sequence continues at coordinate 84,795,960 of OZ038508.1, read as the reverse complement.
CTACATTTGTTACATGGCCCCGTTTCATGAAGATCTTACCCCACTGCAATGGATGTAGTTAGCATATTCCAGTGATCGCTGGTGGGACAAAAAGTATAGGGGATGATTTATTTATTTATTTATTTATTTTTACAGTGGTGTTCACCCTGTAAAAGGCCCGAGGGTCACTTACAGAGTAAGAGGCACAGTTCATGCAGATATTCATAGAAGATAACGGTTAGCCCTGGACTTGAACAGGTTAAGATTGTAGCGATCTGGGAATCAACTTGGGAATCAGTTTCACATTTACAGGAAGAGGCTGTTTGAGTGGAACTTACTTCTCACCACTGAAATACGGAGAGAAGGAGGTTGGTTTGCTACAATGTGTGTGGCATGACGGGTCCTGGATGTGAAGGTGAGACCTGGCAAAACCAAGGAATGCAGTTCACCTGAGAACTTTCCATGAAAGTAGTAATAGAACAGTGAGAATCTTGCTATATCTTGGCTACTGGAGAGAGATTGGGGGGGGTGAAAAATAATTTGTCACCCACAGAGACTCGAAAATGCTTTTGGACTCAATCAAAACTGGAAAGTGAGGACTGTGTAGCTCCTGCCTAAATATGACAGCAGTACTCTATTTTCAGCCTGATCTGGCTCTTATGAAGGCAAATTGGTAAATTCCGACCAGCGTGAATATTCCTGATGAAATTTGATCAGAAAAGAGTAGCTTTTTACCTGACATTTTGGCTTCAGTCACTTTTCCACTGCCATAATGTAGCTTAACTCTGCTGTTTCTATAAATACTGTCATGATAATTATTCTGAGGAACTTTCCTCTATGGTACCTAGACTCTATGAATTTAAGTGCAGTACTAGATTGACAGCAAGGTCTCATCATTTTACAGTTGGAATGGCTTGATATAACTATTTGCTAACAATTTCTTCTCTCACACTTCTCGCTTGTGGAACTCTCGTCTGGCTTCTTACTTTCTAATCAATTCGGATCTTCCAAAATTTAAATGAAATGTCAATCGTTATCTTCTGTCTCCTCAATTCATGTGCTTTTATTTTTCTCACTTCTTAATGTTTTTTCTCCTATTCTTTCACACTTCATACCCCTGCATATTAGTGGCTTTATTGCCTTGCTTGGGGGAAAATTTAAATGAAATGTCAATTGTTATCTTCTGCCTTTTCAATTCATATGCTTTTATTTTTCTCACTTCTTAACAATGTTTTTTCTCATATTCTTTCAAACTTAGTACCTCTGCGTATTAGTGGCTTTATTGCCTTGCTTAGAGTGAAATGATTAATATATTCACACATATATAGGCAAGACAATGCACAAACACACACACTCACTCTTGTATAGAGGATATTAACAAAATTGATGTTGCCCTGCGTGCAATGTTTTTGTTCATCAGTTCTGTCTTGTCCCTTCTCAAGATGTTTAAGGTCTTTGAAGGTCTGATGAAATGATGTTGTGTGCCATACTCGGATCGCATTCCATTTAATGACAACAACTTTAAAGCTATTCAAACTATTCAACTTATCAACATGTATGAAATCCTAGCAAAACAAAGTAGAAAAAGAGAAAAAGAGACGAGAAAGGAAACATTGCTTTAGGAAAATCTGCTTGAAAGAGAAAACAGAAAATCGTATTTACCTGCATGATATTTTGAAAGAAACTGTTGGACAATGTTGTAATGTGGAAGACTATAAGAGGAAAGATGAGGGGTTTAGGGAGAAAGAAAGGAAAGAGAGGGCAGGAATAAAGAGAATAGGAGGGAGGGAAAGGAGAGAAAAGTGAAAAAGAAGGAATTGAGGGAGGGAGAGAAAAAAGAAAAGAAGAGAATAAAAGGAGGGAAAGAAAGAAAAGGAGAAGAGAATAAGACGAGGGGAGGAAAAAGAGTGAGCAAAACAGAGGCAGAAAAAAGACAAGAATTTCACATGCATTTTCCTAATAAAAATCATTTCCAATGCATTTTCCTAATAAAAATCATTTCCAATACATTTTCCTAATAAAAATCATTTCCAATGCATTTTCCTCATAAAAATCATTTCCAATGCATTTTCCTCATAAAAATCATTTCCAATGCATTTTCATAATAAAAATCATTTCCAATGCATTTACATCATAAAAATCATTTCCAATGCATTTTTCTCATAAAAATCATTTCCAATGCATTTTCCTAATAAAAATCATTTCCAATGCATTTTCCTAATAAAAATCATTTCCAATGCATTTTCCTAATAAAAATCATTTCCAATGCATTTTCCTAATAAAAATCATTTCCAATGCATTTTCCTAATAAAAATCATTTCCAATGCATTTTCCTAATAAAAATCATTTCCAGTGCATTTTCATCATAAAAATCATTTCCAATGCATTTTCATCATAAAAATCATTTCCAATGCATTTTCATCATAAAAATCATTTCCAATGCATTTTCATCATAAAAATCATTTCCAATGCATTTTCATCATAAAAATCATTTCCAATTTATTTTCATCATAAAAATCATTTCCAATTTATTTTCATCATAAAAATCATTTCCAATTTATTTTCATCATAAAAATCATTTCCAATGCATTTTCATCATAAAAATCATTTCCAATGCATTTTCCTAATAAAAATCATTTCCAGTGCATTTTCCTAATAAAAATCATTTCCAATGCATTTTCCTAATAAAAATCATTTCCAATACATTTTCCTAATAAAAATCATTTCCAATGCATTTTCCTAATAAAAATCATTTCCAATGCATTTTCCTAATAAAAATCATTTCCAATGCATTTTCCTAATAAAAATCATTTCCAATGCATTTTCCTAATAAAAATCATTTCCAATGCATTTTCCTAATAAAAATCATTTCCAATGCATTTTCCTAATAAAAATCATTTCCAATGCATTTTCCTCATAAAAATCATTTCCAATGCATTTTCCTCATAAAAATCATTTCCAATGCATTTTCCTAATAAAAATCATTTCCAATGCATTTTCCTCATAAAAATCATTTCCAATGCATTTTCATCATAAAAATCATTTCCAATGCATTTTCATCATTAAAATCATTTCCAATTTATTTTCATCATAAAAATCATTTCCAATTTATTTTCATCATAAAAATCATTTCCAATGCATTTTCATCATAAAAATCATTTCCAATGCATTTTCATCATAAAAATCATTTCCAATGCATTTTCATCATAAAAATCATTTCCAATGCATTTTCATCATAAAAATCATTTCCAATGCATTTTCATCATAAAAATCATTTCCAATGCATTTTCATCATAAAAATCATTTCCAATGCATTTTCATCATAAAAATCATTTCCAATGCATTTTCATCATAAAAATCATTTCCAATGCATTTTCATAATAAAAATCATTTCAAGTGCATTTTCCTAATAAAAATCATTTCCAATGCATTTTCATCATAAAAATCATTTCCAGTGCATTTTCCTAATAAAAATCATTTCCAGTGCATTTTCCTAATAAAAATCATTTCCAGTGCATTTTCCTAATAAAAATCATTTCCAATGCATTTTCATCATAAAAATCATTTCCAATGCATTTTCATCATAAAAATCATTTCCAATGCATTTTCATAATAAAAATCATTTCAAGTGCATTTTCCTAATAAAAATCATTTCCAGTGCATTTTCCTAATAAAAATCATTTCCAATGCATTTTCCTAATAAAAATCATTTCCAATGCATTTTCCTAATAAAAATCATTTCCAATGCATTTTCCTAATAAAAATCATTTCCAGTGCATTTTCCTAATAAAAATCATTTCCAATGCATTTTCCTAATAAAAATCATTTCCAGTGCATTTTCCTAATAAAAATCATTTCCAGTGCATTTTCCTAATAAAAATCATTTCCAATGCATTTTCCTAATAAAAATCATTTCCAGTGCATTTTCCTAATAAAAATCTTTTCCAATGCATTTTCATAATGAAAATCATTCCCAGTGCATTTTCATAATAATAATCACTTTTAGGTTCCTTAGTCAATAATGTTTAGTGAAATAGTCTCCTTAATTGTTACTACTGAATCGTAAGTTCAATCCTCACTGAATGCCTCATGCAAAACTTAACTGTTAAATAATCCAACAATAATTGATATTATTTAAAATTTCCCACCCCAACCATTCCCTCCCTTAGCAAAAGTCATTTTCTCTCTTGATAAATACGTTTGGCGGAAAACAAAAAAATATTTAATCAAATAGCATTGAATTTTATAATTTTTTATAAAAAAATTAGTTTATGCCATTAAAATCATCTTCCTCACCATCCCGAAAATGTCTCAGGAGAGCTGGAATTTTCTCCATTCTTGAGACAGCCGGTATTAAATGCTTCTCATGAGATTATGGTTTTCCTGTTCAAAGCATGGAAGCTACTGACATTGTGCAATTTGTTTTCAACTGCCAATCTGTTTATGTCAGCCATCAAACCAGTTTTCATTACATAGGTGGTAGACGAGAAGATCTGTAAGTATAGCACTCTGGCTGACAGACACAAGTTCATAGCTGTGGCCATGGAGACAGCTGGATTGGTAGGTCATAGGATGATGAAGCTGTTTTGTATGATTGGCTCGAGAGCAGTTGCAGCCACAGGTACCAGGCATGAAACGGCCTGGTTGCTCCAGGGGATCTCCTATGCTTCCAATTCAAGCAGCAATTTCTCAATCATCACAGCTGGAAGCAGAAACTTGATCGTTTCAAACCCATACTAAAATATTGCAATTTCTAAAACCCAAGTTGGCACTACTTAAATAGACTGGTCCACTCATAAAAAAAATAAGGAATATTTTGGGAGGAAACAGGTGACAGATATAAATGAGCCTGGTTGCTCCACTGGATCTCCTATGCTGCCAATTCAAGCAAACGTTTCTCAGTCCTTACAGCTAGAAGCAGGAGTACTTCAACATGTAATGGTTTGCAAGCTTGTTCCACTAGATCAGTTATGACTGAATAGTGAGTTCAATCCTCACCGGGGAACCCAAACTTTTGGTCTTGTGCCATATCTCAGCTATGCTTTGAAAATCATTTGGGACACTTCAATGTGCTGTAATGGTTAGCAAGCTTATTTCACTAGATCAATTATGACTGAATAGTGAGTTCGATTCTCACTGGGTGCCCTATATTTTCAGCTTTGTCCCACATCCAATCTACACTAAGAAAATCATCACAGCTGGAAAAATAAGTTTGACCGTTTCATTTTCATACTAAAATATTGCAATTTCTAAAACCCAAGTTGTCACTACTTAAACAGACTGGTTCACTCATAAAAAAAAGGAAATATTTTGGTGGGAAATGAATTTTATAAATTAGTATTTTTTTACACCTTCCTTAAGCTATGGAACTTGTCAGAATCAAAAATTATTGATTTCTCATTGATTTAAAAGTAAAGTCTTGTTTATAATATCAATACAGTATAAAATTGATAGCTGACTTTGTAAAAGTCAAGTTATTGGCGTCAGGCTAAGTTACTTTGCAACTATGTCATGTTTGAAACTGCTTTTTTAAAATTATTTCAGCCCAAGTATGGTAATGGAAGCCACTAAAATACAAATGGTTAGTGACATAAGAAACTGAGATGGTAATAAAAACCGGATTCAAATAGACAGAGAATGATGAATGATGTTGCATTTAAATTTCTGAAGTTGACAGGAGAACAAGAAACCTGAAGAGTGTTCTACAAGAAAAAGAAACTATTAGCATAGAACTTACGGTTCTAACAATTCCAACACTAAAATGATGAGACCTAACTGCCAATCGAGTACTGCATTTAAATTCAAAAAGTCGATGTACTAAAGAGTAAATCTAATCAGAACAATTACCATGAAAATATTTATAGAAAAGGCACAGGGAAGCTACATTTTAGTGGTCTTTGATAACATTTTAATTTTTTGATATTTTAATAATTTTTTTTTTTTTTTTTTTTTTTTTTTTCTACATATTTAAAAACATTTTTCCTCTGGGATTTTTTAGAGGAAGCATTTTTTGTCTAGGATATTTTTGAGGGAAACACCTGTACAAACATTTGACGTTCATAATTATTTTAAATTAAAAATTAACAGGTGTATCATTTCATTAATTTACCTCAAATTTTATTCTTTAATTAAAAGTGTATATATCTGTTTGTTCTTTATTTAAAAGAAAACATTTTGTAATCTCCTCTCCTGCAAAAAATCAGTTTTCAAATGCAAAATCACTAAGTCCAATAACTCTGTAAAAGCAGGGATTGATTTAACACTGTATTGCTATTATAAATGAGACCCTCTTCTTAATTGATAAAAAATTCAATATTTTTTTATTATTCTAACAATTAGAAGTGGGGGTCCTGTTTATAATATCTATATGGTTTCAAATCGATCCCTGACTTTGAATAGTTACTGGCCTTAGGCTAAATCAATTAGCTGTTGTTTACAAATGTCCAGCCATCCTGGGTAAGACGATAAACTACATCTGATAGCAAGGCCTTTGATCAGAAGGTTTTGAGGAGCATCAAACCACCTCTTTATTGCTGGTGTTCCCTATTTCACCCTGACCCGGTGTGGTAGCACCTGTCACAGTCCCAGCTCTGGGCAAATAGTTACCCCCCCCCCAAACGGGGTCAAAACACTATGAAAGTATAAAAATAAGTTTTAATACCAGCAATGCTTTTTGTAAAAATTATTACTAGCAGTACATTTTTGAAAAAGAAAAATATTACCAGCAGTACATTTTTGGAAACAAAAATTATTACCAGCAATACATTTTTTTTTAAATATTACCAACAATATATTTTGGAATAAAAAGTATTACCAGCAATAAAAATGTCAGCATTAAATAACTCATGGAGTTTGATATGCCATGAAATAAAACAAACCAAACCAATGTCCATTTTGAAAATGTGCTAATCTTGTTGATATCTCCATATATTTTTCCATTTTAAAAACTCTTTTGTATGGGATTTTTTTTTTAAATATGTGCACAAAAATTTGAGGTTCATAATTATTATCTTAAATTATTGTGAACAGGAGAAATATTCTTGAGACTTTTTGCCATTTGACAGAAAGTTCCATCCCCCATGAAAGATTTTTTTGTTTTGTTGTATTTTGTCATATAGGAATAAATTGTCGCTGCCGACACTTGGATTTGAACACAGATTGCCAGAGAGCAAGCACAGTTACCTCATCTTGAAATAATTAGATCACGTGACAGTAAAGGAAAAATATATATATGGGAATTAGCAGCGTCTGACCGGAGATCGTTCAAAGGCTTTACTATTGTTGTATCTGTGATTTGCAAAGTCTCTCCCACAAATGGTCATTACAAAAAATTTACTATCGGTGAATATTGAAAGTCTCTTATATATTTTATACACCTATATCTTCCTGGCATCAATTTAAACTGACACCATCTTTTATTCTGTATAATATAATCTATAATCATAGTCTTTTTGGAAATGGACAATTTCGCTGAACTATGTTAGAAAATTTTAAAGTTTTTATCTGAAATCAGGAAAATATAAACTTTAAACCAAATAGTGACAATATATAAAAAAAAGTAGGGGGTGTCAGTAGAACCCATATTTTCCATATATATTCTATATACCCAAACTGTAATCATAAACTATAATTTCGGGAAGTGAAAATTTCACTGAAATATGATAGAAAATTTCCAATATTCCATCTGACATCAAGAACATACAAATCTTAAGCCAAATGATAACAATATATGGAAAAAGAAAGCGTCAGTTCAAACCGAGGCCAGAAGGATATAGGTGGTGTCTGTGGGGGAAAAAGTATAGCTGAAAACTTGCTCCATCACACAGTGTCATTATGCTCTGTTGTTTTCATTGAAATAAATATGAGGCATTACTTTTGGAGCACCCATAATAATTGTTGGTTAAGGTAATTTGAATAAAAATGAGCGAGTGAAGGAAAATTGTCTGTTAAGTGGTGTGGACAATCATGGAGAACATTTTATTCTCAACTGCTTATGAGATCGCTAAGAAAAGCTTAAAAGGTTTTTTTATGAAACTTTAATGGACAGATAAAGGTTAGATAATTAAAAACAAAAAAATAGCAACCTTGGACAAAACAAACCTTGTAATGACTCTACAATTGCACGCCATTTTTTTTTTTATTGCACTTATCTCTAAAAACAACCTCAGTCAGAAAAATTTTTCCCCTATCATTGATTTTTAAGTAAAGTGAGCCATTATGGATGCCTTTCACTTGTTTCCATTGCCATCTTTCTGCCAAGGATGAACAGAATGCCAAGTCAAATATTCCTGACTTTTCTCTCTTTGGTTAAACAGGCAGAAGAATATCTCTGCCTGTAAAAGTCCGACATCTACAACAGCAAATGCTAGAAATTCAAATGAGTTGATTTTGTCAAACCCTGATCTCTGTTTTATATAAGAGATTTCTTTGATAATTCTTGCTCTGATTGGTCGAGTTTAGAATATGCTAGTTGCAGAAGGGTAAGACCCCTAACCAACTGTGCCACTTGAATATAAACCAATGCTTATGGTCATATCGCATTAAAACACCTGTTCCTGTATGATCACTGAAGTTAAGCAACATCAAGCCTGGTCAGTGCCTAGATGGGTGATATTGTAATGGAATGTCTCACTCTCCCTATCGCCTATGTGGACTGACTATATCAGTAAATTATATATAGTGTGCACAGGACATACCTGGCAGACTTGCTTCAGCAATGAGTTGGAGATTCGTCTCTATATTTCCCTCCCTCCAGCCTATGAGGACCTTCATAGTGGGCCTAGCATAGAAAGAAATACAATACGAGATCTGTTAACAAAGAAAGACAGATGACAGCAAGGCTTGAGCAGCAGCAGTTAAAATCTCACAGCTAGCAGCAGTTGCAACCTAATCAGCAGCTAGGTTAAGTTTAAGGCTCCAAGTTTACTACAGTAAATTACCCTTTGGGACAATGGCCTGTGAGTTTGGTGACATAGTGATTGTGAGTTCAATCTCTGGGTCAGGCAGTGTGTACTTGCATTCAGTGGAAATGGGTGAGCAATAACGTATAACACTACTAAATAAAATAAGAACTAGAAAATATCCCTAGACATTAGTGTTGGAACAAGAACGGTTCAGTTCAGAATTCCCCGAGGAAGGCTGGAGGTCACAACGGCCAAAACACAAAGATGGGTTTGGTTGGGTTTGGTTTGTTTTACGGCATATCAACCTCAATCGGTTATTTAAAGCTGACAAAATTTTTATTATTATTTTCTTCAAAAATCTATTTCTGGGAATATTTTTCCTTGAAGAAATCTATAGCTGGTCATATTTTTTCCAAAGAATGTATAACTGTATTGCTGTTAATTTTTTTTTTAAGTATTACTGATGATAATTTTTCCTTCAAAAATTTTTTATTACAAAGTATTTTTGGTATTAAAACCTATTTTTACAAAAGTTTGGGTGTTAACTATTTGCCCATAGCTGGGACCCTAACAGGTACTACCACCCCGGGTCAAGGAGGGCCTGGGATCATAAGCAATTAAGAGGTGGTTCTATGCTCCTCAAAACCTCCTGATCAGAGACCGTGCTGCTGGATGTAGTTTATCGTCTTACCCAGGACGTCAGTGTAGTTTATTGTCATATCCAGGACGGACAAAGTGGGAATAATGGATCAAGTCGACCATTCATCTATGCATTTGAACTGCCACATATGCGCCAGTGCTTCTGCTATATATTTAGTGATAAAATCCAAAGAAGAAACTGCAATGTTATCGACCCTGACCCGGCATATCAGCTTCAGTCATTTTCCTGCTGCCATAATGTAGCGTTCCTGTTTTTCCATAAATAATAATTGTTCTGATAAAATTTACCCTATGATAACATAGACTTCATGAATTTAAACGCAGCACTAGATTTGGTAACAATCTCTGCTGGTCTTACAGTTGAATTGGTTAGATGGAACCCTAAGTTCTTTTAGTATCTGTCTATATTTCTGAGATGAGGTATTATGTACACTATTTACATTATTCGGACTATTGTCCTCATCTTTGCCGTCATATTTATCACAACATTTCGGCCTTTCAGTATCTGTCTATATTTCTGAGATGAAGTATTATGTACACTATTTACATTATTCAGACTATTGTCCTCATCTTTGTCGCCATATTTATTACAACGTTTCGGCCATTGTACGCTCCGTCCTTCTTCAGGTGGTTGGAATATTGAACTGAACCCTTTATTTCGCTCAATGGGGTAGACTGTTCTAGTTCCACATGCTATGTTTTTAATGGATGTCAGTTATCAGTTATCTCCTGTTAATTTCAGTTATCAGTTATCTCCTGTTAATTTCCCTTAACCGGGTATTGAACTCATACTCTTTGGGTCCTGTCACTGGATCTAACCAACATGCAACACCTTTATCTACTGTGCCATGTGTCCTTGAGAACATCTGTGTAGGAATTTCTGGGTATTATAAACCTAATGTCTTCAGCAATCATTTTTACCAGGGCTCATATTGCAATTTTCTAAGTTCTTTGCTGTTTCTTTTCTTGCACTTCCCACCTGTGGAACTTTCTTTTGTTTTTTTTGCTTCCCAGACAACTTTCATCTTCAAAAATTTAAATGCACTGTCAATCATTATCTACTGTCTTCTTGATTCCTCTTTTATTGTTATTGCTCCTTAAAAATGTTTTTCTTTTTCTTATTCTTCATGCTCAGTAACCTCTTGTATCTTAGTGACTTTATTGCCTTGCTTGCAGTGAAATGATTTAAAAACAAAAATTACATGCCTGACTTCCTTTTTAATCATCCTGTTTGCTGAACTGCAATCTTCACCTGCAAACAGCGTAAGTTTCTCCTTGCTTTTCACCTGTTATGCCTAAGAGGCAGGAATTCAGTCTTGAGATGTTCTTCTTGTAAAGAAATAAAACAAAGTTATTATTGTGCATTTTAACTTTGCTGTCGAATATGTTAGTCAGAATCCAATAGGAATCAGTGATCCATAAAGGATCGAATCATGGGTGATTAAGTTGACCTTATCTCTTATGCCATTATGCATCGTTTGTTAGACACGCTAAAGTAAATGCTATATTAGATGTGCACACAAGTATCGGATCATTGCAAACGTTTTGCTCAATATTCATTGTTAATATGAAATGACCGCAACTTGATATTGGTGTTTGTTTTCGTGCCGATTTCGGGTGTGTTCTAGATTGAAACGTTGCATTATTTAGCTGAGTCAGACTTTGTTGAACATAGATGTTTTGTTTACAAACAGACACCTTAAAGGTAGAGGATGAAAAGTTGCACTTTCGGCAGATTATGCTTTTTGAATCTTGGAAAGGAGTAAGTGTCAGAACTGTGACAAAAAATATTCAGAAAGTTTACTCGGATTGTGCTTCAGCTATTTGGATGGTCAAAAAGTGGTCTGGCAGATTTCGTCGGTAATTTTAACCTAAACAATCAACCATGCTGTGAGCAACCTTTCGATTCGGATGCTCTACGAAATTTGTAAAGGAGTAAACATCAGAAATGTGGCAAAAAACATTTAGAAGGTTTATCTGGATCGTGCACTTTGTTGAACGTTAATGTTTTGTCCACAAATGAATGCTCTAAAGATGAAGGATGAAAAGTCGCACTTTCACCGCCTTGTTAATGTTCCAGGAATTTTAGAAAGGAGTAAGCATCATGTCAGAACTGTGACAATATATAGTGATTTTCTAAGCATATCTTAGATGTGGCACAAGGCTGAAAGTATGGGGTGATTCGTGCACATATTGATCATAAATTCACAAACTATTAACTTCAGACAAATAGATAATATGAAAATATATCTTGTCGCAATTATGGTTAGCAAGCTTTTCTCGCGAGATCAGTTATGACTGAAAAGTGAGTTTGATCCTCACTAGGTGCCCCATACTTTCGACCTTGTGCCACATCTAAGATATGCTTGGAAAATCAATAGGGGCACCTCAGCGTGGTGTAAGGGTTAGCAAGCTTGTCTTGCTAGATCAGTTACGACTGAAAAGTGAGTTCGAACCTCACTAGGTGCCCCATACTTTTGGCCTTGTGCCACATCTAAACTATGCTTAGAAAATAACCTCAAGGCAGTGTAATAGCTAGCAAGCTTGTCTCACTAAATCAATTATGACTGAATAGTGAGTTTGATCCTCGCTTCTATCTATAACTTGGACAGAAAATCTGTGCAAAGAGGAAGTTTTAATGAAAATAGAAACAAAAATTACTTTAAAATCTGGAAGAGACAGAATTTTTGGGACATAATGTGGAAGGAGGGTTTGAAAAATTCGACACTCAAAGGGGACAGATTGAAGCCCAACGGATAGAAGGAAAGAGCACATTACTTACACAAGGAGATTGTTTAAAGATTTGGTGGAACAAGGACTGGGAGAGATATTAAAACCACAAACATTGCTGAGAGTTATAAAGAATAACAAATTATGGAGAGCCATGATTAAACAAATTGCAGTAAGTTTTGACAAGCCAACCAACAAGAGAGTGTGGTGCATGTGTGACTGATGTAAGAATCTAATCTTTTTTGATGATTAGTATTGCAGATAGAATCTAAGGGACATAAGAATTCATAAACATTATTATTTTAACATTTTGAGGTCCTGGGTTATTGGTAATAATTAGATTTTTTTTTTTTTGATTACCGCAGTGAATTATGTTTTTAATGTGCTTTTCATCATGTTTATATCAGATCATTGCAAAAGTTTGTATCTAATTTTTATTGTAAATATTTGTATCAGATTTTTTTTTTGTTAATATAAAATGACCTCAACTTAACACTGGCATCTGTTTTAGTGCCAATTTCCAAAAACCTAGCATTGTTCAATTCCAAGTCACAATTTGTTGAATGTCGACGTCTTGTCCACAAATGAAGATGGAGGATGAAAAGATACACTGAAAAAACTAAAAAAAAAAACCCCACCTCACTTTAAAACTTCCAACAGCAGCAACAACTAAAATGGATAGCACATGTAATGAGAAGGGAAAATAATGATATAATCAAGACTTTCAACACTACCTTAAACAAAAGGTTAGTGTATAAAATGTACATGCAAAGATAATGACTATTATGGGATGGAGAAGGTAATTAATTCTATCACTATCCCATAATATCTGTTACATCTAATGCATGAAATGTTTATACAAATGTAACGTCTATTATGGGATGGCAGAGGTAATTCTATCACTGTCCTATAATATCTATTCCATTTACTATATGAAATGCGTATGCACATGTAATAACTGTTATGAAACAAATGCTGTACATGATTACGAATGAATAAAATATTGGGGAAAATACTTTCTAAACAGAAATAAGATTTGTTATAAAATATATATGATGAATCTAATCAGTGTAAAATATAGATTCCTGCTCAACTGTGTCCTGTCCTGGGTATGACGATAAACTACGTCCAACAGCAAGGCCTTTGATCAGGAGGTTTTTGAAGAGTGTGGAAGCACCTTAATTGCTGGTGTTCCCAGATCCACCCTGACCCCAAAAAAATGTAGCACCTGTTAGGGTCCCAGCTATGGGCAAATAGTTAACCCCCCAAACTTTGGTCAAAATATGAAAGTTTAAAAATAGGTTTTAATACCAGATATACTTTGTAAAAAAAAAATTACCAGCAATAATTTTTTTGAAGGAAAAAATTATTACCGGCAATACTTTAAAAAAATCAACTATACATTTTTGAAAATAAAATAAAAATATTACCAACTATACATTTTTTTGAAAAAAATATTACCAGAAATAGATTTTTGAAAGAAAAAAATATATAGACGTAGCCGTGATACTACCAGCACAGGGACGATTCCCTGCGACCGGCCTGTATCAGTGATCGAATCTCAGCCAAAAGGTGATCATCAAACGAGCGATCTGAGAACAGATACTACACTTTGATCTTAGCCAAAAGGCCGGGATCTACTTGACCTCCCACAGGGTCAGGTTGTGACACAAGGTCAGGGTTTAATGTGGGAAGGGAGGGGGAATGGACCCGAGTTTTCACCCGGGCCGCAGTGCTTTGGCTTTAGCTGGTCTTAGCTTGTCCAAGCTGGTCTTTAGCTGGTCATAGCTAGTCTTAGCCCCGATACTACCAGCGCAGGGACGAATCCCTGCGACCGGCCTGTATCAGTGATCGATCCCGGCCTAAAGGCGATCATTCAGCGAGTAATCTGCGAACAGATACTACACGGGATTTACTTGACCTCCCACACGGTCAGGTTGTGACACAAGGTCGGGGTTTAACGTGGGACGGGAGGGGGAGTGGACCCGAGCTTTCACCCGGGCCGCAGTGCTTTAGCTGGTCTTAGCTTGTCCAAGCTGGTCAGAGCTGGTCTTAGCTAGTCATAGCTGGTCATGGCTGGTCTTAGCTTGTCATAGCTAGTCAGACGCAGCCCCGACACCACCAGCGCAGGGACGAATCCCCGCGACCGGCCTGTATCAGTGATCGCTCCCGGCCTAAAGGCGATCATTCAGCGAGTAATCTGCGAACAGATACTACACTTTGATCTTAGCCAAAAGGCCGAGAAGCGGGATCTACTTGACCTCCCACAGGGTCAGGTTGTGACACAAGGTCAGGGTTTAATGTGGGAAGGGAGGGGGAATGGACCCGAGTTTTCACCCGGGCCGCAGTGCTTTGGCTTTAGCTGGTCATAGCTTGTCCAAGCTGGTCTTTAGCTTTGGCTTTAGCTAGTCTAGCTATGATACTACCAGCGCAGGGACGAATCCCTGCGACCGGCCTGTATCGGTGACCGCTCCCAGCCTAAAGGCGATCATTCAGCGAGTAATCTGAGAACAGATACTACACTTTGATCTTAATATTTATTTGCTATAAAATAACAAAATGTGCCACAAGGGCGAAGTTGGGGGAGGGGGAAAAGGCGTGGTCTTCTCTAGTCTTAACTCTTAACTAGCTAGACACTCTCATGGACCCAATCGTACTGACAATAATCCTTTCACCATAATACCACATTTGTAACAGCAACTCTCGCACCGCAATTACCAAAATACCTCAAATATTCCCCTAGAATCCTAATATGAAATTTTATTTACAGAACAACAGGGCGTGGGATACAATGGATATACATAATGAGACCTGAAAAATAAATAAATGTGTTAGTATCGGGTCCCACCCAATTGTGAAAATGCGGCAGAAATCCTGGTTAACTGGGAAGAAATGACAGACATTGGTCATGTCTGGTCACTCCAGAGAACAAGAACATCTGTCACCTAAAAGGGGTTGGGAGGGGAGGGGGTAATAAATACATGTGGGACAAATGAGGGAGCCTAAACACTTGCATTCTCTAGCTAGTTCTGACAGAGTTGGTCAATCTTACCTTGGTCAAGTCTGGGGTGACTGAGGTTTCAAGCCGTGGCCCAAAATCCTTTTCCTAAGTTGCGTCTAACAACCACTCAAGGTCAGCTCCTCTCGCACGCACCAAATGCGAAACACTCACCCAACATTTGCCGAATTTCAGCGAAGAGAGACGCACCTTTTCCGCCCTGATCTTGACTTTAAGCTGATGCTTAAAGAAAGCGACCAGTTGAGAAGAGGAGAACCTCTCGTCTCCGTGAAATTCCTTCTGTCGCGTCGTCCACACAACCATTCGCATGATGCCAAGCAAACACAAGAGTACATACAGCTGGTCCTTTGACATAGGCGGCACCACATTGGAACAAACGGTGCTGGCATCGAGGACAAAGAACTTTCCGCCCAAGATGCGAACCATGTAGCCTTCAATCAGCCGACACAGCGGGTGTACGACACTACAGTGAAGGAAGGCGTGCGCAATGGACTCCTCCCAGTCACCGCAGCGCACGCACATTGGCGTGGCCACCAGACCCGCTGCGTAAAGCTTCTTGCCGACCCAGAGAGCCCCTCGCAACACCTGCCAGGTGAGTGATGCCTCGTCGTTATTGAGGCATTTCAACCCGGGGGCCCACGGCACTACGGAGCGAAACTCCTCGTTCGTAAGACCGAGCTTGTCCCGGAGTTTGTCTTTAGCCCCCACCCTAACTAGAACCCGATATAACGCCTTCTGAGACAACGCCTCGGTGTCGGAGAGGCGATCCTTCACCTCTAAGAGGCCGCGCAGCGCATCTCGACATTCCGCATAGAACGGGCATTCGGCTTCAGGTGTTCTGTCTACCTCTACCTGTCCCGCGTGCACACTTTCCAAAGACGGGAAGGCTCGGCGAGCGTCCTCCTTCCAGAAAACGCACTCCTCATCCTCGCCATCTTCGAACAACACTTTGATCTTAGCCAAAAGGCCGAGAAGCGATGACATTGAGGTTGATATGCTGTAAAACAAACCAAACCAAATCAGTTGTGTCTTTAGAAGAATTAAAAGAAACAAATTAGAAATGTGAATAAAAGGCCAAAATTGCTTATGTCAGTTGTTTCACTTTTCTTTGATTAAGTTCGGATAGCAGACAACTGTTAGAGAGCCCATTAAATGTTGTTCGTTAGTCTCCAGGACACACAGCAGGTGTGTTTCACTTGTAAGATTTCATCTTCTTCAAACAGGACGTGGCACTAATAAATAGAAACCATATTTGTTCTTCTAAAATCCGAGATTTTCTGAAGACAAAAGATTTTGTAGCCAGCAAACAGTAAATCATCATAATTTACAAAAAACAAATTTGTTCTCATTTTTTAATATGAAATTGTCCTAAAAGGAAAAGGTTAAAACATGACCTTTTAAAAAATAAAAGAAAATTAAAAGTAAATAAACAAAATAAACTAAAATACATAGAAATAAATAAATAATAATTTAAATATAAAAAAATCAATAGCATTAATTCATTTTCTTTTGTCTATATTTCTGAGATAAAGTATTGTTACTGTTGTCCTCCTCATTATTACCATATTCATGACATTTCGGCCATTGCATGCTCTGGCCTTCTTCAGGATCAGTCTATATTTCTGAGATGACACGTAACTATTTACACTATTTACATTGTTCGTACTGTTGTCCTCATCTTTATTGCTATATTCATGTTGTTTCGGCCGTTGTACATTCCAACTTTCTTCAGGTGATTTACATTGGAATTTCGAACTGAATCCTTTATTTAGTCCACAGCGGGGGTACATTGTTCTAATTCCACATGCCATGCCTTTTTTGGGTATCTACATGTATTTAATAAACCAAAAAATTACATCACTCCATAGTTTACCTTTCCTTACTCAGCAAGTTTTCACAATAGAGATTTGAAATCTTAACATGATTTTTCTTTCTGTTTCAGTACAAGTTACCAAATAAAATTTCCACACTTGCTTTCATAAAGTTTGTCAAGGAATGAAATGCATTTGCAAAAAGAGTTTTCCTCTTCTATTTTCTTTTCTTTATATCGTCTTTAGCTATATTTTATTTATATCTGATTTTTTACATATTGTCAATATAAAAAATAACAAAAATATCAAATTTATAAGAATATAAAAAACTTAATATGCGTGCATTCCTATAAAAAGCAGAAAAAACATGGCTACATGTTACATTAAATACAAAGTCATTCCCCAAAGCCCTAATATTAGGTTGGTGCAAAAATAATGTCGTTTTCTCACATGAAGTTGAACGTCAAAAATGACATTATTTTTGCACCAACCTAATAGATTACTCAAATTTTCACATCATATTTTTCCTGTATATGTGAGGATATTCTTGAAATATTCCACTGAAGATTTGGAAGAACAAGAATCAAGACTTTTTTTTTTTTTAAATACTAACAAAATTGGAAATGCTTTTCACCACAATAAAATCTTAACTAAATCAGAATTGACAAAAAAATATGAGTATGTTTGTATTGTTGTCATTATTTAATATGGTTTATTTTCTCTACAGAATGATTATTTTGTTCCAGCTTATTAAATTTATACTCATATCAATATGGTTACAGTCAAAATGAATGAGATGTGTGATATGAATGTTATATGTTGTATAGCCACCTCATTCTGGATAGGTCTTTTGGTTGACGATCGATTCCATAACATTGTATCTTCTCTTGCTTGCTGATCGCTGTTTTTTTTGTTTTAGTTTGGCAATAAATGAGAACTTCAACAAAAGGGATTTTAAACTAATTTATTAAACATGTCACTAGCCAATGGGGTTACTTTATCAGACCCAATGTAGAGCAAGTTCCCCAAATATGAAATAACACATCTATATTCTTCGACGTGTAAAAACTTAACTCCCTAAAATCCCATTCTATCTCTCTAACATTCCCATGCTAGTTTTAACCAATCAAAATGACTTCCTTTGTTTTCCTGTATCTGACCTCAAAGGTCAAAATGAGGAAGTCAGAGGAAAATGCAATAATTTAAAAAATAATAGTCTGCTTGTCTATTATTTAACATATAGACAGTAGTGGGAAATGGGGTTCATGTGGATCAGGAGGATATATACATTACAAATTAAACTAAACACAAATGACTGTTAAATGATAAAAGATTTTTGCAGATTTTGATATCATTCTGGTGTCTTTTCTTTTCTATTTTTTCATCCAAATCCATGAATTTATTTTGCTCATGCGAAGCCTTGACAAACACGACACAAAATTCACTGCTTTTTATCCATAATGTTGAATGTGTTAAAATTACTCAACTTTTTAGCAAGAAAAATCTAAAGTTGGTGGGGTAAAATGGCCGCAAAACATTGTTAATTTATTTAAGATGGAATGACCTATCATGACATGTCTCTAATTTGTATTTAGATACATTATATTTATTTTCAATTTTTCTTGTTGAATTGTTCACCTACATTGCATATGATTCATTATTGTACATAGGTTGCAATAAAATTTATATTTTACATGAATACTATCTTATGAAAATTGAGATATAGTAGAGTGTGTATGCAAGGGGGGGGTGCATGTCATAGATTTAGTGGGGGCCCAGATGACCCTAGCACCAGCCCTGTTTCAGGGAAGCATCCAAGCAGTTCTTTGAAAAAAGTTGTCCAAGTGGAACTTTCTCCTACATTTTTTTGTTTACTAATTGTTCACCTAATATAAGACATATGAGCCACTCAAGTCAGATGGTTACTGATTGAGGTTGATGCAAATAAGAGAAGGTAATTACCACAATTTAAGAAGATATGTAGAAAAGATAATGGTTAACCCCAGACCTGAACAGGTTAAAATGCAATTGGGAAGCATCCACTTGGGAGTCAGCTCCACAAAGCAGTAGTTCTTTTGAAGAAGCCGTTTGAATGGAACTTCATTCTCACAGAATACAAAGTGAATGGGGGGTGATTCATTCCAGGTATGGCAGGTCTTAACTGTACATTTGCTGTGTAAATAGCAGAGTAGTGAGAGGCTTGCAACATTGTCTTACCAATAATGACAAAGAGATTTGGCGTCTTGCAAATTTTTGTTTGAACTCTCAGAACACTTCAATCTAAATAGGTGACTGTTGTTTGAGTTTGAGAAAGGTATGAATCCATCTCCTCTCCCAATCTATGGGTTAAATAGTAGAACTTGTATCAGGAGGCACAGTTGAGTAATGGGTAGTGGCTCGAATTGAGGAATTGGAAAGCCGAGTTCAAATTCCAGTCAAATCCATTGCATTCACTTACGTGCTAATACCCTTGGGAAAGGTATGAATCCTCTTCTTCTCCCCCCAGCTATGGATAAATAGCAGGACAGACTGGGTTCTATAGCTTTGGATGGCAACTGGTCTACTGCAGAAAGAAATGGCAACCTACTGTGGGAAAAAATCTGCCTCGTCAGTCATGGGTTGAAAGATACATGATCGCCTAAGCGTGTATCCCACATGGCAGCTAACTGACTGATCAGGGAAAAGTCATTGCTATAGCACATTTGTTTCATTTTAGTTTTTTGAGTGGACACACACATAAATTGAGCTTTATATATTAGATACATGCACTGAAATAATCCAGTAATTTTCTAGATTATGTGATCAAAAGATTTTATTTTGACAGTAAGGTTCACTCTATACAAGGCCTGAGAGCCACTTCAGGTAGAGGATTAGATTAAGAGGCAGTTTATATGGATAGGAGAGGAAGATAACGGTTTACTCTAGACTTGAACAGGTTAAGATTGTAGTGATCAGGGAAACATCCTCTTAGGAGTTGGTTCCACAGTTGGTTCAGTCGTTTGTGGAAAGAAGCTGTTTGAGTGGAACTTACTTGTCACTAATGGAATACAGTGAGAATGAGGATGGTTTGCGACAATCTGAGTAGCCATAAAGGTCAGAATCGGTAGAGCCAAGGAATATAGCGAAAGAGCAGTGAGAGGCTCATCACATCCCGCCTGCGAGAAAGAAGGGGGAAAATAATTTCTTACTCTCAAGGACTCGGAGACGCTTTTGGAGTCTATCAATACTGGAAAGTGAGGACTGGGAGGCTCCTACCCAAATCTGACAACTGTACTCCATGGTAACCTTTCGGCAACATGTGTAGCCAAGCTGGCCACAAATGTCAGACCCTGTGTTCCTTTGGATCTTGTCAGTATGGCCTGAGAGGTGAGAAGCCATGTAGTCTGGACAGAGCATGGCCTCCATATACCTTCGCCTAAGCCTATACACTGGAGAGATCATTCTACTCTCACCACCAAAGAACTGAATTTTAACCGAATAAGACACTACCTTTATCTCACAAGAGAAATGGAAACCTACATAATAGAAAGAAAATATCTATCTATCTATCTATCTATCTATCTATCTATCTATATATATATATATATATATATTTCTTGAAAATACCATATATTTCCACATATAAGACAACCTTTAAATCCCTCAAATGACCCTTAAAAATTGGGGATTGTCTTATACTACAATTCTAATGAAGAAACCTTAAATTCTGAGTGATGTTTGTCGGTAGGCTAACCTTGATCTAGGTGCGACAACCAATGACATACATGAAAAGATTCACATTATCAAATAACCTGATAATAAAAGTAATAAAACCATTTCTACCTTTCCTATTACTGGCATAATAAATTGCCTGTTTGAAGAATAATTCCATATCAATGAAATCAACTTGTATCCATGCAAACTCAGCTGAGAAAATGTAAACATCAAGTTATGATTGTGTTTACAGCAACCTTTATCATACGTTATTAGCAGTATTTTGTGATTGTCGATGAAGTATAAGTAAATGGCCGTTAGTACACCAGGCTGTTTGTAACTGTTTAGATATAGGAAAAGAAGAGGAAGAAGAAGAATCAGTATTTGCAAAAGATCATAGGAGTGAAAGGCTGGCAACATTTCAAATGTGCAATAAGGGTTGCAGGGTAGAGAATAATTCATCACCCACAAAGCGCCTAAGCACTCTTGAACTGCCAAGGCTGGATAGCAAGTACTGGGCATCACTAGCCCAGATATGGTTGCAATCCTCCACTCTTGGTCAGATCTGACTCTTATAAAAGACAGTGCAGGGTAGGAGGAGTCTGGTATTTTCTGGGACGATACAAGGAACTGACGATTCTTCCAGCATCATTTGCAATGTGGCATTTACTTATTAAATTATTATTTTCTAAAATTTATTTGATTTTATATTCATAAATGGTCCCTTCAAATCTACAAAATTTTATTGTAGAATTTTGTATCAATTTATACAGAGCAACAAACTAGCGTATATTTCCACATATAAGACGACCTTCAAATCCCCCCCCCCAAATCACCCTTAAAAATTGGGGGTAATCTTATACTATAATTCTAAAAGAGAAACCTTAAATTCTGAGTGATGTTTGTCGGTAGGCTAACCCCAACCTCGGTGCGATAACCAATAAAGTACATGAAAAGATTCACATTATCAAATAAACTGGTAATAAACGTATTAAAACCATTTCTTCCTCATATATTACTGGCATAACTTCATAATAAATTGCCTATTTGAAGAATAATTCCATATTAATGAAATCAACTTGTATCCATGCAAAGTTCAGCTGAGAAAATGTAAACATCGAGTTATGATTGCATTCACAGCAACCTTTATCTTCCATTAGACTTTCAATAATAAATAAAAGATTGAATAAAAAAAATGTTGAAAGTGGAATGTACTATTATTGTACATTATTGTAATGTTATTAGCAGTATTTTGTGATTGTCAATGAAGTATAAGTAAATGGCCATTAGTACACCAAGCTGTTTGTAAGTGTTTAGAAATAGGAAAAGAAGAGGAAGGAGAAGAATCAGTCTTCACAAGAGATCACGTGATGAAACGTAAACAAAACAATGGTTTCCCCTTTAGGGGACGTGTGTAGGAAAAACATGATATAGAATTGGTTTTGTTATTTTGTTTATTTTGAATTTCTAAAGATAAAATAAGTAACATCATTTCCAATAGCATCATCTTTATATAATCAATAAGCAGTTGTCTTATAGTAACGATATAGGATAAATTTATGAAAATTTGATTTTTTTTACTTCATCTTATTGAAAGGTTAACTTGGAAACATACAGTATTTTAAAATGACTTCCCAATAGTCACTTTTATGGAATTCATGATAATTTCAGTTATAATGTTGTTATGAATAACAATAATTGTATTGTTTATGCTAATGAAGCCTATGTTGTTTGTACTTTTCTTATGACATAAAAAAATTAATTACCTATTGTTAATAGACTGAATAATGTAGAATAAATTGTTTAATTAAACAGAAAATGTCACATTAGCAGATTTTGAGAATTTCTGTAAACCTATAATTAATACCGGATTTTTATTTTTATTTTTATAATTAATTCCGGATTTTTATTTTAATTTTTATAATTAATTCCGGATTTTATGGTGGGTCTTAATGTGTTAATATCTTAAGAGTGAAAGGCAAAATCATAGGGCAATTCAAGCACATGACCACTTGGGAATACCAGATGCTGTAAGCTTGTATGTGTGGGTGGTGTAATGGATAAAAGCTCAGAATTGAAAATCAGAGAGCCAAGTTCAAATTCCAGTTCAGTTCACTTACGTGCAAATAACCCTGGGGAACGAAATTATCCACCTCTTCCATCCTGGATAAGACGATAAACTATGTCCAGCAGCAAGGCCTCTGATCAGGAGGTTTTGAGGAGCGTGGAACCACCTCTTAATTGCTGGTGTTCCCAGGTCCACCCTGACCTGGGGTTGTAGCACCTGTTAGGGTCCTTGCTATGGGCAAATAGTTAACCCTTAAACTGGGGTTAAAAAAAACTATGAAAGTGTAAAAATAGGTTTTAATACCAGAAATAATTTGTAAAAAATTTATTACCAGCAATAAATTTTTGAAGAAAAAAAAACTATTACCAGCAATGCATTCTTGAAAAATATTATGAACAATGTTTTTAAAAAATAAATATTACCAGCTATACATTTTTGAAGGAAAAATATTACCAGAAATAAATTTTTGGCAAAATAAAATATTACCAGCAATAAAAAGTTTGTCGGCATTAAATGACCCATTAATGTTGATATGCCGTAAAACAAACCAAACCAAGTGAGTACTTTAAAAAAAACTTTTTACGAAAATAAAACCATCCAAGATTGTAAATTTCCTAAAAGAAGTTGGATTGTACTCAAAAATATGAGTAATTGAAAAATGGTTCAAATATATATGTATACATAAACACCTTTTTTTTTTTTTCAAACTATCGCTATGAATCTATTTCGAACTTTCGTTGGCATTAAAAGACTCACTTAGGTTGATATGCCATAAAACAACCAACCAAATTATCCACCTCTTTTCCCCCAGATATGGGTTACTCAATAAGACTTGTATCAGTATATCATTTTGATCTAAAAAAAATCTTACAATTTAAAAATATCTTCTGGCTTTAAATAACCTGCAAAAGGTTATAATAATGTTTATCCTAAATGTGATATGCCCCCCCATCCACATATATACATATGTTTTTTTTATATGTAACAATTGAGGGGTAGCGTGCAAAATTTTGACATGAGATGCACAGAAGTCATGATCCCATTCATGTCCACATGCTATCATGCTGGCAAACTACAAGGATATCCCCATTCTTTTCCTCTCTCTGCGAACTACGATCTAAGCAAAAGGAGTGATGGAAAGTAGCTACGAATAAAAAACAGATATACAACTGCAAAGAAGGAAAATAATGAAAGAGAGAGGGGGGAGGGGGAAAAGAAAGGGATAAAGAGAGGAGATAAATAAATGTCGGACAAAACTTGGCCAAGGTTTATATTTTATTTCAGCTTGAATTAAACTTCACAAAAGTTACTTTTCGTTGAGGTGTCTTCGATTGTGGGATTGTCTGCTACTAGCAATGATGATCTAATTTCTCAGCAAATTTGACTCTCAAGAACACACAAGGCGTGTCACAAAAGCGCGTGTACAAAAGCTGTCCATGTGTGCACTCATACACACAATGAGGATAAAATACGGATATCTTTCCTGAGGTGTTTATAAATGGTACACTGTTCAATTATTAACATGAACAACAAACTATTTTAAATTACAAAATTGTACTTGGATTAAACATAAATTACTTACAATATAATAAATATTACTTGTAATATATTCCTTCTCATCAATTTTGATGGCATGGGTACACCATTAAGAAATGATATTAGATAAAAAATCCATTCAAAAAAATTACTGTTTATATTTCTGGAGAGAAACTGAATCTAGCAGATTTAGATTCAGAGACATCCCAGTGAGGAAAATTGTGCTTTAAGTGGGTAATTCAAACCTCTCTCTATCAATATGGCCTCTATAGCTGAATAGTAAAAACTACACTGAGAATGAACACTTGAAAAGTTAAAAACAAAATAATTTTCTACTGAAATTTGACACATTTATAGGGTAAAAACGATGGATGCTAAAAGAGTCTATCTCTCGTCTTTCCTGCACTTATCTTTAATCTATAAAAGAACCCAAATTCTTGTGTCTTAAAGTGCCTGTTCATGGCATGCTTGTTTGATGATGTCAGTTCATTTTTATCTGATGCAATCATTCCTACATGTTCTCTTGGGGATTTTCTCTTATCATATTGCTTCCAGCTGAGTATGATATATTTCAATCAAGGCACCAGCGTCAACCATTTTGTTTTCTTCAAAGCTCATTCTCAGTGTTCATACCTGATTCTTCTATCAGCATTTTTTTGCTTTTTATTTCTGTTCATCATTTCTTTATATGGTGGCCACCAACCCTGGTTTAGCATTGCATTTGATCGACTGCCCCTGCTTTATATGTATAGATTCTTGATAAAATCCAAAAACAAATCAGTAATATTATTGGTCCTGATCAGCCACTTTCACATCGTCGCAAAGTTGCTTCCCTGTGCCTTTTCTATAAAATGGTAATTGTTTGGATGAGCTCTTCGCTATCGTACCAAGGTGTTATGAATTTAAGCGCAATAGAAGATTGGCAGTTAGGTCTCATCATTTTACAGTTGAAATGGCTAGATGTAACCATAAGTTCTATGCTAACAGTTTCTTCTCTCACATTTCTCACTTGTGGTACTCTTTTGCAGTTCCATGCTTTCCAGACAACTTTGATCTGCATTTAAATGCAATGACTCATACTGGGTATGATGATAAACTACATCTGGTAGCAAGACCTCTGATTGGAAGATTGGAGGAGGGT
The DNA here is from genome assembly GCA_964036315.1 of Acanthosepion esculentum. Classification (NCBI taxonomy): domain Eukaryota; kingdom Metazoa; phylum Mollusca; class Cephalopoda; order Sepiida; family Sepiidae; genus Acanthosepion; species Acanthosepion esculentum. The sequence continues at coordinate 84,770,420 of OZ038508.1, read as the reverse complement.
AGAACCAGCTCTTAATTACAGTTCCTCCTAGGTCCACCATGACCCAGGGTGGTAGCACCTGTTAGGGTCCCAGCTATGGGCAATTAGTGAACCTCCATACAAAAATCAACAGTACATTTTTATAGCAAAATGACCAACAATACATTTTTTATCTGTCTATATTTCTGAGATGAGGTATTGTAATTATTTGCACTATTTACATGGGTTCGGACTGTTGTCCTCACTTTGTTGCCATATTCACAACATTTCGGCCATTGTATGCTCCAGCCTTCTTCAGATGATTGGAATTTTGAACTGAGCCCTTTATTTCATCCACCAGGGTAGGTTTTTTTCTAGTTCCACATGCCATGCCTCTTCCGGAAAAGCCAACTCTATAGCTGAGATACATAGATGACACCTTCATACTCTGGCCACACCAGGAAGAGGTCCAGCAACTACTGGACCATGTGATTTCAGTATGATCAGCAATACAGTTCCCAATGGAGAGAGAAGACAAATTAGCATTTCTGGATGTGCTAATATCTTGAACAGAGCATGGATTCAAAACATCCGTATACTGCGAGCCAACTTTCACCAGACAATATCTCAACTTCAGCTCTCACCAGCCATACAGTGTAAAGAAAGAGATTATCCACTGCTTACAAATTCGAGCAAAAGTCATAAATCTTGACTCGGAGACATATAAACAAGGAATGGTCAGTATAAATAGTACCCTACAATGAAACAGCTACCCGGAGTACATGGCAGCAGCTGCGACAAACTGGGATAGAAGGGTGCAAGTGGATAACAACACATTTATGTAAAGGGATTATCAGAAAATACAAAAGATCTGTGGTCCATATAACATCAGGACGACCTTCAAAAGAGATTCAACACTTCGCAGACACCTCTTCCAAGTAAGACCTCCCGTAGAGGAGAACATGATTAAGGACTATGTGTACACCATCCCATGCAGCTGTTGTAAGAAATATAAAGGAGAGACAGGCCGCCACCTTAGGGTGTAGCTGACCACACATGAATGGAAAAAGGAGATCACCACTCCCTGTGCGATAAGACAGAACATCACTGGAAAATACAAAACCTTAAGGAATCAGGCCACAAAAATGTCTTAAGCCAGCCAAGCCAAGATATGAATACAATATGGGAACCAGTAATACGGAGTGCTAGAGAAAAACAATAATAATAACAAAATTGTAATATGAACTCTGGTAAAAAAAATTTGAGACATTAGGTTTATAAGTACCCAAAATACACAGATGTCCTCAAGGACATATGGCCCAGTGGATAAAAGCATTGGTTGAATTCAGTGACTTGACACAAATACCTGGCTACAGCAGAGGTGAACAAAACTTGGAGATTTGAATTAAAAGGGAGATAACTGATACTGAGACATCTGGAAGAGTCATGGCACATGGAACTAGAACAATCTACCCTGGTTGACAAAATGAAGGGTTTAGTTCGAATTTTATGATCTACAAACTGTATATTTAAAAAACATAACTTTTACCTTGAAAGTATAAAAATTGTGTACAAAATATTTAGATTTCAGCATTAAATAATTCATAGCGGTTGATATGACGCTAAACAAAGTCAAACAAATTAATCGTTATCTACTGTCTTTCTGATTACTCTTCTGTTGTTCTCAAAGATGCTTCTGTTTTTTAATTCTCTCACACCAAGTACCCCCATGTGTCTTAGTGACTTTACTGCCTTACATGGGGTGAATTCGATTAAAAAAGGGGGTAAAGGATCATCTTATATTAAAATCAACTTCATATGTGTGTACACTCAGTGGCTGTTCCTACTTGTCAGATATATAATATGTTAATTTTATTTTATTTTTTTTTTTTAATTGGAGTATTTTACTCATATTACTTTCCTGAATTATTATTTAAAAAAATGTCTACATTGGAATTTTTGTTTCTGCTGAATGAGATTTTGTTTTGTGAATGACGTGGGCTGTTTTGCCAAGAATTACCGTGTTCTGCTTTATTCATTTTCATCAAACTTGAATCAGCATTTTCACAAGTGCTTTTCATTTATCTTTAACTGTTTTGATTTTTTTTAGTTGGTTTTATGCAGTTATTTAGTAAAAAATAGAAATATTAATACAAGTCGATGCTGAAAAGCTCAACCCTCTTTAGTATTCCAATGATCAAATATCAAGTTAATGATTTTGGGAAGTGGGTCAGTTTGAGATCTTATGGGACGACCCCATTTGTCTGCCAATGAACTTCTGCTAGATGGCATTGACAGAAGCAGTATATAAGATAAAGGGAAAACGTCTATCGGCAGCTGATCTTCTCTTTTGACCTTTAACAGCTCAGTGGAGGAAAAACTGACTTGTCACATACAATGCCTCGAAAACCAAACCAGTAATGCTTTATTATCACTGAGCCGACATTTAACTTTTGCCTATTGCAATGAACAGGTGCTCTCTTGGGAGGGCTGTGTGCCTTGAGCACCTGTTGGCTTTTAAACTCACCCCACATCCCAATTGGAAAACATACATATCACCCATCGCTAAAGATACTGGGAAAATGCCCAGTTCTCTGTAACCCCTCCAGTAAGTACCTGATTCCTCTTACTATCTTCTACCTTCACAAGAGCCAGATCGGGTTGAAAATGGCACACTGCAGCCATCTATGGGCAGCAACTTTCTGGTCTCGACGGAGTTTAAAAGTGTCTCCAGGTCCTTTTGGGTGATGAATTATTTTCCATCCTGAACCCCTTTCCTACAGCTGAAATGTCGCAAGTCTCAAGTCTCTTGCCATTTCCATGGAAAGTGTTCAGACGAACGACATTCCTTAGTTCCACCAGTTCTAACCTTCAACGACTAAAGCTGACCATGCCACGGACATTGTAGTGAACCACCCTCATTCTGTTCATATTCCATTAGTGAGATGTACCACTGCTTTGTGAAACCGACTCCCAAGAGGATGCTTCCTTGACCACTACAATCTTAACCTGTTCAAGCCTAGGGTTAACAGTTATCTTCCCCACATATGCACATAAGTTGTGCCTTTTACCCTGGCATCCTCTACCTCAACTGGCTCTTGGGCCTTATACAGGGTGAACATCATTGGCGAAAATAGAAGGACATATCTTGTTCTCCACTGGGGGTAATTTTCAGTCTCCCAACAAACTACATGTCTCATAAAATAAAAATAAAAATAGTGACAAGTTTCTAACACGCAATGGTGCTACAGAAATATAACAGATGCATAATTGGCTGGTCAGAGGTGCATTATTGAATTGTTCTGATGTGACTGTTGATGTACGGGTTGGGGGGTAATTGATAACAGCTCGGAATGAGAAATTGGAGACTTGAGTTTGAATTTCAGTCAGGTTACATTCACTTACACACAAATACTCTTGAGAAGATTATGAATCTATCTTACCCTCATCTATGGGTTAAATAGAACTTGTATCTGAAAAAAATCATTGTTATTCTCAAAGAAATTGTTAATGCAACAGTCTCTCACACACAAAAAAAAGAATTATTATTATCAATCTTATTTTTTGAAGTTGGCAATATGAAATTAGAAAAAAAATTTCTACGGCATAATAAAAGAATGTGCAATAGGAAAAAATCTCCTGCATATCTCAGTCAGATTGCCATGGATTGGTGAAGCAGGTGTGAGATTTGTTAAGCAAATCTCTGTGTCAGGTAATAATCTTCTATTATTTCAAACTATTGTTCTCATCTTGGTTGATATAAATGATATTATAGACACAACGTTTCAACCAAGTACTCTCTGATCATCATCAGGTGTCCCTTGATAGGCTGATATGGGATATCTTTTGATTATTATGATATTTTTATCCTTTTAATATCAGTTATTGTTCGTTCCTGCTGAATTGGTGCATCATCTTATGCTTATTTTGTTGGTTACTTTTATTATTATTAGTATTCTATTTATCATCTAATTTCATATAGCCAACTACCGTATTTGTTTTTTGTTATTTTTTCATTCCACAAAATGAAGATAACACAATCATGAAATATAATGTCACTTGGAGTCAACATAGTCTAACTGAATTCTGTAGTAAAGATATAAGGCTCACTCCTGGCTAGCTCTCCCTGACATTTCTCAGTGTCATTATATATGGTATTTGGATGAGTCCAAGTCATATTCTAGAGAGGTGTGTTCATCTCCACAATATTTTCCATTGTTTTTCCTTATAAAAATGTAAATAAATTACTATTTTAAAATTAAATACTCATGAGTCCAGGGTTCAAATCACATAGGGATTTGTCAAAGAGGTGATTTCTTGATAATAATGACCTGGGGAGACACTATGTGACATAATTGGAAAGCATTTTTTCTTTTTTTTTTAAAATCTTTTCACCACAAGCAAGGCCATCAAGCCACTAAGATGCAAGGAGTTACATAATGTGAAACTATATAAGAAAGAGGACAAACATGGATGCAATAAGACCGTGTGAAAAGGATGGTTTTTCCCATGACACAAGATTTTAACTGCCCTCACTCTTTGGCAATGCTCTCCACATCCCCCCCCCCACCTGTGAGGGAGAGGTTGAAGTGTGGAAAATAATTTGCCACTCACAAGGACTCAGAGACACTTTTGATCTCTATCAAGACTGGGAAGTGGTGACTGGGCAGCTCCTGCTCAAATATGACAACAGTACACCATTTTAGGCCTCATCTGGCTCTTGTAATGGTAGAGGGTAGGATGCAGAGTCAGGTACTTACTCGAGTGGTACAGAGGGCCGACCATATTTCCTGCTTTTCAAATAGTTCAATATTGATCTAGTCATCCACTTATTTTGTGTTTGATCTTGAACTGATCCTAACAAAGTAAATATCTTAGGGTGTTTGCCATAAATAAATGATTATCAGGCTTATCTCACAGACTATTATTAGTGAACTGATTTGGATGCTACTTCACAATATTTGAATTATAAATTATAGGTAATTTCTTCAATTTCACTCCAATGGTAATGGGAAGGTAAATTGGTATATTCTTAAACTCAACCAGTTTTTCTTGTAATGCAATAAAATATCAGTTAAATTTAATGATGTTTTAACTTCTTAAATTTTCATCCTCTACTTAGCACAAGATCTCAATAATGAAACAGTGGCTCTTGTAAAAATAGAGGAAAGTATGTGGAGTCAGGTACTTACTGCAGTGGTACAGGGAGCCGACCATTTTTCCTGCATCTTTTGTGATGCATTGTATGTAAGAGTTCCACTTGAGGTTGGGTGTGAGTTTAAAGCCCAGTAATCTCTGAAGGTCCGGAGCCTCCCCAAGGGAACATCCGTTCATTATAACTGATGGTATTTTGGGGTCTAAGACAAAAGGCACAGTTGAAGCTTCAAGGAAATTCCTGGAAACTATACTATGAGTTGAACCAAGCCTTGCAAGTGAAACTGGGCAGGCAGAATTATTTGGAAGCCATTGATGGTCGTGTTAGCATAAAGACATAAGTCATCCTGACCGAGTGGTTGAGCATAATGACACTGTTCAAAAATTGTTGCTTATGCCAGATTATACACTCTCTCCCAAAAACTAACATCCTGTCATATAGGAAGAAAACGAGTAACTACAGACACTGAGGTTCAAGCATGACACTCTGGACTTGTGAATATGTGTTTTCCGCCAGGTGTATAAATAGTGGTGTCAGGCTACTGACTGGAGTGATTATCGAGTGACTATTGAGTGGAACTATCAAGTCAAATTAGTGTGAATTATTGTGCGTCGATGATTTGGGTTTTGATTTAGGATTTACTGGATGTTAAGCCGAGCCCCGCTAGTAACAAAGTATTCACTGAAATGGTTAATTATCTTTGGTTAACTTTTACTTCTTTGTTCTTGTTAAGTATTTATTTGTGGTTGTAATTAAATACTGTTTTATCTTAACATTGAAGTCTTGAGTTATACTTAACGGCCACTGTTTGTCACAAAACGTCTGGTCAGCAAACTTGGCCTTGTGAGTTTTAAAGAAATGGAGATGTATCTGAGCAGGTGTCTACAACAGGAATTAATCACTGGCTTTAGTGGACTTCATAATCTCCCAGGATTGATTAATGCCTACTACTATTTATATAAGACACACACACACATATACATACATATATATATATATATATATATATATATATATATTACTGCTACAGCAAGCAGAAACATTTCTTTCTCCCGATGATGGCCATGTTGGCCGAAACTAGTCGAGGAATATAAATGAAATAATAATAATAAAAACATAAGAATATTAATCTACAACCCAGTATGTCTGAAGATTTTAATTGATTTTTTTAATAATTTTTATCGTTCAAAATATATATATATATATATATATATATATATATATATTATAATAATAATAATAAAGAGAAAGAACAGTAAGATATATAATCCGGTGTTCTTATTAATTATTTTTATTTTTAAAAAACAGTGTTCAATGCAAATCTACAGAGCATAAATATTATAAATTTACTTATTTAAAAATATGGTTCCATTGCTACACAGGAATTACCATGTTTGAAAAATGGAAACTAAAAATTTCAAATTCAATTTTAGAATTAAATTAAAGTCCCTAGTCCTGTTTCATTTTCAAGTGAATTTTGGAATAACTTATTTTGAAATTTACTGAGTTTTATAAGCACATACATTAATAATATTAGTTTCTAAGGATATGGGGAACTCCAATCATTTTGACAAGGGGTGGTAGGGTATTCATTTTCACTGACAACTATCATATCAAAATATGAGTTACTTTTGGAAAGAAGTTAAGGTAGTGTAGAGGTGCCTTTTTCAATGAATGATGACATCTATTCAATACATGCCGTCTGCTCTTTATCAACGACAAAAAGTTTTCTGGCACTTTTGTTTTGCCGTTAAATTTGTAACTGTATACGTAAAACATTTTTCTAGCCGTTTGAGGTTTTCTATAGCCCCACTGAACTTAAATAAAGTCAATTCAGGTTTGCTATGGTAAAAATTTTCTATCACAAGTAAAAATCATCACAAAAATGGCAAAAGTCATTTTGTCACAGCTTATTTTCTCTCAAAAAAGGACACTGCACATAAAAGAATAATAATAATATTTTTTGTCTTTTTTTATCTTATGGTGTGTGAGTATTCGTACGTTTTTACAGCAATATTGTTTGAATTGCTGAAAACCAAAACATACTTAGCTCCAAGGATTTCAAACATGGGATTGTGTACCTGTACTAAATAGAATTTTAGAGTTTAGACAGAGATATCGTAAGCATAAGAGTTGGAGTAGACTTTAGAAGGAACCAGAAACCTTGTATTGTGAGTATATATAGCATACACCTAATTCAAGGAGTATGAAAAATGACAACATAAATACATGAAAAGTTCAAACAAAACGCAAAAGCCTTTGTAGAAAAATACTTATATGCCCACACTGTTCATCTTGAGATTCTCGACAAAATCCAAAGATAGATATGCAAATTGATGGGTCCTGACCTGGCGTTTCAATTCCAGTCAATTTCTCACGGACAGGATGTGGCTTCCCTCTGTCTTTTTTATAAATATTTTCATGGCAAGTGCTCTGATGATCTATTTTCACTGGTGCTCAACTGTATGAATTTAAGTGCGCTACTAGGTTGGCATCTCGGTCTCACCCTTTCACTGTTGAAACAGTTAAATGTAACTGTCTCTTCTACTCCAACAGTTTCTTCTCTCGCACTTCCCAACAGGGGAACTCCCTTCCTCCTACTTGCTTAACTGATTGCTATAATCTTCAAATATTCAAATGTAATGTCAATCGACATCTTCTGATGCTTTGATCTTGATACTCGTCCTTCTTTTTATCCTTTCCTCAAACACCCCTCTTTATTCTTACTTTCACTCTCTGTAACACTTTGCGTGCTAGTGGCACTCCCATTTTGCTTGGGTTGAAATGCTTAAAAAAAAAAATGAAAAAATGTCTACTTTCTTGACTCTAGAGTAAACCAGACCAATATCTTCCTATTTGATACTACTCTAAATTAGACCTGTCTTCCTTTTTGACTCTACTGTAATTTTGATCTATGGCTTCCTTTTTGACTCGACTGTAAATTGGACCTATGGCTTCCTTTTTGACTCTACTGTAAATTGGACCTATGGCTTCCTTTTTGACTCTACTGTAAATTGGACCTATAGCTTCCTTTTAGACTCTACTGTAAATTGGACCTATGGCTTCCTTTTTGACTCGACTGTAAATTGGACCTATAGCTTCCTTTTTGACTCGACTGTAAATTGGACCTATGGCTTCTTTTTGACTCGACTGTAAATTGGACCTATAGCTTCCTTTTTGACTCTACTGTAAATTGGACCTATGGCTTCCTTTTTGACTCGACTGTAAATTGGACCTATAGCTTCCTTTTTGACTCGACTGTAAATTGGACCTATGGCTTCCTTTTTGACTCGACTGTAAATTGGACCTATAGCTTCCTTTTTGACTCTACTGTAAATTGGACCTATGGCTTCCTTTTTGACTCGACTGTAAATTGGACCTATAGCTTCCTTTTTGACTCTACTGTAAATTGGACCTATGGCTTCCTTTTTGACTACTGTAAATTGGACCCATGGCTTCCTTTTTGACTCTACTGTAAATTGGACCTATGGCTTCCTTTTTGACTCGACTGTAAATTGGACCTATGGCTTCCTTTTTGACTCTACTCTAATTTGAACCTATGGCTTCCTATTTAACTCCACTGCAAATCAGATCTATATCTACCTTTTTGACTCTAGTGTAAACCAGAATTATGTCTATCTTTTACTTAATTGGGATTTTTGTCCTATTCAACACTGAATAGCTCAACATATACTGATATGTTAACCTGCCAATTAACTTTAAATTAGTAACTACACTGTGGTATTGTATATCGTATTCTATCTTCAGATAAAGTGCAAATTACATTGCTTCTAAGACTCAAGACAGTGACCTTAAGACACTGTGTTTTTCCAAAATTTAAGAATTTGAATTCTGGGTGTGTCTTTGACGGCAAGAAAATATGGTTTATGTGCACAAACACATATTTCCAACTTTGCATAAAATCAGAGTCACAGTAATTTTTTAACACATGTTCATGCATTCGTAAGTAGCAGAAAATTCTTTAAAAAAAACTCTTTTTAAATATGATAGTATTTCGGTAGCACCATTTTGCTTATGGCAAGATGACCAAATTTAGGTTTGAAATTTGGTCATCTTGCCATAAGCAAAATGGTTGTACCGAAATACTATCATGATTCTACCTTCATGACTGCAAAATTTGGAGTGACAAAAAGATGGTTTTTCCATTGACACCACTATTATTTTAACTACTGTCACTCAACAGCAGTTTTTATTATTTTAAAAAGCAATGATTAGAATTTTAATAAAACTTAAACATATAAAAGTGAATTTATACATTTTCTTTGTTCTTGAGAATTGACAACAAAAATAATAAACATTATTTATTAGATTGTTTATTTACACTGTTTATTTATTAGATTGTTTATTGAAATGGTTGGCAAAACATTGTCTAATTACCAATTGATTCAAACTTTATAAAATGGTAAATAATAAGGATTTCCTTATATTATGTTCACATATTTTAATAATTTAGTAAATGTTTATAAATTTATGAATAAAAAATTGTTTTCATATTTAATTCTTTATAAATTAGTAAATAATAAATATTGCATTAGTTTTAATTGTATTCATTTTTAGAATGTTGTAAATATAAAATTATTCTTGTAAGTAAACAATCTAATAAATAAATGGTGTTGTTGTAAATTCTCAAGAACAAAAAAAGTCTACGTATTCACTTTCATCATATGTTTTGGCTTTATTACAATTCTAATCATTGTTTTTAAAACAATAAACGCTGCTGACCAAGGAGTGAAGCTAATTAAAATAATGGTGGCGCCAAAGGAAAAAAAAACACTCTCTTGTGGTTACAAATGTTCAAGTTTGCCCTAAATTGTTTCCCCATTTCAAAGATGACATTTATTACAAAATATATTCAGTTTAACTACATGACCCATAAAAATGACTTCAAAATGCCAGACATTTGGGCTTAAACTCATCTCTGGTTTCCCAGGGGTTGTTGTCTGGCAGAAAGGGGAATTAGTCACAGATATCCATTTCATATTCATTCAATTTGTACGTGCATATACATTTGCATGTGTGTATATTTTAATTCAATGACAGACCTAAGACAGAGTCTAAAAAATTGATACTGAGAAATTAGTCGTACTTTTTTTCCTCATATTTCTTTCATGTCATTTTCACCTGAATTTACTTTTTGTAGACATTAATTTTCTTTTAAAGCCTTTGGGGTGTCGGCAACAAATCCAGGAAAAGGGATGCCTAGACATTTGTACAATAACACCATTTCTAAGTCATAACTGACCCTGAATATCTACCTCATCATAGACGATATAAAATTGTTACCCTATCAGTCCTTAAGAGCTTTCAATTGTTAAATCCCTGGAGTACTGATCAAATTGTTGAAAAATCATAATATATATTCATGGAATTAAATTGATATAATTATATGAACCGCTGCTTTGTGAACACTACAATCTTAACCTGTTCAAGTTTAGCGTTAACCATTTTCTTTCCCATATATCGCCATAAACTACACCTCTTTATCTGTAGCACTCTACCTCGAGTGTCTCTTGAGTCTTGTACAAGATGAACATAATTGTAAAAAAATAGAAATTAAAAAGCATTGAAAATCAAGAATAACAAGTTGATTTCATATGAGAAAAAATTGATTCCTCTTTGAAATGAGACCAAATTTAGTCTCCTGGTATGACTGGTTATGAGATACGACTTTGGGAATGTTTAACTTTACAAAGTTGTAGACTTCTGGCACCTTTAGTTGATCATGTGACAGTTGTTAAAACTGTGTACTGAAATACAGTGCTACCTGATTGCAGGCACATTCAGGCACCCTGAGACTGCAGGACAACTACATAAGGTTTATGGCTGAAAATTTCATATTGCTTTTTGGCGACACAACTGTCTCTTTAGTAATTCCTCATTTAACTCTATTAGCCTTTCCGAGATTTCAATTTTTAAATCCTTAGCCTCTGTGGAAAATAAAAGTCACCAGTCTGGAAGTGCTGTTGTTGGTTGCTCAGGAAATTTGACTGAATCTTATCTCCCACTTGGTTAAAATGTGTTGTATCGTCGACATGAATGATACACAGAGAAGAATGAGTGCTTAATATATTTATTCAGCACCAGTATCCAGTACTAATGGATATATACAAAATCACAGAACAATAAGATACAAATAATTAACAAGACAACTTAAAAGGAATAGAGGAGGGTCAAATGCTATATAGCCAAACGAAGTAAGATCAGTTCAAATATTAATCAGCTTAGTATCAACTTATTAATCATCTGTTGAAGTCCTTAATCATAAACTATTTAAAGCTAGGAGCCACACCATTTTGTAGATTGCTGAAGGGGTACTAGCTACTCTATAACAAAATGTGATTGTCATTTGGGGCCTAAAAGGGGTCCTATTAAGAGACGAAATGGCTATTATTGTTAACTACTCATCTGTTCTGCTTCATCACAAAGAGAATCTTTTTCACAACTCTACCAATTGTTACCTGGCCATTCTATCCATCGATCCTATATTTTTGGAAGATGGAGCTAGATCTGTCTCTGTTGAAAACTCGTGGAATTTTCAACAATGAAGAACAGATAACTGTTGACCCTGGACTTGAAGTAGTTAAGATTGTAGTTTGTCAAGTATCTGTTGAACAAAGTAAGAGTTCTGAGGAAGAATTTACACCGGGTACATTATAGCTGTGAAGGCATGAACTGGTGAAACAAAGGAATGTAACTCATTAGAAAATTTGCCATAGTAATCGTGATAGAGTAGTGGATTTTTTTGACAATTCTTGACCAAATTCTTGAAAAATCCGAATATGTGATATTAGTGTAATTACCATAATTCCCCATGTATAATATGCCTTCATCTATAATATGCACCCCTAAAATTGTGCTGAAAGTGTGGGATAATGCTTCTACTCATGCATAATATGCACCTCTTGTTTGGTAATCAAACCCTATAAATTGTATCTCTCCAATTTCATTATGGCCAGCGTTTTCTAATCTTATTAAAAAAAAAAATGGTTTTAAACATAGAATAATATTATTCTAATTTAGCTTTATGATAATTCTTCTTTTATTTTACATTTGTAAGTATTGTTAGGTACATTTGATTGTATTTGACCTCCTTATGTGGTCGCAATCACTGAATGTTAGTGTCAAATTGTCGTATGTTTATGGTGAGTAGTCATTTCGCAACTGAAATTGACCTATGAAACGGCAATTTTAAAAAAGTTTTTTGTAGCTGTGCATAATACGCCCCCCCCCCAATTTTTCTCATTATATTTTTATGAAAAAGAATGCATGTTATACATGGAGAATTACGGTAAATTGATATTTCTTAAAAATCAAGTCTTAAAAATTGATTTTATGTGAAATTAATTTAATCTCTCTTTCAACCAATACCAAATTTAGACTCCTTGGTATTAATGGTTATATGAGATGGTTTTGGAAATCTTTTACAAAGTTGTAGATTTCCAGCCCCTCTAGTGGATCATGGGGTTTGTTTTAATGCCATGCATTGAAACATAGTGGTGCTACCCAGTCACGTTTGCTTTCATGCCCTCCAGGACTCTTAAGTGTGTGAAACTTGTCGACACTTCTGGACGCTCATGACCTTAAAAGGTTAAATATCACTAATAAATATACAGATTGTACTTTGTGGCAGTCACTTCTTTAGCTGCTTGGTATATTTAGTAGGCATAAAAAAGGATTTTGCTAATCCTATCAGCCTTTAAGAGTTTTCAATTGTTAAATCCCTGGAGTCCTGACCGAATTCTCAAAGAATCTGAACATGAAATTAAATTGATATATCTCAAAAACTGTTGAAAATCAAGTAATCCAAGTTAGTTTTATATGGGAGAAAATTGATTCCTCTTTGAAACGAGCCAAAATTTAGCTTCCTTGGTGCTTCGGGTTATGAGATATGATTTTGGAAAACTACAACTTTTACAAAATTGTAGATTTTCGGCGCCTCTGGTGAATCATGTGATCGGTGTTAACTCCGTGTATAGAAATACAATGCTACCTGATTGCAAACACATTCAGGCATTCCCGGACGATAAGTGTGTGAAACTTGCTCAGATGCTTCAGGTTTAAAAGGCTAAAAGCCATCTTGACAAGAAGGAAAATTGTTTTGGTCACTAATCTTTAACTAACTTGGTACTTATTTGATCACTTCCCAATAGAAGATGAGCCATTTGCATTTTGCACATATTTGGTTTAATTATTTACATTATTCGGATTACTGTCCTCATCTTTGTCGCCATCATCTTTGTCATCTTTGTCGCCATCTTTGTCGCCATATTACAATGTTTCGGCCGTTGTACGCCCCGGCCTTCTTCAGGTGGTTGGAATGTCGAACTGAACCCTTTATTTCGTTCACTGGGGTAAACTGTTCTAGTTCCACGTGCCATGTTTAATGGATGTCAGTTATCAGTTATCTCCTGTTAATTTTTCCCTCTGAAAGTTCTCCACTGCCTTAACCAGGTATTGAACTCACACTCTTTGGGTCCTGTCACTGTGCCACGTGTCCTTGAATTCAGAAATATAGACACAAATTTGGTTTAATGTACTGATAATTTATTAACGTCTATTATCAGAGCATTAAACCTTTGTTTCCAAACACTTGTTTTTTAAATATTTAAAGCTAAAAACTATATTTTGTAGCTTTAAAAGCTTGGTCATTTTAACTTGCCTTCATATTATTTTTTTTATAGAAATAGCTGATCTCTGCCATCCAGTCCTGTGGGATACATGGCTTTTAAAGCATTCAACTTATCTTTGGTCAATTAAGCTTCACTTTGTACAAAGTCTTTTTTTCTTTTTATTATTACTAATATTAATAATAATAATAATAATAATAATAATGATAATAATAATAATACAAAAAATTCTTCTCATGAGCACAGACCACACCTTATGAAGGGCTTTATCCATTTAAAATGTTTTGCAATGGAAAATGTCATAATGCCATTTCTAGCCTTAGGTCTCTGGGCGAGACCTGGGAAGAAATGAGTACATACCAGAAATCAAATAAAATAATAATAATAATTATTATTATTAAAAAATGATCGGTTTACTATACCGGCCCTGGGAGTACCTGACCCCTCTCTGCCATGTTTTATCTTTACATGAATCAGACGAGACTAAAAATGGAATATTGTTGATGTCTGGTCTGGAGCTCCTGGTATATATCTCCTGATTCTTGACAAAAGAAATTACATCTGAAAATACAATTTATACTAATTGCCATTTATTATTTTTTTATTCCTTTGATTTCTGGTGCGTACTCATTTCTTTCCGGGTCCCAACCAGAGACCTAAGGTCAGAAATGTCATCATGACATTTTCTACTGAGCAATTAAAAACACACACACACACATTTTACATAGATAAAGCCCTTCATAAGGTGTGGGCTGTACTTGTGAGAACAATTTTTTTGTATTTCTTTAAGGCATGGGCTACCAGAAATCCCTTCAATAAGTCTATTGGGATCTGGTGCGTACTCATTTCTTTCCGGGTCCCAACCAGAGACCTAAGGTCAGAAATGTCATCATGACATTTTCTACTGAGCAATTAAAAACACACACACACACATTTTACATAGATAAAGCCCTTCATAAGGTGTGGGCTGTACTTGTGAGAACAATTTTTTTGTATTTCTTTAAGGCATGGGCTACCAGAAATCCCTTCAATAAGTCTATTGGGATCTTTTCCAATCAATACGAGGGCTCCAACTACAACAGGAATTGTTGATGTTCTCATGTCACATTTTTGAGATTTCGATTTCATGGTCCTTGTATTTTGATAGGTTTTTTGAAGATCTTCAAATATACATTGCAGTCTGCAGGAACTGCCATGTCAATAAGGAGGCAATTTTTTTGTTTGTGGTCTTTAATAATGATGCCTGGCAATTAGCTTTGATCATTCTGTGTGTATCGTGTAGTTCCATAAAATTGTTACAGGTCCTATCTCCGTAATCAGGTCTGGGTGGTGTTTCTTTCAGTTTCCTTTCTGTAGAAGTTGCAGATTTTCCAGTGCAGATATTGACCCACTCTGTCATGCTGTGTTTTATATTCAGTGGGTGCCAATACCATGCAACCTGATACAAGATGATCGATTCTTTATTATTATTATTATTATTATTATAATACTACAACAATAGTAATTGTTATTACTATAGATGGTGCCAACATCTCACAACTCAAGAACCTTTGGGAGAATCCCAGAAATGTAAATGAAGGCTGTGTTCTAGGGGTCAACAATCAAGGTTTCAATTCCAATTTTTCCCTAAGCGTTCTTTCAAGTTTCTGGGTGGTATTTGAAGTGCACCCATTAATACAGGAATTATTATTATTGCTGTTACTATTACTACTTGTAAAATAAAGGGAGTGTTGAGGTTGGGAAAACACTTAACCAATTGTTCTCTTAAGAATTACGGGGGTAAAAGGCAGAGAAGGGAAAGAGATGAGAGGAAACACAATAAAACTGAGTAATGACTAGTGAGGCCACTGCCTTAGAAACCACAGCATGGCAGGTGGCATACAACCTACAGAACAAAATGCTTTAAGGGAGTGTCTTCACAAGAATTTCTGACAATAGCAAAGTGAGTTTTGCCAATTGGCAACTGCTGTTGGTTTTCCCGTTGCTTTTACTGACATGAGACAGATGACAAAAACCAATATCTTGACAAGTTGCAGAGGGGCCTGTATCTGGATATGCCAAGCTGTTCTGCTGCTAAAGGTGGAAAACTTGGATGTGACTAACTTCAAAAGACATGTTTGCATGCGACCCGGGGTTTGTTTTATGTCTGTTCTGATATGTGTTTAGCACACTATTACTATTATTATTATTATTGTAGTAGTAGTAGTACTACAGTACTTCTGTGATTATCCATGATTACAGTTACATCATGTTGAAACACGGGTTCCCATATAATCACTGAAGTTAAACAGTGTTAAGCCCTGATGGGTGACCTCTTGGGAATACAAAGTACTGTAAGCTTGGATGTATGGGTGATGTAATGTGATAATGACTCGGAATTATTCATCAAAGAGCAGAGTTCCAATTCCAGTTGGGTTCATTATATACACATGTGCAAATACCCTTGGGAAAGATATGAATCCACCTCTTCTTCCACCCCCCAGCCATGGATTAATTAGTAAGACTTGTATCACTAAACCCTTATTATCTCTAAAAAGACTTCTTAGAATCTGAAAATATTTTCTGGCTTTAAAGGGTTGATAAGCTGTAAAAAATGAATAAATCAATCAATTGATTATTCATACTTAGGTTTTCCAGAATTTGATTATTTAGATGTGGAATGAAGAGAAAACTTCTAATATATAACAAAATGAAAAAGAAAGTAATGCTGGAAAATAAAATAATTTTGGCCAATCGAAAAAAATGAACAATAAGAGACTTTTGATGTTAGCTAAAACCAAGGTTCCTGACAGAGTCTTGGAGTCTGGTCAGGAGGATATAAGCTCACACCTCTCCCATTTTCTAATGATATTTTCTGCACCTGAGAGCTGAGAAAAAACACAGCAGATTGACACTGAGCTATTTCTAATATGACTACTTTCCACTAGCACAGTGTGACTTCAAAACTATCACTACCAAAACAAAACGGACATTTCTCCAGACTGCTACCAATATCCACCTTATAAACAAAGATTTTGCTATACCAAATACCAAAGGACTCACTTTAAGGCAAATAAATAAAACATGTTATTTATTTTATAACCTTGTGTCAGTTTGTTTTATGTCGAAAGTTTCTGATAATAAATACCAAGAACATCCTGATGCATATATCCACAATATAAACATTAAATTTAGAAAATAATTTTTTTTCTTCATTCATTTTCAATAATTTAGGCGTTCAATTATCTGGAATCTTGAATTATCTGAACACATTTTCCCAAGGTGTTTAGATAATCGAGGAAGTAATTTAGTAGTAGTAGTAGTAGTAGTAGTGACCTAGAGAAGGATGGTCTTCACCAGGTCTACTTTACTCAAGACTTGCTACAATAGTCCTACAACCAAACCTGGCCATCGGAGTGATGCTGACGATAGCATGGCTAGTCCTTGAGATATTTTCTGTATTTAAGCTTTCAAATCAGCGGCATCTTAGTGTCAAGTGTAGTTGTGATTCTGACAAACATAATGCCATCTTTGCAGGCAATGAACTAGAAGCTGAGAAATCTGATTATGATGACGGTTCTGGTGAGTTGAGTGTCATCAAGAAGACTATAGGAAGATGATGGCCCTGGGGTGGAAATCAGGCAGGCAGTAATGATTTAAAAAAAAAAGAAAAAAAAAAGGAAGGAGGCACAGATATCCGTGCTGTGCTATGCTTGTAATATTTGGGTTCTGCAAATGTCCCTTTGATCTGATTGCGTCTTTGAAACTATATCCATCCAATGAAGGATAAAAGTCAGATGACAAAAGCTAATGCTGAACAGATTCTTTTTCGGCAACAGAAGGGAAAACGAAGTGCTTAAGCCTTTGATATTGAAAGTGGGAGTTTCAATAGAAATAATTCTTCTCTTGAACAATGAAACTTAGTTTGGTAAGCGCCTGTAGACATTTCATTTTTTCATGTTTAGATTTTACAAAAATACCCTAATGTAAAAAAAAAATAGTTGAATTGTGTGACCAGAAATATGATACTTTCTTGTACATAATATGAAAAATTTTAAACGAAAATTAATGACAAAAAGTGGGGTTGATATTATACACAAAGGCCCCTTCCTACCTTCTATCAGTATGGCTGATGCTAATCACCACAAGAGTGACTTGTTGCACCTTTGCAGTCTAATATTCAGAAAAACATGATAGATTAATTAACACCTTAAAATATAAATATTACCAAGTATGTCTTGTTAGTACCTTGCCCTGAAAATTTGAAAATAAGTGACATGGTAGATAGAAGAAGAATGACTTTGTGTAAATGATTAGCAGAACATGGATTAGGAGAGATAGAAATATGATAAATCTTACTCAGAGCTACAAAAGACAGGAAGTTGTGGAGAGCCATGATCGCCTATCTCCCGAAGGGACATGGTAAACAGAAGAAATATCTCCTCCTACATTAGTATTATATGCACATCATTGCAGGCAAAACTGCATTTTTCTTTTATTTAATATGACTTTTTACTATTTACATTATTCGGACTATTGTCCTCATCTTTGTTGCCATATTTATTACATTTTGGCTGTTGTAAGCTCCGGCCTTCTTCAGATAGTTGGAATGTCAAACTGAACCCTTTATTTCACTCACTGGGGTAGACTGTTCTAGTTCCACATGCCATGTTTAATGGATGTCAATTATCAGTTATCTCCTGTTAATTCCTTTCTCCAAGTTCTCCACTGCCTTAACCAGGTATTGAACTCACACTCTTTGGGTCCTGTCACTTCATCCACTGTGCCATGGCATGTTGAACTAGATCAGTTTACCCCAGTGAGCGAAATAAAGGGTTCAGTTCGACATTCCAACCACCTGAAGAAGGCCGGAGTGTACAATGGCCGAAACGTTGTAATAAATATGGCAACAAAGATGAGGACAATAGTCAGAATAATGTAAATAGTGTACATAATACCTCATCTCAGAAATATAGACAGATACTGAAAGTTGATAAATATGGTGACAAAGATGAGGACAATAGTCCGAATAATGTAAATAGTGTACATAATACCTCATCTCAGAAATATAGACAGATACTAATATGACTTTTCCTTATTTTTCTTGCAACTTTTTTTTCCCCGTTGACTGACTGGTCCAGTAATCCGATGATGATAGCTGTGTCGGTAACTGACTGATTGTTTAGCAAAGATTCCCATGATTTAATATGGTCACATTTAATTATTAACCTTTCTAGAATTTACTCAGCTGGTTTGCAAGGCTTCTATGAAGACATCAAAGACATTTCTGTCTGGAACTTTTGTGGCTGCCATCTTTGATCATCCATCCTAAAATACATTTGAATTTGCAATTATTTTAAACATTTTCTTTTCTTGGCTGAAAGATTTTTTTTAAATTGGAAAAAATGAAAAAATAAGTCACAAATAAAATATCTGATCATGTGACTTCTTCAGACGGATTCACAAACCAGCCTAATATCATTGTTGCAAAATAGTTCAGTATGTATGTGTGTGTGTATATATATATATATATATATATATATGAAGAAATATAGTCTTAAAGTGTGCTATATTTATGGGATAAAGTGCTCAATATCAGAGATAGAGCGTGTGTAAATATAAAAGTGAACATAGAAGGCAACACTCTGTTTCATGCTAGATACAATCGTCAGGCAACCCTGACGATTGCCTCTAGCATGAAACAGACTGTTGCCTCTAAGTGTTGAGTTCTATGTTCACTTTTATATATATATATATATATATATGTGTGTATATATATATATATATATATATATATATATATATATATATATATATATATATTAATCATTTCACCCCAAGCAAGGCAATAAAGCCACTAGGACACAAGGGGTTACTGAGTGTTAGAGAATATGAGGAAAACTACTATTAAGGAGAGAGGACAATAAAAGAACAAGAATTAAGACAGAAGGTAACAATTGACACTGCATTCAAATTTTTGAAGATCAAAGGCAATAAAGCCACTAGGATGCAAGGGGTTACTGAGTGTTAGAGAATATGAGAAAAACTACTATTAAGGAGAGAGGACAATAAAAGAACAAGAATTAAGACAGAAGGTAACAATTGACACTGCATTTAAATTTTTGAAGATCAAAGTTGACTGGAAAACAAGAAGCCAGAAGAGAGTTCCACAAGCGAGAAGTGTGAGAAAAGAAACTGTTAGCATAAAACTTATGGTTACATCTGACCATTACAAGTTTAAATTGATGAAACCTTCCTGCCAATCTAGTACTGCACTTAAATTCATAAAGTCTACGTACCAGAGAGGAAAGTTCATCAGAACAATTACCATGAAAGTATTTATAGAAAGAGTTGGATGAGTCTAATCGTGATTATGAAGATACAGCAGGTCGGAAAACTCACCATTAGACTCATCCGACTCTTTCTGAATCCTCTGCACTGTCCTCAGCTAGACATTCAAACACTCTGAAATGTTCGTATGGGAGCTTCTGGTGTGAATGCCAAGCAGAACAGCATGCCATTTCCAAATTTCTGGCAGAGTGAATTGCATTTGGTGCTCTTCTTCTCACAGACGGTGCCCAACTGACCCCACTAGACTGTGCAGTTGACAAAATCAAAAACAAACAATGCACATGCACAAAATTAAAAATATAAAATAGTAACACTTCACTTATTGCACCCTGTACTCTTTCGCAAGCCCGTATACATGACGATAAGAATTTTTAAAATCTAAAAGAAAATGGTTGCCATATTTTCTGGCTTTCATATGCGGGTTTTTATTTTTCTTTGAATTTATGTGACCAATAATTTGTCGTCTGTAGAAAATAAAGGTAAAAAGAGCATTGACGCGACACGGCAAGAGAAAACGGGACAACACCAAACTTGAGTGGACAAAAGAAAGCCTTCATATCAGAAAGGGGAAGAAAGAAAAGTTAAGATAGAAAAATCGGGTTTAAAAATCGTTGCAAAAAAACAGTGGTTTTTGTAAGGACTTAACTGGTGGCAGTAAAGTTTGTTCGATCAACAGTTCTTCTCATTTTTGTTGCAACGTCGAAATATATTCGTCTTCAGGTTGAAGAGGGATTTAGTTTTTGGAACCTTTGCTGCAACTGTTGGGACATCCTTAGCCGTATTCTTAGCCGTTCCATTTTCGGACACCATGTGGCTGCTGGTTGAGTTTTATGGAGCTAAATTAGTCTGTGTTGACTCGTCAGTGGTACAGGAAAAATGAGCCGTGATAGGCGGCCTTCAGCCCAACCCAGGGGCTGGTGATAATGACCCCTACAAAGGGAGGCAATTCATTTATCTATATAATATTTTCAATATACAAGACACACTTTTTTCCTAAAAAATACCCTGAAAAATGTGTGCATGTTCTAAGATGAATTTAAGGCAATGCCCAGGCTCAAGTAAGCTCGAACGGTCACCTAATTGGCTTGACTGATAGGGACGTGGACTTATGTGCTGAGTCATTACACTATAATGTTAGCTATCTATCAAATTCAGCCTTTTATATGATGTAACCTCAGTACTTAGCTGTTACAAGTATTTCCAAAACTATAAACCTTCCTGGAGCCAAGCCACAAGCTTAAATATGCTCTGTTTACAAGCAGCAGCAGGAGCCTTTCTGCTCTTGACTAGTATATTATTGCCATACAAACAAAATTGGATGAGTGATTAATGTAAACAATACGTGGCACCAGTATTTGAGGGACGCATGGTGAATGTGTCGTTGTATGAGAATGACTTCTTTTTTTTCTTAGAAATTTCTTTCCAATATTAGGGTACGCCTTCCAAGTTGGAAAATATGGTAAATCAAAACATTCTAATATTTAAAATAAATAAATACATGAACAATTGATCAAATTAAAATAAAATAATAAGTGATACATAAATTTATAAAAAGATCTAAGTGTTAAGTCAAAAATTATACACACTTTGGATATAACAGATCATTAGATAATCGTGCGAATAGTTTTTGACTTTCCTTTGTATATAAACAAATAAGAAAAAAAATTTCATCAACATTTACTTACTTTCATTTAGTAGGCATTAAATTATATCTCTTAGAATGCTCCATAGTTTGCCTTGACTTTTACAGTTAGTATTAAGTATATTTTTGAAGTGTTCTTAAATTTAAAAATTTTGAAAACCTAACAATGTTTTTACTTCAGGTTATAAATACTTGTAAAATAAAATCCTTACATATGAATTAATAAGAAATCCATTACTTTCTCTAAAAAAAAAAAAAGCTCTGTTTACATTTGGATACAAAACTGCACAGATATTATACATTTTGGGAGATCTATGATGAGAGAAGTTTCTGCTTAAAGATGAATACAGGCCTTGTGTGACTAATTGGTTCTCTGCAGCTCAGTTGGGCAGAGTGTATCAGATTCAACAAAGGCTCCCTCTACCCAATGGGAGGCAGGTTCGAATCCTGCTGGAGAGCCCAAATTTTTCTTTAATAAAATTTCTGAGATTAATTTTTTTTTTTTATAAGCGTTTTACCCCAAGCAAGGCGGGAAGCCACTAGCATTCAAGGGGTTACAGAGAGTTGGAGCTAGAGCAAATAGGAGTGATAGAGGAAAGGATGAAGAGAAGGTTAGGGGATAGATCAGGGCATTTGGAGATGTTGATTGACATTACATTTGAATAGTTGGAGATTATAGCTATCAGGAAAACAGGAAGAGGGGAGGGAGTTCCACAGGCGAGAGGTGCGAGACATGAGGCTTCTGGAGTAGAAGAGATGGCTACATTTAACAGTTTCAACAGTGAAAGGGTATGAGTGAGATGTCAGCCACGTAGAATGCTTAAATTCATGAAGTTTGGGAACCAGCGAAAGCAGCTCCTTGGAGCAGTTACCATGAAAGTATTTGTAAAAAAGACAGAGGGGGGCGACAGCACGTCTGTGAGAGAGCGACTGCAGATGAGATGCTAGATCAGGGCCAATTATGTTGCATATCTGTCTCTGAATCTTATCAAGAACCTTGAGACAAACATAAGGGGCACCAGACCATATATGGCAGCAATACTCCATGCAAGGGCGAATGGTTGATTTGTAGATTTGAAGGATCGGCTCCGGCGAGAAAAATTTCCACAGGGAGCCAACTTACGGTGGGCAAAGCTATTGACTCAATGTATTTGTTCCATCTCATGTCAGCAGTCAATGTGAGGCTGAGTAGTCGCAAAGAGGAGCTCTCGAGAAGTTGAGCGTCCGACATTCTAATGGGAGGCAGGGATGGATCTCTGTGGTGAGTAATAGAGAGCAGTTTTGTTTTTGAGGCGTTAAAGTTAATTTAAAATTTAGGCTGGTAGATGAAAATAGATATACTGTTCATCTATTCAAATACGAGTATCCACTAAAAATAACATTTAAAGTGATAAAAATCTATTGAATTAATGATAAATACATTACTTTATCTCTCTCTCTCTCTCTCATATATATATATATATATATATATATTATTATTATTATTATATTTTTATTATAAGAGATTATAATAAAAACATTTTGAATTCACTACACAAAAACTTTCATGTTTCAATACTATGATTGTACTTCTTCAGTAACTGGTGATTAAAGGATTTTTTAGGAAATTTAATAACAATGTGTTACCTCTTTTCTGAAAGTTAAGTTTAACTTTTGGAAAAGAGGTAACACTTATAAAAATATAACAATATTTTGCTCTACTTTGTATTGAGCACTTTTTTAAAAGTAAATGCTAAGAACAGTGAATTTTTACTCCATCTGTTCTTTCTCACATATATATATATATATATATATATATATATATATATATATATATATATATATATATATATATATATATATATATATGCCGGGTTTAACAGCAAAATTGTTCAAATTGTATTACAGCATAATTGTCCACCCATAAAATGTTTAATATCTAAAAAACCACTGAACTGGTTGAGTTTCTTTTTTCCAAATAAATTTCCTTTTAATGAAAATAATGATATAATCAATGTTGATATTTTACATGACTTCAAATAAATGTTTCAGAAGGAAACCCCCATCGATACTGGAAAGAGCGATAACAGCTACTGGACTCTACCTCTTTTTGAAAAATCTACTGGTGGCCTTAATCAATGCTGAATTAGTTAAGCATCTCACATTGCAAGGCCTTCTTTCAGACAAGCATTGTGGTTTTCGTTTTTCTAGGTCAACTCTAGATGTATTAAAAAAATCATTGCAGAAAGAGTCCATCAAACTTGAGATAAGAATGGTTAAGCTTGGGCTGTTGCTTTGTATATCGCGAAAGCGTTTGACAGAGTTTGGTATACAAGTCTTCTTCATAAATAGAAAAGTTATGGTGTCTCTGGATGAATTTTTGAACTGATTCAGTTTTTCTTATCAAATCATGAAATGAAAGTCATCATAAATGGCCACTCTTCTAGATCTCTTTTGTATTAAGTAGGAACAAGGTTAGAGCCCCAAGGGCTCTAACCTTGTTCCTACTTTGTTCTTAATTTTCATTATCAACCTCTCCATTGACATTAGCTCTCAACTTGATATCTATGCTGATGACACAACCATTTACTTCTGTCACGATAGTAAGTTCGATCAGTTTGATAAGGTGAAATTGGTGGCTGATGTCAAAAACGACCTTCAATCTGTTGTTAACTAAAGCAAAGAATGGCTCATTAACTTCAATGCCTCCAAAACAAAACTACTATCTATTAATTATCTGAGAGAACCCATTTCTGCCTGCCATCAGCATGGCTGATGCTAACTTCCAGGAGAGTGACTTAGTGCTCCTTCTCTGGCTGAGATTCTTGGCTGACATGAAGTGGAAAGTCTATATTAAATCCATTGCTAGGTCAGCTGCTAAGAAAGTTGTTTCACTGTGTCATGTGAGACAATTTTTCACTCCAGAATCTATGTTACATATCTATAAGTCTACCATTTATGTATGCTTAGAATATTGCTGCAACATATGGTCTGGTGCTCCTGCTATATATTTAGAGAATCTTTGATAAAATACAATCAGCAATATTATTGGTCCTGACTTGGCGGCTTGGCTTCAGTCATTTTCCCATTGCTGTAAAGTTGCTTCCCTGTGCATTTTCTATAAATATTTTCATGGTAATTGTTTGGATGAACTTTTCACTATTCTACCTAGACTTTATGAATTTAAGCTCAGCACTAGATTGGCGGCTAGGTCCCAACAATTCACAGTTGGATTGGCTAGATATAACTGTATATTCTACGATAAGTTTCTTTTCTCACACTTCTTGCTTATAGAAGACTCTTCCAGCTCCATGTTTTCCAGTCAACTTTGATCTTCAAAAATTTAAATGCAATGTCAATCATTATCTGCCTTCCTGATTACTCTTCTATTGTTCTCACTCCTAAATAATATTTCTGTTTTCTAATTCTTCCTTACTCTTGTGTCTTCATGGCTTTACTGTTTTGTTTTGGACAATCTTTAAAAAAAAAATCCCAAAATCCCATTTATCTGATTAAATTTTTTAATAGAGATTTTAGAAATTTCAACTGAATGTAACAAGCTGCTCAGTCTAAGAATGCCAAATGTTTCCTTATAAGGAAAAAGTTAATATTATATATTACAATTCCTACCCAGTCAAGTATTTTTGTAGTCTTTCTAGAATAATTTTATTATTATTCTTTTAAAAGCATTTATTTATTCCTTACCAGTTCGTGTGTGCGATGTCTTTTTATTTTATTGTGGAGCAATTATCTAGACTATGCTTTTATTTGTGTATTTCTTCCTATCTTTACGTATGAATCCGTTTAGAAGCCGAACAAATTATCTCTACTGACTCTTGCCAGAATCTTCAGCTGGAAGTTTTCCAACTTTTAAAACGATCCACTGTTATTGGCGGCTCAAAGACTTTAAGACAGCAGGATGTTTGCCGGTCTCTCTCTCGGCTGCTAAGTGACTTGCCTGAATCATTTTCAAAATCACACAGGCAATTATATGATTGAACTTCACAGAAAATATGCAATATGGCTGCCTCCATTTTTTCTCGTTCTATTGTGCAAGTGACAGTATGTATTGCAGATAAAGAATAGAACCATTTTGGCTTCAATTCTAAGTAATCATCATATTAATAACACATTTACTGTAATACAAGCTGTCACATTAATAATGATATTACTATAATCATCTTCTAATATATAAAGTTCAAAGTTTGTATGTGTGTAGGTATCTGTTCAAAACTCTGAAAATTAAACATTTAAAGTTGGTCATCTGTTTGTGTGTGTGCAAATATTACATAAAACTGTAACATCAGATAAGTGTTATTTTATTATTTATGTCTAGCAGCATGTGTCTTAGATCTTGCCCAATTTTAATTATATCTAGTAGTATATGTCTTAGATCTTACCCAACTTTAATTATTCATATCTAGCAGTATATGTCTTAGATCTTGCCCAATTTTAATTATTTATATCTAGCAGCATGTGTCTTATATCTTGCCCAACTTTAATTATTTATATCTAGCAGTATATGTCTTAGATCTTGCCCATCTTTAGCAAATCTTGCTTCATCAAGATAATTTGCATATTACATAAAACTGTGATATCAAATAAATACAGTTTTATTGTTTGTATTTACCTGCATGTATCTTATATCTTGTCCAACTTAGCATTTCTTGCTGAATGAACTCACAATTATTATGTCTCCAAATCCAGAAAACAATTGCTTTAACCCACTAGGTTATTGCCACATGAAACATTTCTGTATGGAGAACTTGGAGCCTTAAACCTAACCTTCCTGGTGTGAGTTCAATTTCTGGGCCTGTGTTTTGACTCAGTGGACATGGAACAAGCAATAACTGATTAGTACTAAAAAATATGAATTAAATGAGATATCTCAGGCAGTGAAAAGAAAACAGTCTACTTCCATAGATTAAATGAAGTATTCAGTTCAGAATTTCTTGTAGTTTTTTACCCAGATCGACATACATCTGATGACATCCTGCGGGCACAACGGGGGAAATGTTGTGATAAAAGCAACAAAGATGAGGACAAAAGTCCACATGTAAATAGTGTAAATACTGATGACTCCTCATCCCAGATATTATAAAAGAAGGCGATCAGGTGATAGTAACAACAAAGATGGGGACAAAAGTCCACATGTAAATAGTGTAAATAATGATATATTTTGTTGAGACATACCTTTTCCTCCCCTATAGTTTGATTTGTTTGGTCTGGATATAAATTTTATTTCTTTGGAAAATCTTTTAATGTTTTTTTTTTTTTTTTAAATTAATTTGTGAAGTGGAATAGAGGTTTTTGTTTTTCAGTGTTTGTGTAAGGATTTTATTACAGGTACAAAATGTATGCAATAAAACCAAACATAATGAAAAGGGACTAGAGGACAACTTCAGTTACATTAGTTGACACTATAGAAAGATAAAATGAAAAAAAAATGCTATAAAATGAGCTAACCGGTTATCGCTCTTCAGTTGTCTGAACTCGATTGAGGAAATTAAAATATTGTGCACTGATTAAAAAGTGAAACATGTGGAAGGAAATACTCACATATTAGAAATATATTGAGATGAGTATATTGATAAACAGATCACACAAAGTCATAACAACGAATCCTTTTGTTCACATAAGGATCATTGTCTTTATTTAATATAAATTGTTTTGAGGACTTTTAAGTGATATGTGGCAAATATGAAAATCATCTACCGAAATAGTTTGCGTCCTATGCATGGATTTCCAAAGAAAAGGAAGAAATAAATAACTGTTACTTTAAGCATACCTTACATATGGTAATTTTTTTTTATCCTCCCTGATTATTGTGGCCAGTCGCAAAATTTACATCCTCAATAAAAGCCATTGCTTCTGTTGACGAGGAGAGTGTATTTTTTGGTTCTTGAGCAAGTGTGAGTTTACTGTATTAGAATCTATAAGTTGGATTTTTTTTTATCGTCTTTTATTTTGTCTTTTGTACCCTTGACGTTTGACTTGTGATTTCTAATTCCCGACTTCTATACTACTCTTCTGCCATTTGCATTTGTGATACAGACTTTTTCATTATCTTTATTTTGAGCATATGTTAACATATTCACATCTCTATTAGAATTTCCTATGGTCTTGTTGCTTTGTTTCTGTTCAATTTATTAGGTCCCCTTATGAAGATGTGCTATTATGGTACATGATGGGATTAGATGGGGAAGGATGGGTTCTTGCAATGATTGCATCAATTGTTAGAGTGAATGGATCGTGAGTCAGATTAGCTAGGAGGAGAATAGACAATATTCACCAGCCTTTTCACACTTCCCCTTCATGTCTTGTGCAACAAATTCATGTAATGTATTCAGGTCTCAAATAAATAGTGTAAATAGTGTATTATTTTTATTTTTTTTTTTTTTTAGGCTTGTGAGTATTAGAATCTGTGAGATTCTTTTTTTTTCATACGTCCTGGGTATGACGATAAACTACATCAGCGTCCTGGGTATGACGATAAACTACATCAGCGTCCTGGGTATGACGATAAACTACATCCGTGTCCTGGGTATGATGATAAACTACGTCCAACAGCAGGGCCTCTGATAATACATTTTTGGAAAAATAATGTTGCCAGCTGTACAATTTTGGAAAAATATTACCGGCGATATTTTTTTTGAAAGAATAGTGTTGAAAAAAATTACTAGCTATACATTTTTGAAAAAAAAAAAAATATTACCAGGTATAGGTTTTTGGAAAAAAATAATATTGCCAGCTATATATTTTGGGAAAATAATATTACCAGCTGTATGTTTTGGAAAAATAATATTACCAAGTATACGTTTTTGAAAAAAATAATATTACCAGCTATACATTTTTGAGGAAAAAAGACGTTACCAGCTATACATTCTTGAAGAAAAATATTACCAGAAATAAAAATTCTTTTTCGTCATTAAATGACCCATTGAGGTTGATATGCCATAAACCAAACCAAACCAATAGATAGATAGATAGATATTACCAGCAATAAAAATCTTGTCGGCATTAAATGACCCATTGATGTTGATATGCCGTAAAACAAACCAAACCATTTTTCCATCCTATATTATTTGGCATATTAGACTTTTCACTTGTAATTTCTGTTCCTCCTATTACTTGTCTTTTCCTGCCTTTTGGATTTGTGATAGAGAATAATTCATCCTCATTGTTGTTTTCGATGTGCGTTAATGGATTCACAATACTTGGAATGTATCCTTATACATTATAAGAACGATACATATTCTCAATTATTAATAAGTTGTTCACAGATTGCATACCTGGATGTGGCAGAACATTTATGCAAATTTTTTTCTGTATCTGTCTATATTTCTGAGATGAGGTATTATGAGGTGAGTTCAATACCTGGTTAAGGCAGCGGAGAACTTGGAGAGGGGAATTAACAGGAGATAACTGATAACTGACATCCATTAAACATGGCACGTGGAACTAGAACAGTCTACTCCAGTGAGTGAAATAAAGGGTTCAGTTTGACATTCCAACCTGAAGAAGGCTGGAGCATACAATGGCCGAAATGTTGTAATAAATATGGTGACAAAGGTGAAGACAATAGTCCAAATAATGTAAATAGTGTAAATTTTTTTCTGTTCACTTTTTTTAATACATTCTGGTACATACTAGGCAATTCTCTTCTATCCAGGGTAGCGATCTGATGCATGTTGTCAACTTGACTTTTTTTTCTATGTACCACTGGGCAGAGGTTATGATGTCTTTCCAAAACTTTATCATATGTGAACATACACACACTTCCAATACACTAAAAACACAACCTTTTAAATACGATAATAGTGGAACTTTGTGAATTGGCGATCAACACAGTGCCATGTACGTATCTTATATTATCTTCTGTTCTGTGTCATCTCAGGATCCCATGTTATTCATAAAACAGTATTAATGAAAAGTGTCATTTATTTTTGGTATTCATTTTATTAAGAGTGGCAGATTGGATTCTAAGAGGCAGTAGCAGGATTGATGTCATATGAACTCATGTCGCACGTTGGCTCAGTGTCTCTTCGCAAGTGGTTTTAGCCAGTTACCAACCTGAGTGTGGGAGGCATATCAACGCTTCAGATTTCTTGTGACCCTCTGTTGAATTCATGCTGTTTTGGACTTGTATTCAAATCCATCACTGTCAGAATGCCCTATCCTTGAGGCATTCCAGCCAGTTGCTGAACATTCTGGCCCTGGCCCTGGCATTCTGTAACAATTGTTAAGATTATATCACCAATAATAAATCCTGGCAGGGTACCCAGTTCTCTTGGGATGGTGTCACTGTAGAGATGGAATAACTCTGGGAAGAAGTAAATTGTGGAACTTGTTTAAAAGGTTGTTAGGTCATCATTATAAAATGATTTCCAGAAGAAAACATGACCCGGGAATAAACCAAAAAATAACATTGTCTGATCAGACAAAACTGGAATCTGATGTTGAGTCTGTTTTTCGTTTTTTTTTATGAGAGAAGAAGTTTGATTTATAATATGGATATAATGCTAAACAGGCTCCTTTCTTAGTTTTTTGTCAATTTTGAACAAAAATCAGCCAATTTGTATTCGGATGATCATCGTGCCTTCATTAATGTTACCTCTCTTGTCTTTTCTCCCGGGCAATGCCAGATACTTCTACTAGTCTACAACAATCACAACAATAAAGCATATTTTACAATTGGTTACTTTATTGCTTGTCATGGGTAATTTTTCTACCTCAATCTGTTCAAGTGAATGCTTGGTCTTTCATTTCCGTGCCCATTATATCCTATTGTATAATATAAATCTTCAAGAATAAAACTGAATGGCAGAGGTCTATAGAATCACAAAAGTGTGAAATCTTTGTGTTTTTATTCAAAGCTGTTTTAGAATGGTTCACTGCATATAGTTCCTCTTTCCTGCAAATGTCCACTCCACTCACAAAAGCAGTGAAATGACTTGAATCTGGAAAGGATTTCTTTTCAAAACGTTCTGCTCAGTCATTTGTTTTTGATTGCTTTTTTCTCAATCTGTTGCTATTGTGTCTGCTGGCCTTTTAACCTCTTGCAAGTTGTCAACTCAATTGTCTCTCATGTTTTTGAGCATGTCATATTTTTTTTAATCATTTTTGCCATCATCCGAACAAAATAAAAAAATCATTTTAAACGTTTATAAAACATGAGTATTCCTGTTTTGATGAATTTGGAGTGAAACTGTAATAAGGAACAGAACTAAAGAAGTACCTTGACAAAGATTTAATAAACAGAGTGGTCCACGCTGGGGCTAAGAGGCAAATAAGAATACAAAGAATACAAGTAAAAGAGGAGATATATATATATATATATATATATATTATAAATTAACTGATTTAAAATTTGGTTTCTTTGCTATTTATGCTCTGTAAATTTACATTGAGCACTGTTTTGTAAAAATAAAAATATCAATAAGAACACTGGATTATATATCTTACTGTTCTTTCTTTTTATTATATATATATATATATATATATATATATATATATATATATATATAATATAATTTAAAAGGCTCAAATACTAATATTCCATGGTTATAATTTATTACATTGGATTTGTAATCACGATTCAATTCATCAGACCTACAAATTCATATATATATATATATATATATAAATTAAATAATTAAGAAAGAGAAAACCTTAAGGTTCCATGACTATAATTTATTTCCCCAGAAAATATATTTTTCCTCGTTCATCAGGTCACATTTCTAGTTACCTTGAGCTCTTTGGATTACATACTCTTTGGAATTATCCACACAGATTAGCAAACCCTTCATTACCTTACTATATATATATATATATATATATATATTACAGGTAATAAATCCGTTGGTACATAATCCAAGTAGATCCTAGTAATATTAAAACTGATCCACAAA
The DNA here is from genome assembly GCA_964036315.1 of Acanthosepion esculentum. Classification (NCBI taxonomy): domain Eukaryota; kingdom Metazoa; phylum Mollusca; class Cephalopoda; order Sepiida; family Sepiidae; genus Acanthosepion; species Acanthosepion esculentum. The sequence goes on along the minus strand of OZ038508.1, from coordinate 84,738,797 downwards.
AAATATTTATTATAACAAAGCATATGAACTATGCAACAAAATCCAAAATTACCTCATATATATATATAAAAGTGAACATTGAAGTCAACACTTAGAGGCAACAGGCTGTTTCATGCTAGACACAATTGTTAGGCCAATTGGTGGCCTGATGATTGCGTCTAGCATGAAACAGCCTGTCGCCTCTAAGTGTTGACTTCAATGTTCACTTTTATATTTACACACGCTCTATCTCTGATATTGAGCACTTTATCCCATAAATATAGCACACCTTAAGACTATATTTCTTCATATATATACATATATATATATATATATATATATATATATATATATATAGTACAGCAAAAGGTGGATAATTCCAGAAGAGTCTAAATCAAGGGAAGTTTTTATGCCTATGACAGAAATCCTGAATTTTGGTCAAATACATAATTTTCTTTTTATTATATTGGATTCATGCCTTTTGTCATAGAAGTATCACAAAATTTAAATCATCACCCACCAAATCTTTTTTAGTTTATTTTTCAAGTTATGAAGTGTCTTCATGAATTTGGAGTGAATGTCTGATTCCAATTTATAATTTCTCTGTTCCTTTTTTTGGGGGGTGGGGAGTGGAATTCATGCCTTTTCTCAATGATTTATCACAAAATGATTAAAAAACAATTTTTTTTTATACCAGACAAGGATAAATTTTAATTATTTTATTTTTATTGATAATACACATGGAAACGATTGCTTACACATTGTGTTAAAATATGATTTAAATTTATATGTTTGTTTTGTCAAATTTTGTAAACATGTCCAGGCTCAAAAATGTTAATTTTGTCATTGTTGTTTAAAAAAAATTAATTCACCTGTCCTGGTTAAGAAATTTCATTCAATGGTTTCATATATATATATATTTATCACAGACTGAGAATAAGTACCAAATTTATGCTAACCGTTTAGAATGTAATAATTCGAGTGCATAATACAACTGAAACCAAACCTTATTGAAATCCTTACTATCATGGCAAAGTGTTGTCTCCTTAAAGAGGTTACAAACAGACAAAGGTGGTACTTGAGTGAAGATGAAAGAAAAAGGTTATTTGTAAAAGAGAATACACTACTGAAAGACGGGGAATCTGGTGGCAGGCTAGTAATTCCTGAAGCAAGCTCCCAGGTATTTTCTGTGATCACTATATATATATATATATATCTACTGATATAGTCAGTCCACATAGGCGATAGGGAGTGTGGGATGTTCCATTACAAGACAAATTCATCACAAGCCAGGATGGAACTCTAATTTTAAATTAGATACATGTAAATTTAGATAAAGAACTAAGGTTAAGTTTGATTTATGTGTAGATTAAAAGATATGATAGTACTTACTGTACTACTGAATCTGCATACTGATATTATAGCTTGAAATCCTCATTACCAGTAAACATAACAATTTTTTCACATGCACTAAGTTTATGGTGTTAAATTTACCAAAAGTAATGTTCACACAAAATTAGGTTTGATTAAAACTTAAAATGCTATCAGTACAGTCATGGACACTACTCAACACATGATGAAAATATTATTTTGACTTTCTGTAGCACCATTAAGATTTGCAAATACAAGCGAAAGCCTGTCTCAGTCATTCGGAATTTACATAAACATTGTATAAAGAGATAACATTAAGTGACCTTTAATATCATATCAAAATTAAGGAAGAATTTTATTTTAGTTAAAAAATAAATATCTGGGCTATGCAGCATTAGAAAATGCTAGTGAAAACCTGGAATCAGGAATTTTGTTCCTGTCAATATCCCAGTATTCTAACTGCATAAAACTGCTCTCATTAAATGCCAGAGAGAAACTTCCTTGTCCCTCATCAGCATGCTTGTTGCTCGTCTCCGTGACAGTATCTCACTACGCCTTCTTTCCCTTGCATTTTCCAATGACTTGAAGGGAAACAACTACATTGAATCAATAGCTGCATCTTCTGCAAGGAAAGTTGGCTCACTATATCATGCCAGAAGTTTTTTCTCGTTAGAGTCATTCTTTCATATCTACAAATCTACCATTCGTCTATGCATTTAATATTGTTGCCATATCTGGTCTGGTTCCCCTACTGTTCATCTTGAAGTTCTCGACAAATTCCAAAGAAGGATCTGCAATGTAATCGGTTCTGACTTGTCATCTTGACTTCAGTCACACTCTCATAGATGTGATGTGGCTTCCCTCTGTCTTTTCTACAAATATTTTCATGGCATCTCTTCTGATGAGCTATTTTCCCTGATGTTCCAACCACAAGAATTTAAGCATGCTACTAGATTGGCATTTAGGTCCCCAACTTTTACTGTTGAAATAATTCAATGCAATCATCACTTCTACTCCAGCAGTTTCTTTTCTCACACTTCCTGATAGTGTAACTCCCTTCCTCTTACTTGCTTCGCTGAAAACTACAATCTTCAAAAATTTAAATGCAATGTCAGTTGCCATCTTCTGTAGCCATGATGGCCATTCTCTTATTCTTTCCTCAATCCCCCTATATGCAGTTTTTTCCCCCACTTTCACTCTCTGTAACTGCCTGTGTGCTAGTGGCTCTCCTGCCTTTCTTGGGGTGAAAATGCTTAAAAAATTGTTTTTAGCTTCTCTCAAAATGTTAAAACTTGTTTTACTTTCAAGGGCTCAGAATCAGATGAAATTGGGGAGCCAGCACTCACTTCATACCTCAAACTTATGTCTTCCGTCACTGACCTTGGATTTATAGCATGCAGGGTGGTTTTTGGAGACGTTTTATAGGGAAAATATGTGTCTTATAAGCAGCAAAATATGGTATGTTGATTTTAACTTGAGATTTGGAATTGCTCTAGCACATCAGTGGGTAAGACATCCAGAGGTTCTGGATCTCACAAAACTACTCAGGCAAAGCATGGTTACATTTTTTTTTAAATATCTGCATTCAGGAATTTTATAAAAAAAAAACAAATGAATAATGACATGTAATAAAAAATTAACCTTAAAAAATTAAAGGAAAAACAGGTTGAGTTTTAGACTTGGCATTGCTTATTGTTCAAACGTGTGTTTTTAACATTTACCTATAATTTTATTCTTTTATACTTTTCTTATTTATAGACTGTAAGTAACATTATTGCTTGAACAAGGAGAAATTTTCAGATTCGTTGGAAAAGCATTTTGAGTCATTATTTTTTATATTGGTTCAGAATAGTCAATTTTTAACAACAAAAACAATAATAATAAATATATCTCATATATTTGATGATAATTCAATACTTTTATTCTTTTCCTTTTTATTTATTGATTTCTGTTATTATCATTTAATATATATATATAAATAAAATAATATTTCTTAAAGTGATACATTTGATGACTGACTGTTCACTCTAACATCCAGTGTAATATATAGATATATATATATATATATAAAGACATTTATATATATTATGTTTAACGTTCTTTTTATATATATAAAAAGAATGTTAGAAATTAATATATATAAATGTCTTTAAATAAATTGTCGGACTATGTCCAATTCAAAAATATATATATATATATATATATATATATATATATATATATAGTCATCCACAGACAGACTGTTTTACTGTATCACAGCTCCTCAGTTTGGCTAGGCATCCGATTGCTTCAGGTTGGGCCTGAAACCCAACCGATTTGGTATATATATATATATATATATATATATATATATATAATATGAAAGAACAATGAGATTTATAATTCAGAGTTCTTAGCATTTATTTTTATTTTTTAAAAACAGTGCTCGATACAACAGTAGAGCATAATATTATATTTGTCTTTTTAAAAATATATTATCATCGCAATACCAAAATTCTCATGTTTCAAAACTGAAACTTCAATTCAAATTTAATCAGAAAAATTAAACTTAAAATACAAAGTTTCGTTATATTATCAATCAATGTTCTTGGGAATTTTGGTATTGTGATGATAATATATTTTTAAACACACACACACACACACACACACACACATATATATATATATGGACATAGGGGGCTCTGGATAGAAGTAGTACCTTTGATGTCTGACAGGCTGCACTTTTGGGTGGACGTGCATCACTGGTTCTCAACCATCTCCTAAATCTCTCATGTTGCCATGCCTCACTGAACAGTTTCAGCCAGTGGACTAAACTCACATGAGGTGGTGGTGTTAACATATTACCAATGGCCGAAGCACTTTCTTGATGCAGGTCACCAGCCAAAGCAGAAGGGTTCCTCAGGTGAACTACAACGCCCACATCTTTGCAACCAAGGTGAGCAAGTCTAGTTGGAGGACATCGTCTGTGGTCTAAACCTGGAGAGGGATGGGCTCCACCAGGTTAAAATGCCCAAGGAAGGCCACATGAGGAGCACACCAAAAAACCATTTGTGGAGATCCAGACTCTGGCATACAACCACGACAGATGAGGAAGAATGGTGAGCAGCTCAGCACATTGGCTCCCCAACTCCTGGGTTAAGGGGGAAAGAATAATTTTGAACAGAAATAATCATTTAAAATAAAAAAAATTCTATTACATTCAAAATAATTATCATTTTTTTTATTTCTTGAATTTTATAGTTGTCAATAGGGAAGACTGGAAACAGCAGAAATGTGGCTGTACAGAAGGATGCTGAGAATACCGTGCAATTTAAATGCAATGTCATTTGTTATCTTCTGTCTTCCTAATTCTTGTTCTTTCATTGTCCTCTCTCCTTAATAGTAGTTTTTCTCATATTCTCTAACACTCAGTAACCCCTTGCGTCCTAGTGGCTTTATTGCCTTTGATCTTCAAAAATTTAAATGCAATGTCAATCGTTATCTTCTGTCTTCTTAATTCTTGTTCTTTCATTGTCCTCTCTCCTTAATAGTAGATTTTCTTATATTCTCTAACACTCAGTAACCCCTTGCATCTTAGTAGCTTTATTTCCTTATTTGGGGTGAAATGATAAAAAAAAATGCATAAAGCAATGAAAATGTCATAAGAAAAATGAAAAGAAAAAAGACGCATAAAAGACCATTGAAATTTTTTAGACATATAATGAGGAAGGAAGGCTGAGGGCATTTGACACTCACAGGTCATAGTGAAAGCAAAAGGTACAGGAGGAGGTAGTGGGACATCTACTTGATGTGCTTGTGTGAATGGATGAAGGAATTCATGGTGGGATGTATGGCAAAAAGATAAACTTTACTAAGAGCTACAAAGGATAAGAAGTTGTGGAGAACCATGATCGTCCATGCCTTGAAGGGACACAGCATATAGAAGAAGAAGAAGAAGAAGAAGATGGTAATTTAATTTTAGTGGATTTTGTCTTTAAAACACTTTTCTTCTGAGGAAAGCATTAATATTGGCCGTTTTGATTATTTTGATCTGCCAACTTTTCACTACCAAGTCAAAGTAAATATCATCCTGTCTAAGACGATAAACTACATCTGGTGTCCTGGATAAGATGATAAACTACATCCAACAGCAAGGCCTCTGATCAAAAGATTCTGAGGAGTGTGGAACCACCTCTTAATCACTGGTGTTCCCAGGTCCACGCTGACCTCGGGTGGCAGCACCTGTTAGAGTCCCAACTATGGGCAAATAGTTAACCCCCAAACTGGAGTTAAAACACTTTGAAAGGTATAATACCAACAATAAATTTTTTGAAGGAAAAATTATTACCAGCGATATATTTTTATTTGGCATTATTGATTTAATTTCATTACACTTATTGAATCAGTTCCTTATGAAACTGCGCGAATATTAACCTCTTTTCAGAAAGGAAAGAAGAAATAACTGAACAAATCAAGTTGCCACCAGAGGCGAGCAACCAGAAATTATGTAATTTTGCAATTTGGAGATCCATCATTTGTCTTCCGGCTTGAGACAATCTCTGACATGTGTTCCATAGACTCGTGTGATTACCCCCACCATATCTGTCTGGATACCAGCTAGGTGGTATTCTATTCAGGACTATAAAAGGAAAGGTGTTACTCCTGCTTTCTCTTTTGCTTTATTACATAGTTGCAAAAACAACAGGAATTCTCTCTGCCAACGGAGATTTCTTCCTGCAGCAAGCCATCTTAATTTCAACCAGCCACATCACATATATACATTTTCTAACAACAAAGTCTATAAATATTTTTCTTCATTTTTCAGCTATCTGTGTACACACAAGTATGTTTTCTCTCTTGTTGAATTATGTTATTCTTTATATAAAAATATAATAATGATAATGATAATGCAACTAAAAAGAAATATGCATGAATATTATGAGAATTTAATGTATTTTTTCATGTCAGCAGAACTTCTGCCAAAAAGGCTTAAATAGATAATGAAAGCTCTAATATTCAATCAATCTCCAAATGTTCAAATCTACATGATGCGATGGATAAATTGTCGTCGAAATGACACAGAAATGGAAATAACACTGACATCTCATTTTAACAGATATACCGGGTGCGATGGATAAATTGTCGTTCACATGACGCAAAAATGGAAATCACCGGCATGTCATTTTAACAGATATACAGGGTGCGATGGATAAATTGTCGTCCAAATGAGGCAAAAATGAAAAAAAACACTGATATCTCATTTTAACAGATATATTTACCGAAATTATACAAGAATGTCTTGAAATACTAAAGAGAAAATTCATTCAATAAAATCACCATTGGTTTCAACCATGGCTTCTTGATTTCTTTGTTTAAGTTGGTGAATGCTGCCATAATCCTTGCCTTGCCGCCTTCGGTGCTACAAGATGGCCAGATGTAAGCAGTGATATGATCACAGAAATTGTCTGAAAACCATCATTGGGTTCTGCTGCTTGTGTGGCATGGTGCAGAGTCCTGGGTTCTTGCAGCCACCCTCTTGACCCTAGGCAGCACTACCTCCTCAAGGCACTCGGTATAGGCCTCCATGTTGAGTATGAGGCCCTGTTGCAAGATGAATAGAGGCATAACATTGCTATCACTAGTGATCACTCCAAACACCTTTGTAATCACTATTAGAATCATCCAACTCTGTATCCTCTGCACTGTCCTCAGATTGACACCCAAACACTTTGAAATTTTTGTATTGGAGCTTCTGGTGCAAATGCCAAGCAGTACAGCATGCTGTTTCCAAATTTTTGGCAGAGGGGATTGCGTCATGGTTGTCTTTTTCTCACCGATAGTGCCCAACTGACCCTACGATACTGTGCAACCAACAGAATCAAAAACAACATGCATGCATGAAATGAAAAATATAAAATGTCAACTGTTTACTCATCGCATCCTGTGCTTATCTGATTCACCAACTCAAGATTTTCATTTTGAAAATTTGAAACTTTTGTTCAAAAACATATAAATAAATAATTTTGATGTATTGTGTGTGTATGTATGTATGTATGTATGTATGTATGTATGTATGTATGTATGTATATATATATATATATATATATATATATATATATATATATATATATATATACATACATACAACATACAACAATCCATTTCCAATTAACAGTAAATCTAATTCATCCTTGATAATAGCTAAAGGTATAGCCAAACATTTGGACAGTTTTTGTATAATTTATCTACAGAAAAGAAAAAATTATGAGATCATATGAGAAATTATATAAAAAACTTAAAGCATCTTGTCTGTCATATTAAATGAAGCATGCATGAAAGAAGGATTGCTCCCTAAATACACAATTTATATATATATATATATATATATATACTCTCAAAGTAAAGCAAAACAACAGCGTCTATTTCAGGCCTTTCATTCCAAAGAAAGGTAGTGACACTTTCTCTCATGACTTCTTTCTCTCTTTTCTCTTTGTCTTTTTTCTCCTCTCCCCCTTCTATGTCAATATATAACTTCCGTTAAGTTAACTGATTTAATGTGTCAATGTCTGGACTTACTCAAACAATTTAAATTTGAGAGAATAGAAATGTTACATCTAACTCAATCATGTCTCTCTCCCCCCTCACTTCCTCAATTTACATATACTTATTACTGCCCGACATAAATGTGTAAATTTCTTTTCATTTTTCATTTCAACCTTTGGAAGTAAAGTCTGATGATCCACAGTCCTTTAAAGGGGCTGTGGTGAAATAATTTATTACATGGAACCTTAAAGTGGTCTGTTTTTATTTTTATTTAAATTATTAGCTCTGATTTACATTGAGCTCTCTGGATTTTATCCTCCTTGGGTCTACCCATAAGGATTATTTAGTTTTTCATAAACTATATATATATATATATATATATATATATATATATATATATATATATGCAGGTATGCAGAAAAATAGGAAAGAACACATTAAGTAAATAATCTGGAGTTCCTTAGTATTTTTGCTTTTATTTTTAAAAAGACAGTGCTCCATACAGAAGTAGAGCTTATATTATAATATTTAAAAAAAAAATATGATTCCTTTGCTACATAAGAGTTCTCATGTTTCAAAAGCGAGAGCCGAGACCCTTAATATAATTTTTGAAATTAAGTTGAATTAAGGTGTCTGGTCTCGCTTCCTCATCAAGCGTTAAGATGTCTGGTCTCGCTTCCTCGTCAAATTCTTGCTTGACGAGGAAGCAAGACCAGACACCTTAATTCAACTTAATTAAAAAAAATTATATTAAGGGTCTCGGCTCTTGCTTTTGAAACATGAGAACTCTTATGTAGCGAAGGAATCATATTTTTAAAAAAATTATTATAATATATATATATATATACACACACACACACACACATACCCACACACATTTTTTCCTCACTGTTAGTATGATTGAGTTTCATGCACAATGCAATCTTCATGCACTGATTTAAGATTGACCATTGCATAATTCAAATTTTGATATATATAGTGGATTATCATAATAGTGGATTAGGTTTGTTTAAAAAGATAAACTCATTTAATTTATAATATTCAAAAAAATAGTTTTTCATGTCCAAAATGTTTTTTGCATACCAAGTATTGAATTACCTTCCCTTGATTTCTTTACTTAGCCTCATATTCTGAGCAGTTCTTCCTTTTCATAAACAAATATAAACTTTGAAAGTTTTCCTCCTTATGCCACAAATATGGTGACCAACAGCACCCTCCTCCTTGACAATCCTGCAGCACGACATTGCCACAGATTATTAATATTCTCATGGGAAACATTTCAATATGAAATACAATAAGTTGGCAATTTTCTTGAATATATTTCATTTCTTGTTGCAATTTTAGCATCTTCATTCTTGTTTTTTTTTTCTTTCTTTCCAGTCAAGGTGAGCTAAGCACCTGTTGGTACATTTTGTTATCAGGCTCAGTGTTCATTGAGAGTGCAATGTTTTTACCAAGAAACAGGTAAGTGAATGTTTTTCAATTACGAAAATCAAGTGAACGGTCCGTTTTAATATTCCAGATTTTACATTGATTATTGATCTGATTTTGTATCAGATTATGGGTAGCCAGCAAAGGAAGTTGGTTTTAACAGACAATTGCTATGTTTCTTCTACTAAGCTATCTTCTGAAACTTTATTGATTAGTAAATATTAAATTTTCTTACATTCTGAAGGTCTAACAACATTTAATATGACTTATAAAATGTTCTTCTATTTTAATATTCTTCTATTCTAAAGGTTTATTAAGATTTATTAATACTTATAAAATGTTCTTCTATTCTAATATTCTTCTATTCTAAAGGTTTATTAAGATTTATTAATACTTATAAAATATTCTTCTATTCTAATATTCTTCTATTCTAAAGGTTTATTAAGATTTATTAATATTTATAAAATGTTCTTCTATTCTAATATTCTTCTATTCTAAAGGTTTATTAAAATTTATTAAGATTTATAAAATGTTCTTCTATTCTAATATTCTTCTATTCTAAAGGTTTATTAAGATTTATTCATACTTATAAAATATTCTTCTATTCTAATGTTCTTCTATTCTAAAGGTTTATTAAGATTTATTAATACTTATAAAATATTCTTCTATTCTAATATTCTTCTATTCTAAAGGTTTATTAAGATTTATTAATATTTATAAAATGTTCTTCTATTCTAATATTCTTCTATTCTAAAGGTTTATTAAGATTTATTAATATTTATAAAATATTCTTCTATTCTAATATTCTTCTATTCTAAAGGTTTATTAAAATTTATTCATACTTATAAAATATTCTTCTATTCTAATATTCTTCTATTCTAAAGGTTTATTAAGATTTATTAATACTTATAAAATATTCTTCTATTCTAATATTCTTCTATTCTAAAGGTTTATTAAGATTTATTAATACTTATAAAATATTCTTCTATTCTAATATTCTTCTATTCTAAAGGTTTATTAAGATTTATTAATATTTATAAAATATTCTTCTATTCTAATATTCTTCTATTCTAAAGGTTTATTAAGATTTATTCATACTTATAAAATATTCTTCTATTCTAATATTCTTCTATTCTAAAGAATAATACTTATAAAATGTTCTAATATTCTTATTCTAAATATTTATTAAGATTTATAATACTTATGTGGCATATTGTGTTAATTTCTGAATGATACTAGTGTGGATAGCTGGTAGGATAATTATTTTATGGGTCACTTTAAAATAAATATGTTTTTATTTATTTTCTTTAGAGTGCCGAGTGAGTCCTTTGATATTTGATGTAGCAAAAAGTCCATTAATAAGGTGGATATTGATAACAGTCTGGAAAAATGCCTGTTTTGGTAGTTTTGAAGTCAGACCAAGATAGGTGTAGTAGTAATGTGAGGAATTAGGTCAGAGTCAATCTGCTGTGTTCTTTTTTGCTCTTAACAGGGCAAAAATGTCAGTAGCAGATGACCTCTTGACTACTTCATGCATCATGCATGACTGTGTTATTTTGTTCTGTCCTCTCCTGGCGTCGTTTTGGTCCTCTCCTCTTCCTATCTACTTCTGGCCTAGAAGTGTCAAGTTTTTATATCCTTCTGAATATGCTCAAGAATTTGTGTCAATGTTTTTTGATTAGACAATTTATTTTATTTTACAGCGTTCCTTTCTTTTTCAATTTTTTTTTTAACGGATGTTAATGCGTGGAGCCTCCCTGATTTTTGGTATTTTTCAGTCCCAAATAAGTAAGGTCTGCTCCTGCAAGCTTCCATTGTTTTTTGGCTGGGTTCATTTCATCTTTTTATTTGAGGGTTGCCTTCTCATAGGTTGAGAGAGAAGTATAAAAAGAGAAGTTTAGAGAAAGAGAATGAAAGAGACAAGTACATTATTCAGACTATTGGCCTCATCTTTGTCGCCATATTAATTACAACGTTTCGGCTGTTGTATGCTCCGGCCTTCTTCAGAGATGAGGACAACAGTTCGAATAATGTAAATAATGTACATAATACCTCATCTCAGAAATATAGACAGATACTGAAGGGTGATAAATATGGCGACAAAGATGAGTACAATTGTCCGAATAATGTAAATAATGTACATAATACCTCATCTCAGAAATATAGACAGATACTGAAAGAGACAAGGGTTTTAAAAGAAACACAAAAATGTTTTTTTTCTTTCTAATATTCTAAAAGTTTATTAAGATCTTTTTGTAGTTATAAAATTTACTATTCTTAAATTCTGAAAATTTATAAAGATTTATGAGTTATTAAAAAATATTAAAAATATTTTTCTACTCTGATATTCTCAAGATTTATTCACGCTCACCATGAGTTATAAAATGTTCTTTTGGGATGACAAGGAGTCGTTAAAAAATTCATCCAATTTATTTGTGCTACTCTCTTTATTTTTGTTTCGATCAATCATTTGTTTCTTTGTCAATCATTTTCAGCCAATCAGATTTTCCAACATCTTTTCTGATCATTAAACAAATAATTTATTCAGTTTCTACAGGTGGGGAGGGTAATTACCATTTATTATTAATCAATGTAGAAGTGATGAATGAATTATGGATTTCTGATATTTATTTGTATTTAATCTTTATATATTGTTTATATTTTGTTATATATTTAAACAAAATTGACGTCATTTTCTACCTTAGAATCCTTTTGGCCAACGCTTTATCAAAGGAAGTCGTTGATGAAATACGGAACAATCAAGACACTGCAATAATAACAAAAGAGGAGGGAAAATTGGAATGCGATTAAAATAAAATAAATTTTAATTGTAAATAATTAATAAAATGATTAACAAGTTCCAACTTTCGGCCTGATCTGGCTCTTGTAAAAGTAGAGGATATGAGGAGATGCTTTTGGTCTCTGTTGAGACTGGAAAGTGAAAACTGGTGCTCCTGCCCATATATGGCAGCAGTACACTATTTTCGGACTGATCTGGTTCTTGTAAAGGTAGAATCAGGTGCAGGGAACCAACCTTTTCTTTTTACATATTCAAAGAATATACAAATAATATATTTTGATATCTTCTGACAAGGCATCGGCTAGAAAGGGGAATTATAACTAGATGTACAATTGCAGTGATTTTATTTACTTTAACCATGAACATGTAAGTAAAATCAGCAGAAGTTGAGTGTCGAGGTCCAGTGATGAGAAATGGTGTACGACAACCCCCAATTTGTGCATACGTGGATGACCTGACAGTTACTACATCTACTGTTCCTGGATGTCAGTTGATATTGCAGGGTTTAGAAAAGATAACGACTTGGGTAAGAATGAAGTTTAAAACGACAAAATTGAGGTCATTAATACTGAATTGAGAGATTGTGATAGAAAAGTCCCATTTCAAGATTGTAGGAACTATTATCCCATTATTAAAAGAAAAACCAGTTAAGTGTCTATGAAAAATATTCAGTGCTAATTAAAAGATATGATTGCTACCCTGAAATATTAATTTTTTGAAGTTGGCTTGAAAGCAAGAAGCTGAAAGAGAGTTTCACAATTGAAAAGTTCAAGACAAGAAACTGTTAGCAAAGAACTTATGGTTACATCTAAATAATTCAACTGTAAAATGATGAAATCTTGCCACCAATTTATTAGTGTGTTTAAATTCATAAAGTCTAGGTACAATAGAGTAAAGTTCATCAGAACAATTACTTATACAAAAGGTATACGGGCACTATTCTATGGTGGTATGAAAGTGACTGAAGGTAGGATGTCAGGTCAGGACCAGTAACATTGCTGATTCTTCTTTGGATTTTATTAAGAATCTCTAAATATATAGCAGGAGCACCAGGCAGTATTTGAATCCTGGGCAAATGGTAGACTTATGAATATGTATGATAAGGTTTTGGCGAGAAAGATTGTGTAGCATGGCACCAGAAACCAACATTCCTAGCAGCAGATCTGTTTATTTTTTTACTCTATTTTAAACTTTTATTTTCCCTATGTTTTTCTTGGTCTTTACTGTGAAAGTTTAACTCATACAATGTCTGAGTACTTTTGCCTTTCAAAAGCTATTACCAATTATTTTGGCTTTTTTGTGTTGCATCATTTTTTAAGTATCACATCTTCACGCATCATGTTGGCTTTTTTAAAACATCTTCATGTGTCAGTTTGTGTTCTTGTGTTTTTATTATTTATGAAATATATTTAGTAAGTTTGTTTCTAAATTTAATAACATTTTATTGATGTTGAGTTATTTGTATTTTATAGTTAATGCTTTTAGTATTTGTAATTGTTTTTCACAGTTTATGTGATATATTCAGTCAGTTTGGTTTGGCTTGTTTTACGGCATATCAACCTCATTGGGTTATTTAATGCTGACAAGATTTTTATTGCTGGTAATATTTTTTCCAAAAATGTATTGCTGGTAATATTTTTTCCTTCAGAAATGTATTGCTGGTAATATTTTTTCCATCAAAAATGTATTGCTGGTAATATTTATTTTCATCAAAAATTTATTGCTGGTAATAATTTTTTATTCAAAAAACTTATTGCTGGTATTAAAACCTATTTTTACACATAGTGTTTAAACACCAGTTTGGGAGTTAACTATTTGCTCATAGCTGGGACCCTAACAGGTACTACCACCCCAGTCAGGGTGGTCCTGGGAACACCAGCAATTAAGAGGTGGTTCCACAAAAGCTCCTGATCAGAGGCCTTGCTGTTGGACATAGTTTATTGTCTTACCTAGGATGTTATTCAGTCATCATTTAGCTTGTTCACAATCATTTACTTGGTATTTGTTATTGCTATTGTTATTTGATCAGACTTTTACCTTATTTGTTATTCTACACAATGATTATTATTCTGTTCCCTATTCATTCAGTCATTTACCTTGTTCACTATCATTCTACTCAATGATTACTTTCTTATTCAGTCATTCATTTACCTTGTTCACTGTTGTTCTACTAAATGATTTTCTTTGCATTCATTTATTCAATCATTTACTTACCTTGTTCTCCATCAAGCCATTTATGTCAACTGATGTTAGCAAGATTTTATTTTCTCATCAGCTTTGCAATTGTTTTTCTTCTAAGGAAGGGCATTAACCGAACAACAATTTTTTTATCTTTTTTTTTTTTTTGTCCTCTCTGTCTTATGAGGTCCTATGATGTTTAGTTACCTAGCAACTGCAAACTGCTTGCATCGGTTGGTAACCCACCAACCGGCCTGGACAGTATATTGCTGCCTATGTTTTTAGTAGTAGACTTGTCTATTCCGGACCTACCTTTGTTCACTTTTTCTTTTCTTCTTTACAACTGAATGCACGGCTAACCTATTGGTTGACACAGGCCAACTGACAACTGCAGAAAAACAGTTTCCAACATATTAACCCAACTCAGTGCACGTCTCTTAGCTTCTTGGCAGACTGTGCTTGTAATTCATGTTTGAAGATCTGTTTTAAAAAATACATTCATTTTATGAGAAGAATGGTCACTCACAGTTTGCATAATCAAAGATGTTGTTAAGTTTCTTATCGATGTTAAATTTGTTTGGTACTGAATTTTATAAATTAAATTAAATTTGGGGGTTCAGTTTTATTAATATTTTACACATCATCAATTTTAAAAAATACTTAAGTGATTTACTTTATACTAATTGTAAACCTTTGATTGTATATAATTAAATATTTATTAATAGGTGAAAATGAAGTTAAAAATGTCATACCATAGAAATATATCACCTGCATTGGTAATCATGAACAACTGACAACTATGAAAACAAAATGAGATTTTATATGTACATAGGTACATCAATAAACCCATAGCCTAAACATGAAAAAATCATTTTATAGAACAAATATGTATTTTTAACATAATCTCCTTTTTTGTTAATGCACTTAATTTAGCAGTGAATATTAATTTCATACATAGTTATATCAACAAGTTCATAGCCTAAGTATACAAAAACCATTTTGCACAATAAATATCTGTTTTTCAAAATAATCTCTGTTTATAACAACATCTATAATGTTGATTATGATGATTATAAGCACTTCCGGTCCAGCTAGGGAATGCTGGGAGCAAAACGGATCAAGCCTCATTTTGAATTAAAATAGTTAAGTTTACCATGTCTTGTGTCATCTTTGTGTTGCTTCAACAGTTCAGAAGCCAGTCTCATAGAATTTATCTTTCCACCCTAACCACAATGAAACAATCCCTTCTTTTGTCAATGCACTTAATTCAGTGGTAAACCTAAATTATATACATAGGTACATCAATAAATCCATAGTATTTTATTTTACCCTGTGCAAAGCCCAAGATCTACTCAAGGTAGATGGTTGCAGAGTACAGTTTATGCAAATATATGAAGAAGATAATGGTTAACCATAGATTTTAACAGGATAAGATTGTAGTGATTGGGGAAGCATCCTCTTGGGAGTCGGTTCTACAAAGTAGTGGTTCATGGGAAGAAGCTGCTTGAGGGGAACTTACATATCACCAATTGAATACGAAGAGGTGGTTCGCAAAACATGAAAAAAGCATTTTATGCAACAGATATCTATTTTTATCATAATTTCCATTTTTGTTAATGCACTTAATTCCGTGATGAATACAAATCATATACATAAGTTCATCAATAAATCTCTGGCCTAATGATGGAAAAACATTTTATACAACAAATATTTTTTCAACATAATCTCCTTTAAAATTTGTCTATATTTCTGAGATGAGGTATGGTAAGTATTTATACTATTTACATTGTTTGGACTGTTGTACATATCTTTATTGTTGTATTCACAATGTTTTGGCTGTTGTACACTCTGGCCTTCAAAGTTACAATGTATATCACCTGAAGAAGGCTGGCGTGCACAACATCTGAAACGTCATTGTTATATTCCATGCTAATAGGAATATATACTTGAAAAACAAGGTAGATAAAATAAGTAATGGTTTATTGTAAAAAAACAGTACAACAAGAATAAAGGTAACAGTTATGCACACGGTCGTTGCAAGTCAATCCAGTATTGAGTGCTACTATTGGAAGGTCGGTAGATCTCACGTAACTTTGAGTTGTACTCAACAGATCCCAGCTACTCTCTATAGTCCGTTGACTTACAGATACTTATAGGAAGTTACTACCTATAGAGCAGTTACTCATGGGGGTGACAGGTTATTCCATTACATCAGTCATGAGTATGGCAATAAAGATGAGGACAACAGTCCGAACAATGTAAATAGTGTAAATAATCTCTTTTGTTAATGCACTTAATCCAGTGGTAAATATAAATCCCATACATAGTTGCATTGGTAAATTCATAGCCTAATGATGAAAAAAGTTTTTATTTTTCACAACAAATATTTATTTATTTTTCAATGTTATCTATTCCTTTGTTAATGCACTTAATTCTGTTGTGAATATTAATTTTATATATAGCAACATGAAGAAGTCCACAATGAAGAAAACTTTTATTTAAATATCAAATATTTTTCAACATGATCTCCTTCATTGTTATTGCAATTATTTCAGTGATGAACATTAATCACATACACAGGTAAATTAATAAGATTGTGGTGTAAGCAAAAAAAAAGTATTTATTTTACATAAAAATATTTTAAACATGATCTCCTTTCTTGTGAAAGCACTTAATTCAGTGGTGAAAATTAATAACAGATTGCACATTATGCAGTGAAAAATTCAGATCAAAATTCAGCTAATGTCTGTATATCAGTATGTTATTTAATAATTCCATCCCAAGCAATGTGATAAAGCCTCTAAGGCACAAGGGGTTACTGAGTGTAAAAGAATATAAGAAAAAAATTATTAAGGAGAGAGGACATAGAAGAACAAGAATTAAAAAGGCAAAAGATGGCGATTGCATTTAAATTTTTTAAGATAAAAGTTGATGGGAAATCAAGAAGCTGAAATAGTCCCCCAAGTTAGAATTGAGAGATTAGAAACTGTTAGCATAGAACTTATGGTTGCATCTAGCTATTTCAATTGTAAAATGATGAGACCTAGCTGCCAATCTAGTACTGCATTTAAATTCATTATGTCTAGGTACCGTAGTGACGAGTTCATCTGAACAATTACCATGAATATATTTATAGAAAAAGCACAGGTAAGGTACATTATGGTGATGGGAAAGTGACCAGAGATGTCAGGTCAGGACTGATAATCTTGCAGAATCTGTAAAACATAGAGAAGCACCAGACGAGATGTGGTAGCAATATTTCACTGATTTGTTTATTGGAGTGCTACGTTTTATTATACAACATAAGTTTTTATTTATAAATGAATCCAAAAGATACAGGTCATAGAAACGTATTTGATCGACATCCCATAAAGCTGAATAAATTATTATTTTACATGTTAACCTGAGTGGAGACATGCTGATTCTTGTTCGAAAGAAAGAATCAGTGCATATACAAGGCTATGAGAACCTCCAAAGTAGGGCTAGCATAAAAAGTAAATACAATATGGGAGGCAGTAATAAATAAAGAAATAGTTGTGACAGCAAGGCTTGATAAGCAGCAGCAACCACAGTAGAAAACATGTAAGATCAGAGAACATTGTGATAAGACTACAGATGTATCGATTCAAACTTGTACAGATAGATTAATCAAATTCCTGAATTTCTTTACTTTTTTGCAAGAGGCTTTGCTGTTATCTGTTTGCTTCTTTTTGGACTCAATCTATTGTTTTTCTTTCTGACCATATTGATATACTGAATATCAACATGGCAGGAAGAAAGACATTAAAATTATAAGACTATTTTTGAGCGAAAAGTTTTTAAATTGATTTTCACTTCTTTTGCTTCTTGGTGTTTCATCAGTGTGCATGTTGTTGAGCTGTAGAGCAAGACAGATTCTACCATGGCCTTAAAAAAGCCCCTCTTAATATTGTCAGAGAGGGAGGACTTCCAGATGGTGTTCAGACCATCAAGGACATCCCAGGCCTTGCATTTACAGATTTTGATGTCTCTCTCTGTTGACTGGATGTTGCTGCCAAGGTAAACAAATTCCTGACAGATTTGATGTTAATTTCTCTGTCTTTGTTGTAGTTGATAAATTCTGTTTTGCCAGCATTAATGTAGACCATTGCAGCATTTTAAGTTGAATCTTTTATTCCTGTTCATGACTTTCCCAAGGGCAATAGTACAAAATGAACATAAATTATCTCAGTTGAAGCTTGAACTCGACACATCAGTTCTTATTATTCGCCAGCACCTCCACTCTTTTTTAGAAATACTTGTATAGACGTCTACAACTGGGATACTTTTGGTTTATGTAGTTTTGTGTAAAAAAATGTCATTTTTAACAGATTGTGTGGAAATAACAGTTTTGAGAATAATTTGAATTTTAGTGAAAAGCTAATGTCACCTATTCCCTAAAAGCCTTTGTTGTCAGTTTCTTCTGGCTTGATAATAAAGTTCCCAATCTGTTTCTTTCAACCTTCAAACAACAGAGTAGCATAAGTCAAACAATTCAACACATGTTTCCAGTTTGCTACCGCAGTCACACTTTTTATAGATTCAGTGACGGTCCAAATTTGCATAGGTGGAAAGAGATTCTTGTCAATGTATCTGACTCTGAGATCTATCTTTTTTTTTTTTAAATATATGACTCGTAAAGCCATCATTATCTTTTTGGGAATATTTTACATGCAAGATGCATCCAGATCCATTTTCATCCAGGGGGTAAACCATTATTGTCTAATTACCCAGCACCAAGCTCTACTCATTTTACCAGTCATAGGTTACATACAAGCAAACAATTACCCAGCACCAAGCTCTACTCATTTTACCAGTCATAGGTTACATACAAGCAAACAATTAGCCAGCACCAAGCTCTACTCATTTTACCAGTCATAGGTTACATACAAGCAAACAATTAGCCAGCACCAAGCTCTACTCATTTTACCAGTCATAGGTTACATACAAGCAAACAATTACCCAGCACCAAGCTCTACTCATTTTACCAGTCATAGGTTACATACAAGCAAACAATTACCCAGCACCAAGCTCTACTCATTTTACCAGTCATAGGTTACATACAAGCAAACAATTAGCCAGCACCAAGCTCTACTCATTTTACCAGTCATAGGTTACATACAAGCAAACAATTACCCAGCACCAAGCTCTACTCATTTTACCAGTCATAGGTTACATACAAGCAAACAATTAGCCAGCACCAAGCTCTACTCATTTTACCAGTCATAGGTTACATACAAGCAAACAATTAGCCAGCACCAAGCTCTACTCATTTTACCAGTCATAGGTTACATACAAGCAAACAATTAGCCAGCACCAAGCTCTACTCATTTTACCAGTCATAGGTTACATACAAGCAAACAATTAGCCAGCACCAAGCTCTACTCATTTTACCAGTCATAGGTTACATACAAGCAAACAATTAGCCAGCACCAAGCTCTACTCATTTTACCAGTCATAGGTTACATACAAGCAAACAATTAGCCAGCACCAAGCTCTACTCATTTTACCAGTCATAGGTTACATACAAGCAAACAATTAGCCAGCACCAAGCTCTACTCATTTTACCAGTCATAGGTTACATACAAGCAAACAATTAGCCAGCACCAAGCTCTACTCATTTTACCAGTCATAGGTTACATACAAGCAAACAATTAGCCAGCACCAAGCTCTACTCATTTTACCAGTCATAGGTTACATACAAGCAAACAATTAGCCAGCACCAAGCTCTACTCATTTTACCAGTCATAGGTTACATACAAGCAAACAATTAGCCAGCACCAAGCTCTACTCATTTTACCAGTCATAGGTTACATACAAGCAAACAATTAGCCAGCACCAAGCTCTACTCATTTTACCAGTCATAGGCTACATACAAGCAAACAATTAGCCAGCACCAAGCTCTACTCATTTTACCAGTCATAGGTTACATACAAGCAAACAATTAGCCAGCACCAAGCTCTACTCATTTTACCAGTCATAGGTTACATACAAGCAAACAATTAGCCAGCACCAAGCTCTACTCATTTTACCAGTCATAGGTTACATACAAGCAAACAATTAGCCAGCACCAAGCTCTACTCATTTTACCAGTCATAGGTTACATACAAGCAAACAATTAGCCAGCACCAAGCTCTACTCATTTTACCAGTCATAGGTTACATACAAGCAAACAATTAGCCAGCACCAAGCTCTACTCATTTTACCAGTCATAGGTTACATACAAGCAAACAATTAGCCAGCACCAAGCTCTACTCATTTTACCAGTCATAGGCTACATACAAGCAAACAATTAGCCAGCACCAAGCTCTACTCATTTTACCAGTCATAGGTTACATACAAGCAAACAATTAGCCAGCACCAAGCTCTACTCATTTTACCAGTCATAGGTTACATACAAGCAAACAATTACCCAGCACCAAGCTCTACTCATTTTACCAGTCATAGGTTACATACAAGCAAACAATTAGCCAGCACCAAGCTCTACTCATTTTACCAGTCATAGGTTACATACAAGCAAACAATTAGCCAGCACCAAGCTCTACTCATTTTACCAGTCATAGGTTACATACAAGCAAACAATTAGCCAGCTTCTTCTATGTGTTGCATCCCTTTAGGACACAAGCGGTCATAGCTCTCCACAGCTTTCTACATTGTGTGACTCTTAGCAGTTTTTCTCTCTTTGCTAGGCCACCCCCCACTCTGTTCCACAAGCTTGTCAGATAAATGGATCACTGCCTTCCCTTATCTTTCTGCCCTCAATATGCCTTGTGAGGGTTAGGTTTTCCAAGCCCTCCTTCTTCAATATGCCCAAGGAATTTCAGTTGTCTCTTCCTTTCTGTTGCTATTTTCTTTAAGACTTCTTTGTTGCTTACTCTCTCCATCCATGGAATCCTCAGTAACCTTCTGTAGAACCACATTTCTACTGCTTCCAGTTTTTTCCTCATCTTTTGGGAAATTGTTCAACATTCGCTGCCATTGAGAGACTAATGCGCCCCAAACTCACACCTGACCTCAAGAGGAACTTGTACATATTTAGTCATCGCTAAGGATGCAGGTAAAATGGGAAGCTCTCTGTACCTGACTCCACGTGCTATCCTCTATCTTTACAAGAGCCAGATCAGACCAAAAATGGAGTACTGTTGTCATATTTGGGCAAGAGTTTCCCAGACCTCACTCTCTAGCCTTGATAGTTCAAAAGTGTCTCTGAGCCCTTGTGGGTGACAAATTATTCTCCACCCTCTCAAAGGTAGGATGTGGCAAGCCTCTCGCTGCTCTATCGCTACTTTCACAAAAACTACATTACTTGATTCCACCAGATCTAACCCTCATGGCTAGGACCCGCCATACCATTTACATTGTAGCAAACCACCCACATTCCTTCCATATTCCATTGGTAAGAAGTAAGTTCTATTCGAACAGCTTCTTCCAGGAACCACTCCTCTGTGGAACTGACTCCTCCAAAGATTGTTCAAGTCTCTGGTTAACGGTTATCTTCCTCTCTTATCAATACAAACTGCCTTTTACTTTGTAACCCTCTACCTCGAGTGGCTCTCGAGCCTTGTACAGTGTGAACCTCATGGTAAAAAAATATAAGAGGATGGATACCATTAGCAATCCAGCATTCTTTTCTTTGTTTCTAATGAAGTTTTCAGTTTCTTGCAATGCCTAGTTGGAATGCCTAGTTCAGTGTGTATTCAGATCTCAGTGTTCCATTTCCATCCTCTCGTAAAATGCCTTCCAGATATTTTGAACATCTACTTGATTCATAAATCATATCTTGGGCTTTTTCTCTTGCTGATGACCAGACTTTCTGTTTTCTTGCAGAGTTGGCAGTTGCCTTTTCTCTTGCTTTCTTTTACCACCCTGTCTAGGAGGTGCCGTAGTTTCCTTTTCGAATCAACACAGTGTTATCTGCGTATCTAATATTGTTCAGATGACACCCACCAATAATAAATCCTGGTAGGGCCTCCAGTTCACTTAGGATAACCTTACTGCAGAAGTTGAATAGGTTTGGTCTGGTTTATTTTGTATTTTTTTGCATGTCAACCACAGTGGGTTATTTAATGGTAACAAGATTTTTAGGATAGGTTTGTATGAATAGAATATGTATTAATATTTTTTTTTAAACGTATTGCTGGTAATATTTTTTTTTAAATAAATAATAAATGGTAATAATTTGTTTTTCAAAAATTTACTGCTGGTAATAGTTTTTTATTTTTCAAAAATGTATTGCTGGTAATATTTTTCTAAAAATGTGTGCTGTTATTTTTACTATAAAAACCTATTTTAAAACTTTTGACCCCCAGTTTACCCATAGCTGGGACCCTAACAGGTGCTACCACTCCAGAGGTTGAATAAATCTGGTGAGAAGATGCATACTTATCTCATGCTCCTTTCTATTTTTGCTACTCAATTCATTTTCTATCTTATAGACAAAGGGAGAGAGAAAGATTAGAGAGATAGAGAAAACATAAGGAAATTCAATAATGATATAGATCTAAATGAGGAGATATAAATGAATGTAAAGTAACATTGATATTATAACATTTATAAAAAATAAAATGGTGCAAAAAAACAAAAGAAAGATGTCTGCTGGGGACTCTGTGAAAAAGTGAGAAAGGCACACAGACAATTATGAGTCATGACATCATGAGTCATGACAACGATTATCTCCCTTGTTGGAGTCTGAAAGGAGAGGAAGTGAGAAAAAGGAAACATCAAAAGTGAACAATGAAAAGGCGGTGGGCAGGTTACATTTGACTCGTACAGACATGCCCAAATACATGCTACTCAGTTCATTTTCTAACTTATCCTGGGAGCAGTTTTCTCCCAGTATAAGTTCTGGATTATTCTTATAACTTTTCCAAACAGATTCAGTTTTCCCAGCAGTTCAAACAGATCCTTGTGCTCCCTACTTTGTCAAAAGCTTTTGACATAATGCGATAAAACATAAGGGCACATCCTTCTATAGCAATAGATTTAACCAGACTAGTTTTCATGAAAACTAATTTTAGGAACTAGTCAGCTATTAGTCGAAATGACACAAATATAATCTGGATATACAAGAGGTGTAATGGTTAATAACTCAGAACAAGAAATCTGCAGCTGAGTTTGAAATCAACTCTAGTTTGTTATATTCACTTTTGCACAAATTATCTTTGGAAAAAGATGAATCTCCCCCTGCTATGGAGTAAATAGCAGTGCAGATTTTTGTTTATTTTTGTATGTGTATGAACATGTCAATTTTTGTAAATATGGATGTCCATACAAAGCATTATCAGCAAACAAGAGAGGTACTATATAAAATTTATAGGTAATTTTGTAACATTATTTCAACTTAGTTCTTCGTAAATAAGGTTATAAAGCCAAAGTACCTAAACTTTGAGAAAATATTACAATGCTAAAGATATTAATAGGAGACACGGTAGAGTTATGGATAGCGGCTTGGATTGAGGAATCGGAGAGCTGAGTTTGAATTCCAGTTGAATCCATTGCATTCACTTACATGCTAATACCCTTGGGAAAGGTATGAAACCTTTTCTTCTCCTCCCAGGTATAAGTAAATAGCAGGACATACCAGGTTCTATAGCCTTGGGTAGCAACTGGTCTAGGAGAAGGACAACTATGAATTCAAAACCTGATCCTCTAGGGTGGGGGTTGTGCAGTAGGCTAACAACCTACTCACTTAAAAACTGGCTTGTTATAGAAACCGCAGTGATATCTTACGGCCCTATGTTCCTCAAGGAATTTAAAGGCATTATATATATAAAATATTTTACATTTTTAAGATTATTGGGTATTTTTAAAATTTATATAAAACCAAAACATATTTGTTATCTAATTTTTTTTGCAATTATGGGCTCCTTACTTAAATTGCCCAAATATCAAGCTGTCAATAAATCACTGAATACATGAAAAACATCCCTCCTTAAAAAAAAATGCATTTTTGTGATATTTTAAATGAATAGTAATTAATATTTGTTTCAGTTCAGATTAATTAAACTTTAAATCAGCTAATTTTTATGAGCTCTCTAACAGTGGTTAGCAATTAATTTAAAAGAAGGCCAACTCTGAATTCAAAACCGTGCAGGTAGCCCTGACAAAGCACAGACGATGTAGCCAACAAAAGGATCATGGATTTCGTAATGACTCAATTGTGATATCAACTGCAGTTGCTGAGACAGAATAGAAAATTTAATTTGGATTTCTTGAAAATTATTTAAAGAAATTTGATCATATGTGAATAAAAAGAATAGTCAAACAAAAGTGCTCCGGGTACAAGGGTGGAGAATAGAATTAATTCTGCTTTGTAATAAAAAAAATATCATTTATTCTGTGTTTCTTTTGACTGAATTAACAGTTCAAAAATAAACTTAATCTTCTCCATGACATTCATTATCCAAAACAATTGAAACAACATCCAAAATTATAATGGATATGATCAGAAGTAAAAATACCTGTAACAATAATAATTCTGAAGCAGATATATATAAAATAAATTGCCAGAATTGTTCCTCACAATACATTGAAGAAACTTGTAGAAATTTAAAAAACTTATCTTTGAACACAAAAGAGACCTGATACACACTAATTTATCAAATACATTAGTTATACATAGAAATAAATTTAATGACAACTTAGTGAATGTCACATTTATTAAAAGACAAAGTAACTGACTTAGAAGGAAAATTCTTGAAAGTGCTGCTATTGAATCTTATCAAAATATAAATCTGTGCTAAAGAATTTTTTCAAAGTCTCCATTCCTAAAAGAATTCCTACTTTCTGAAGCCAACATTCATGACTACAAAAATTCTAAAAAATTAAAAGAAAACGGTCAAATCCTTAACCTTATGTTATTCAAAATGTATAACACATAAATTAATCACAAATTGAAATAATATAAAAACTAATTTGCATATATATAAAAAATCACTTACTCACTTTCATTTATTAGACATTGAATTGTATCACTTCAAGTCCTCCATAACTTGCCTGTTTTTTCAGTTAACGTAATGAATATTTATGAGCGTTCCTATATCTAAAAATTTTGAAAAACCAATAACATTTTTGCTCTTGTATATAAATACCTGTTACAAAATAAAATCCTTGCATTTATCTTGATAACATTCCACAGATGAAGAAACCCATTGGCTAAGATAGTCATAATATAGTCATTAGATTTGTAATTATTCATATTAATTATAAATTTTTTTTTAATTAAAATTTCCCAGCCCCCCTTCTTCATGCGCATGTGTAGTCGCATCAATGTAACAAATTTAGAGTCGGTTGAAATCGTAAAGAATGAAACACATCATACTAAAACTTTTTTCCACTTTGTCATATATTTTTTCCCTCCATATATATATATATATATATATATATATATATATATAGGTAGTAATCTGTTGGTATAATCCAGGTGAGTCCTATTCACACAATATAGAATTTGAAATATGTTAAAACTGACTCACAAAAGAGCGCTCAATGTTTATTTTCATTAAACAGAGCAAATTTTCTTTACAATTGGAATTAAGATACCTTTAGTTAATGACCATTTTCACCTACAAATTTTAATTTTAAACTTTGCAGGATTTTTCAAACTGTTTATGGTATCAGTTTGTAGTTTACTGTTTATTTGGAGAAAGAAAGAGAGAGAGTATGTTATTGAGGACTTATTGGGAGGTATGGGGAGAAGAAGGCATTGTTACTGGAATTATATTATGGAGGTAGGAGAGCCTGGGTAGGGGGAGGGAGGGGAGACTGATGAGCTGACTTATATCCTAATGGTCACACGGTCAAATATATTGACCAGTCACATGGTCATTTATATATATATATATATATATATATATATATATATATATATATATATATATACATATACAGAGAGAGAGGGAATACAGTGTATATATGTGTGTATGTGTCTAAGCAACTCCTCCGCTTCCACTGGTCCAGTTTCAACGATTCAAAGCTCATTCAAAAGCCCTAGAAAAGTTAGCTGCAGAAACAATTTTTGTTGAGCTCAGGTTCAGGGTTGCCAGATTATGCAAGGTTAAAAATATATGTTAATATACTAGCCATTATCATTGCTTTCATGATTTAAGGGGAGTAACTCTTATTTTCCTTTTGTATCCAAAATTACAGTGCATGCTTTATTATGAACTAGCTTAAAAGCTGCCCTATCAGGCAGCATTTAAGCTAGCTCCTGTGGAAGACTCTTTGTTTGGCCAACATCACAATAGCTAGAGAGGAGTAGATGCGACAGGCATCAATAAACTACAGAAGAACTCAAAATTGATTGCTGTATTTAAGTTTTGAATTAATGTTTAAGCTTACCTTTTAAAAGTTCAACGATAATTCTTCTGCTGCCACTTAAAGACGATTTGATGTACGCAGATCCTCATTTTCTGTACAAACAATTATTTTTATTTCATGGGTCACAGAACAGGGGACAATTTATAAGATAAAATTAATATAGTGTAAAGATGGGAAAATAGAAATTAGAATTAGTTATACATTCAATATTTGAAGCGGCAGAGAAACATAATAGCTAATTAAGTAAAACCTATTTTACGGAATCTATATAAATAAATACAAAATTGGAGCGCAATCATCCAACAAATTCTGAGGTTAAATAGCCCCAACTCTACTTTATAATAGGTATTTACTTGACTCTCCATGGTTGTGACACAAGGTCCGCTTAATGTGGGGAACCTGAGTGCATACATTCAGGCTAAGGACAAAAATTCCTTGATCCCCCACACCAATCCCTTTCTGGTGCAATGAGAGGGTGAAGCCTTGGGCATCTGCTCCCCTGGTTTGGGCACCTCACAGTGTGATTTTCCTCAGTTTTAAAGATTTTTTAAATATAAAAATAATTCATATATTACTCTTCTGTTAATGGCTACCTTTCAAGGCATATTAGTGTGCCCGAGTGCACTGGTTGAGAAATGCTGCTTTATATGATGTCTGTATCAGTCACTGAAACGTGGGCATTGATTCCATCAGGGGAGCGCTCCATCCTGGCTGTTGCCAAGTAAAGTTCTCTACCCAGAGAGTCCATGCCATCACCGTCCTAGTAGTCCAGTCGCCGAGTGTAGACAACCCGAATTAACCATAGTTAGCGTCTTTCTGGTAAGATCCTTGGACGCACTACTTTTGGAGTTGGCCCCATAGTTTAGTGCCAGAAGCAAGAAGAGAAGTGGACCTTTTTCCGTGGATCTGTCAGATTGTCATTAACTATAGCAATTTTTATTATTATTAGTAGTTTTTAAATAAAAAATTCCCAGCACCCCTTCTTCGTTTGCATGTGTAGTCGCATCAATGTAACAAATTTAGTCGGGTGAAGTCCTAAAGGATGAAACACATCATACAAAAACTTTTTTCCACTTTGTCATACATTTTTCCCTCCATATATATATATATATATATATATATATAAATAAAATAATAATTCTTAAAGTGACATATTTAATGACAAACTGTTTACTCCAACCTCCAGTGTTCTATATTTGGGACTCATCAGCAGTGCGCATCCACTACCGAGAATTGAAACCAGGACAGTTACGTTATCAGGCAATAACTGTGTATATATATATATATATATATATATATATATATATATATGCACATTTCATTAAAAACGACTGACGAGGTGCTTTTATTTAGTTTTTTATATAATTTCTCATGCGATCTAATAAAGTTTTTCTTTTCAGAGGATAAATTATATAAAAACTGTCCGAATGTTCTTTTTATCCGAGCACTTTCGGCTATACATTTAGCCATTTTCAAGGATTATATTTCAACTGTTAGAATTAGAAATAGTTTGTTATGTGTATGTTTTATAAAATGATCATTTTTTTTTTTTTGTTTCAAAACACGGTCAAGATATTATGTCCATGTTCAAAGTTAATATTATTAAGTGTTGGATATTAGAAAGCGCTCGGATAAAAAGTACATTGGGACAGCTTTTATATAATTTATCCTCTGAAAAGAAGAACTTTATTAGATCACACGAGAAATTATATAAAAAACTAAATAAAAGCACCTTGTCAGTCGTTTTTAATGAAATGTGCATGAAAGAAGGTTTGCTGCCTAAATACACATATATATATATATATATATATATATATATATATATATATATATATATATATATAGTAATCTGTTTTGCCTTTTTGCTGTTCCAAAACGATCCCTTAATCTAAATTAATGTTTCTCAACCTTTTGGGGGTTTTTTTTATGCTTAAAGGCACAGAATAACTGAAATGTAGAATAACTGAAATTCTTGGATGCACTTTAAATCTTAATAAAGGAAACTGAATCATGAAATTTAGAAATATGAAATTTTGGTTTAGCATTCCCAAGATTAGCAGTAGCGTTTTCTTTCTAGAGAGGTTGATAATGATGGATTTAAATCCCTTGAGGAAGGCAAAAGGGAAAGGATTATCCACTCCTTAAAAATGAAAGAATTTAGCATCCAGTGTAAAATATCAAATGACAAAGACTTGACTTAGATATGGAAGCCATGTGCTTGGTGTCTTTGTTTTTTTAAAAATAAAGATTTTTTTTTTAGATATGAAAATAATTCATAAATTACTCTTCTGCTAACTTAGGATGCACCTGGTTATTTTCGTGGTGCATTAGTATTCCCAGGTGCCATGGTTGAGAAATGCTGGTATAGATTAAAAGATAAAATGTCTATCTGTCTATATTTCGGAGATGAGGTATTATGTACACTATTTACATTATTTGGACTATTGTCTTCATCTTTGTTGCCATATTTATTACAACATTTCAGCCATTGTACACTCCAGCCTTCTTCAGGTGGTTGGAATGTCGATCTGAACCCTTTATTTCACTCTCCAAGTTCTCCACTGCCTTAACTGGGTATTGAACTCATACTCTTGGGTCTTGTCACTAGATCTAACTAACGCTTTTATCAGAGAAAAGTGATAATAACAACAGAAATTGCAATATGAGCTCTGGTAAAAAATGGTTGCTGAAGACATTAGGTTTGTAATACCCTGAAATTCATACACAGATGTCCTCAAGGACACATGGCACAGTGGATAAAGGCGTTAGTTAGATCCAGTGACAAGACCCAAAGAGTGTGAGTTCAATACCCGGTTAAGGCAGTGGAGAACTTTCAGCGGGGAATTAACAGGAGATGACTGATAACTGACATCCATTAAACATGGCACATGGAATTAGAACAGTCTACAGCGAAATAGTTCAGTTCGGCATTCCAACCATCTGAAGAAGGCCGGAGTGTACAATGGCCGAAACATTGTAATAAATATGGCAACAAAGATGAGGACAATAGTCCGAATAATGTAAATAGTATATAAAATGTCTATTTCTCATTCAATAAAAATCAGGATGCGATAGGTAAATTGTCGCCATTTGATATTTTTAATCTTGCACATGCACATTGTTTATTTTGATTTTGTCAACTGCACAGTATAGCCAGGTCAGTTGCACACTGTCTGTGAGAAAAAGAGCACCATGACACAATTCACTCTGCCAGAAATTTTGAAACAGCATGCTGTACTGATTGGCCTTTGTGCCAAAACTCCAATACAAACATTTCAGTGTGTTTCTGTGTCAATCTGAGGACAGTGCAGAAGATTTGGAATGAGTTGGATGAGTCTAATGGTGATTACAATGGTACAGCAGCTTAGAAAACTCACTTTGATCATTCTGATAAGAAAAGAGCTTCCAAATTTGTTGGTGAGGGCCTCAGACTCAACATGGAGGTCTACATCAAGTGCCCTGATGAGGTAGTGCTGCTCTGGGTCAAGAGGTTGGTTCCTGGAAGACCCTATGTTTAGCAACAGGACTCTGCACCATGCCACACAAGCAGGAGAACCCAGTTATGGCTGTCAGACAATTTCTGCAACCACATCACCCTTTACATCTGACCACTTAACCCCCCAACTGCAACTCCCTCAATTATTATGTGTGTGGCAAAGTTGAGCGAGAGACCAACAAAACTCCTTGTAACACTAAAGATGAACTGAAAACAAGGATTATGGCAGCATTCATTACCTTAAACAAGGAGAACATCCAGAAGAGTTGCAGGAGATTCCAAAGTCATCTGGAAGTCATGGTTGAACCCAATAGTGATTTTATTGAATAAATTTACTCTTTAGTATTTCAAAATATTTTGGTGTACTTTTGGTAAATATATCTGTTAAAATGAGATGTCAGTGTTATTTTCATTTTTGCATAATTTAGATGACAATTTATCCATCGCACCCTGTACATCAAAATATGAAAAAAACTGCTATATTGGCATAAGAACTGAGAGAAAGTGAAATTCAAAGCCATAGTTTCGTATAACAGATTTTCAATTTCACATTATAGTTATGTTGTAAATAGGACCTTCTCAAAAGACATTGTTTAAACTGACAAATTTCTAGAAGAAATTAAAGTCTTTCTGATTTAAAATGTAAAATTACTTTAGAAAAATAATTTTTTTCTCCAAAAACTGTAATTTCTAGCTTAGATCTTGACCTAAGCCTTTACGAAGGAGTGGTACCTTTTACATTTAAAGTATAAATAATTAATTTTTTTTCTCTCTCTAGAAAAATTTTGTGGCTTGTTAAGTTCAGTTTTAAACATCTTTCACAGATTTTAACATTTTCAAACTTCTGACTCCCATGGGATATGTTTTTAAACACTTAAATATTTTCTGACGTCTGTTGAATTTTATAATTTTTTCCTGCAAATTCTTAACATATTATATATCTTGTTAATGTTTAAGTGCTTATGGGTGTGTCAGCCTCAATACTCATTGGGGCTTCCAAAGTTTAAAGTTTGTTCAACTCACAAAGAAAAGTGGTAGAATTTCTTGAAATTCTATTCTGGACTTTTCCAGATTTAAAAATTCAGCTAAAATTTTATTTGTTTAAAAAAATCTAATTGGAACTTTAAGATAAATTTAATGAATCCCTTTAAGAGTAAATGAAAAAGTTCTACTTTACATTTAAAGCACATTCAGACTTTTTCTCAAAAATCATATCTGATAAATTTCTGAAAACATGAACAAATCAATTTCTGAAGAATTAATGAATTTTAGTTTTTAATCCAACATATCTTTATTATAGCAAACATTATTTTTAGTCAATACCTGTATTTGAGTAGTCACTCCAATTATTGTTAGTGAATACCTGTATATGACTAGACCCTCAAAAAAAAAATGGTGGAATAATGTTGCTTCTGAAGTGTGTGTGATTAATGTGATTAGAAATGTAAAAATTGAATCAACAACATAGGAGTTACTCTGCATAACAGAATTCCATTTATAAATCCATACTGTGGCATACTTCACCACATTAATTTAACTTTGATAAGAAAACCGGACTCACGCAAGAAGAATAACCGCAAGACATTGTTGTACATAAAATATATGTATATTAACAAAATGTACAATATCAAATAATGATGTGAAAGGAAACATGCATTTAAGTAAAAAAAGGTTGAATTAATCAAGAGTTGCCTCCCTTTGAATAAAATTTAAGAGTTCAGTGAGAGATAATTATTTGGTTTAAAGTTCACTGGATAAATGTTCATGAGTGTTTCATGATATGATTGTTCTTGTGATATTAATGTTGAAAAGTATTGTTGTGTCAAAAGAAGTTTTTAGTAAAGGTGTACAAACTATCATCAGCATGTGGATGTGCGTGGGAGTGAGAAGGTTGGCGCATGGTTAGAACTGGAGTTCCAACTGTCGTAGATTCGTTTGGCAGTTGAGGTCTCACTAAATGAGATGAGAAAAATCTTGGCTTAAATAAGCGACTATAGGCTCCGATTCATTGCGCGGGAAAAATTATTCTTCACGTGCAAACGATCTGATTGGTTGGCATCGACCAATCAGCGAGCGAGCTTTGCGGTGACTTAAGGAATCTTCTGTGAGCCACTTCTCCCAAAAGTGCACAAATTTGACTA
The DNA here is from genome assembly GCA_964036315.1 of Acanthosepion esculentum. Lineage (NCBI taxonomy): Eukaryota > Metazoa > Mollusca > Cephalopoda > Sepiida > Sepiidae > Acanthosepion > Acanthosepion esculentum. The sequence continues at coordinate 84,706,543 of OZ038508.1, read as the reverse complement.
CTTAAAAAATAAAGCGATTCCAAAATTGTCGCATTACTGCGATTTGTAAATTGCCTGTAGAAAATGTATTAGTGATTTATTAGCCAATGATCGCTTGGCATTGTACATGTGATTTTGTGTCTGTATGTATGTGTTCGTGCGTAAGTAGGTTCACACAATAAAAAAGGATGTAGTTGGATTCAGCATTGATTGAAATTACATGTGTGATTGCATGGCAGTTCAGCAAGACATGTTCAAGGAAGAGATAAAAACACAAAAGAGGAACTCTCTAATGCTTGGAGATTAGAAATGCACTAAGGGGCATAACTCATGTTGAGTTTCACATTATCTGCCATTTAATTATATTTTTTTTATATTTATTTTAGGGTTGACTCTTACAATTATCAAATACAGTTAATTTGGATATGCATTTTTGTACATTAAAGTTCAACAATTATCGGACAGAGAAACTTGTTAGTATTTATTTTACATTGTTTTTTATCAATTTTTAATCCTTGAAGCAAAATTTGTTGTTGCTTTTGGTGTATATCAGGAATAATCTTTTTAACTTGGTGTCCAAAATAAAAGTTCGTATTTTTACATCACCAATCAGGAGACAAAATACCACCAATTCAGATAGGTATACTTTAACGATATTTCTGTTCTACTTTCACTATCATGAAATATATCTGAGATCAAACAATCTCGGTGGCCACAGCAAGATCATGATCTTCATGAGCAATGCCATGAGTGTTCTTATCTATGTATCAGAGCCAGAAGGTAACTGCTGCACTAGAAAGAGAGTTGGGGTTGTTTCAGACCAAGTGCCTCAGAAGAATTTTGAAAATTTTCTACCACACCCAATAAAGTGCTTATATGTAGGGCCAGATCAGAGACCATTGCATTTATTGTCCAGAGAACTTGGTAGAGATTCCTCAGACATGTCTGCAGCATAGCCACTTTTATTTAACAGCAGAAAGAAAAAATTGAAAGATTCTAGGGAACATAATGAGGAAAGAGGTCTTGGAAAATGTGATACTCACAGGACAGATTGAAGGCAAGAGGTATAAAGAAAGAAAGAAAGTTTCATAACCTACCTAGCGAGTTTGTGTAAAGGAGTGGTAGAACAGGCATTAGGAGAGATAGCAAAAAGACAAAATTTATTAAAAGCTACATAGGACAGGAAATTGTGGAGAGCCATGATCGCCAACATCCTGAAGGGACACAGCACATAGAAGAATGAGCTTGAGTAAATGGATGGCAGGTTTAGGGGAGATAACAAAAAGACAAAATTTATTAAGTGCTACAAAGGACGGGAAATTGTGGAGAGCCATGATTGCCAACATCCTGAAGGGACACAGCACATAGAACAGGATGATTAATTGATTTTTTTTTTACAGCTTATCAACCATTTGCAGGTTATTTAAAGCCAGAAAATAATTTTTTGTTCATAAGAATTTGGGGTGGGGGATAATAATCATTTACTGATGCAAGTCCCCCAAACTAGGTCATAGTAGGAGGGAACAAGTGGATTCATACTATTCCCAAGAGCTTTTGCATGTAAGTGAATATAAGAAACACAATGGGAATTGAACTCTGCTCTCTGAGTTGAAAATCACAGCCATTATCCATTTCACCACCCACATATCCAGACTTACAGTACCTAGCATTATGAAGCATTAATCCATCTAGTTATTGTCCGGGCTCAAGAACCGGTGTTTCAATATAATATGGTCATAATCTCTTGCTGACATTTGACACAAAGAACTATTTGAACTACTAGGTAAGCTTGATTTGTTTGAGAAAGATATTAGAATAGTGCTGGGAGCAAACCACTTATTTACAGATAGAAAAGGATTTCAGTAAATACATAAAAATAGAAATGGGAATAAGACAAGGATGTGTCTTCTCACCAGACTTACTCAACCTTTGCCAGAGAATTTCCCTGTTTCAGTCAAAATTAATTGACTATGTTAATTATAAAATTCAGTTTATAATTATAATTGATTAATTAACTGCAATTAATTAGCCACTGACACTAATTTGGAGAAAATATTCAATGACTAGATTATTGCCACTGGCTATCTCATAATTCCTTCTTTTCCACTTCTAGATCTTTTCTTTGTTGTACAGAATTTAAACATTTTATTAGAGCAATAAAAGCAGACATATTAAAAAGCTTTTCACAACAAAAATGAAACAATTCATACCATAAAAGAGGGATAACAAAAAATATACATTGCCATAAAAAGGTAATACCGGAATATAATAATGACATCAGAGCAAAAATCAAGGGCAAAAAATTGTGCCCAGCTATTAAAAAAAATTATAAAAACCTCAGACTAAAAATATATATGCAAAAAAAAAATTAACATTAGAGACTAATTACTTTTAAGCTCATCAACCACTTCTTCTGCTTACAAAGAGATGGCTGGTAGAACTTAATATATACTGATTCCAAAACTTTCAAGTGATGCTTTCTATTAGGCCCTACTCAATATTGAGATATCCTGGCTATAAGACTATGTATACTGAATTGAAAAATATACATTATAAAGTGTCAACTATATAATTATAAAAAGCATCAAAAAGAATTTTCTCTTTGAAATTAGAAGCCTGAACGAGGTATTATCATAAACCTATGATGTAATGTGTATGGTCGGAAAATAGAATTCACTTTCATTTCACTGTCTTTTTTTCATGTCACATGTTCATCTTTTTCCTTTTCTCCATTTCTTACTATATCTCTCTCTCATTCTCTTTTATTATCAGTTTACTATTTTGATCTTTCTCTCCTTTTCTCCTTACTGTCTCTTCTCTCTCCCTCTCATTTCCTCTCTTTCTAACTTCTTTTTCCTCTTTACTTTCTCCTTTTCTCTCTCCCATTTTCTCCTTAACCCCTATTTTTTTCAATCCGTCTCCTTTTCCCACTTTTTTTTCAATTTTTTCTTCTTATTCCCTCTCACTCATTTTTTTCTCTTTACTCTCTTTTTTTCTCTTTCATTTTCTCTTTACCCTGTTCTCTCTCTCTCTCTCATTTTCTCTCTTTCTAACATTTTCTTCTTATTCCCTCTTTTCTTTCTCTCCTATTTTCTCTTTCCAACATCTTTTCACCCTCTCACTTTCTTTCTTTCCAACTTCTTTTTTCTCCTTATTCCCTCTTTTTCTCTCTCTCTCTCTCACTTTCTCTCTTTGCAACCTTTTTCTTCTAATTCTCTTTTCTCTCCCCTGACTTTCTACTCCAGCATTTTTGTTAGAATTTTTACTCTTTAATATTATTTATAAATATTCTAAAAATGTTCATTGAAAGTGTAACAGTTATTTTACTTAAATATATATATATATATATATATATATATATACACACATACACACACATATATAACCTAAACATACTTGATTCACACACGCACACATATATATATATAGAGAGAGAGAGAGAGAGAGTCTGTCTCAAAAATGTAAACACACTTCGGGAAAAGAAAGACTTGTCTTTCGTAGTTTTATCAAATTGCAGTAACACTTCTATGCATGAACTTTATGAAAGTGATCAATTTTTCTTGCAACAAGATGCTGCAAATCAACACTATCATGTGAGCTTATCTGAATGAGAATTTGGAAGGACACTGGCTAGGATGAAGAGGTGCAGTCGTGTTCCCCCCTACATTCTTCTGATTTAACACCTGCAGACTTTTGCCTATGGGGGACCCTAAAGGTTGTTGTGTATTGCAAAAAACCTGACTACATTGGCAGGCCTTAAACAAGAAATTGAAAATGTTTGTGCAGCAATCCCGCTGGACACTTTGACCAACTTTGCCCCAGCAATAGTTTGTTATACAAATAAATGTCAGGCAGCTAAGGCCACCATTTTAAGCATCTCTTGTGATTGCAGTGTCCAAAAATAATTAATTAATCTTGTGATGTCTGAATAAATTTAGTATTACAGTATCTATACTAGTTTTTCTTATCATGAAGTGTGTATAGATTTTTTGCCAGACTCTGTGTGTGTGTATATATATATATATATATATATATATATATATGTGTATATGTACACACACACACACACGCACTTTATCAATATTTGTCAAACATTTTGTCAGGAAGAAAAATGTCCGAACACCAAATATAGCACAGACTTTGTCTTTGATTTGTTTGAGATTGAGATAACCTCCATTTTGAACTGAAAAATAATTAGATTTTTAGATGATAATTAAATTTTCTATGTGTATTTTTCAATTTGATTAAGAAATGATTTTAAAGAATTTAACCAAGGTTTTTTTTTGTTTATACATTCTTGACTGTATTTTCTTTCTTTCTTGTTCCACTCTGTATCTTTTCCTTTTCCCTCTTTATCCTTTGCATCTCCCTCACTCATTCTCTATGCTTTCTTTTACTTATTATGCTCTCTCTCTCTCTCTCTCTCTCTCTCTCTCTTTCTTTTTCCAAATCATTTTCTCTTTTATGTCAGTTTTTTATTCATTTTATTTTCTTGGCAGCAAAAGAAAATTCTTTCTCCAAACATATTTTTGCCTCCAAGGTAGATGAAATCAATAAATGCTTATAAACCAAAATTTCCATTAACAATCATTGCTGTAGAATCAATATTTACAAATTTTTTTATTTACTTTTTAATGTTTGAATCGAGTTAAAACCTAAACTCACAAATACTATTATCGATACATTGATAGACATTTTTTTCAGCATTGCCACAAGAAAAAAAATGCTATGCTATAAATGAATGTTTTTTTTTAGATTGCAATCCATGATCTCGTTTCTATAAAATATATTTGTCAATATATTTAAAATCAATAACACAAGTTTAAGATTATTGAAGTTTGCATTCATTGAATTACACATTTATCAAGAAAAATATAAAATACAACAAAATGTGTTTAAATTTTTTAAAAGTATCAGTTTAAGATGAAATAGTCAAGAAAACTGTTTCAAGTCTTGAAATTATTGATTTTTATCGAAAGCAATGCAGATTTTTCCACACTTTTGGCTTTGATTTCTTCAAGAATGAGAGTCTTGAGAATTCCTGGTTTAACACAAGGGGAAGGAAATTATCTTCGGTTGAATATTGACTTTTCAAGGTTCAGTGATCAAAATTTACTTATTTGATGTCTGCCAGGAAAAAGTCAAATCCCGAGAGAAACAATTTTTACTTTGCCTACTAGTGTAATTAAATAGAAAAAGTAATTAAAATCTCAAAACTAATTGACCAATTTGTAGAATATGAAATTTTTTTTACATTAAGGTTCACCCTGTACAAGTCCTGGGAACCACTTGAGATAGAGGGTTATGGTGAAAGAGGCATAGTTTTATGAGTATATGTGGGGAAGATAGTGATCAACCCTAGACTATGAACAGGTTAAGATTGTAGTGATTGGGGAAACGTCCTTTTGGGGGTCAGTTCCATAGAGCAGTGGTTCCAAGTGGAACTTATTCCCAATGGAATACAGAGGGGGTGAGGGTGGTTTGCTACAATGTACAAGCAAGTCGGGTTAGAACTGGTGGAACTATGGAATGTAGTTTGTCCGAGCACTTTCTATAGAGCAGTGAGTGGCTTGTGACATCTCATCTGCGAAAGAGTGGTCACACACAAATATAATAACTATTATGGGATAGAGGTAGTAATTAATACTACCTTTGTCCCATATCACTGTAGCTATTTAATATGTAAAAATGTAACAGCTATTATGGGACAGAAATATATCTGTCCCATAATAGTTGGTACATAGTTTAAGAAAGGTGTACGAAAATGTACCAACTCTTGTGGGACTGATATAGTAATTAATATTATATATGTTCCATAATAATTGATACAATTAGTCTATGATGTGTACATGGATATGTAGCAAATATTTTGGGACAGAGTAAATTAATATTACATCTGTCCCATAATAGTTGATACATTTAGTATATGAAATGTGTATAAAAATGTACCAACTGTTATAGGATACAGTTATTAAATTAATTTACAGACTTGAAAATGATAATTTTCACTTCATAACTGTCTTAATAACTTAATTTTTTTTTTTTTTTAAATACTGACGTCAAAATTTTATTTGGTTTTTGTACTGATATTTGTAAATTTCTGTGGAACAAAATCCAGTGAAATGATATCTAAATCCTGAAAAAAAACATTTTTTACCTTACTTCCTCTTTGAGGATTTGATAAAAAATAACTCGTTAATTAAAAAAAAAAATGGCTGGATTTTGCTATTTAATATTCTTTATTTTCTATTAAACTATTTTGCTATCTTGTTGAAAAGGGGTAAGGAAAAATCAGCTAATCTTTGATGTTTAATCCACAAGACTATCGTCGATCAGAGCAGTACTAAATAAGAACAAGACGAGGTGTCCCTAAACATAGACAACAGAATAAGAGTAATCAAGCATTGTAGATTAAATAAAAGGTTTAGTTCAAAATTGCCCCAAAGGTTACCCCGATGAACAAACACCTGATGGAGACAAGAGGGCAAAATGTCCAAAACGTAGGAATAACAAAAATGATCCCATTCCGGAATTTTGAACAAAAATAATCGGACTCTGGTAGAGATAAAGCATGACAGAAAGAATCGGTTATTTTATGGTACCATCTTGTCGGCTTTATTGTGTATTCAAAAATTCGATTTTTCTTTTGCCGATCGCTTCCTTTATGATAATGGCATTGATGACTACATTCACTGCCTGGGTGGCAGGTTCAAGACTAGAAACATCCAGTTTCACCAAAACCTTCTCCCATCATCCATTCCCTATCACCATTTGGCTTTGCAAGAGTTGGTTGACGGTGGAAGAAAATTAGAGTAGAAGAAAGTGCCGATGGCATGAATTTGTTTAAGATGGACCTCAACTTGCCAGGAAGTGACCCACGCATTTGATTTCATGATCTTCCTCTGCGGCACATACGGAATAAGACATTGGCACTGAACCATATGTGGCAGCAATATTCTAAGCATGGATGAATGGTAGACATAGATATACAATTTCTGGAGAGAAAAATTCTCACCTGACACAGTGAACCAATTTTCTTAGCAGCTGATCTAGCAATGGATTCAATGTAGTCTTTCTGCCTCATGTCAGCTGAGAATGTTATACCAAGAAGGCACAATGAGCCACTTTCTTGGCAGTTAGCATCAGCCATGCTCAGATGATTAATGGGAAGAAGTTTAGTTTTGGTGACATTAAATTTGACAAGCCATCTTTTACCCCAGCTAACAAGGATCTTGAGATCATTTTGGACATCAGCTGCCGTTTTAACCTTATCGGCCTGATAAGCCTTACAATCGAGGCAGGAGTTAATGGTTGGGTCATCAGTGTAGATGCCAAGTTGAGAGCTGATGTCATCAGGAAGGTCACTAATGAAGATTAAAAACAGCATAGGACCAAGGATGGAGCCCTGGGGAACAACTGTGTTAGTACGAAAGGATGTAGACGAGTGGCCAATCAGGACAACTTTCATTTTATGATTTGATAGGAATGACTGGATCAGTTCACAAATGTGCCCAGACATACCGTAGCTTTTCTGCTTGTGGAGAAGACTTGAATGTCAGGCTCTGTCAAAGGCTTTCGAGATGTCCAATGCTACAGCCGGGCTTTGCCATTTTTATCTAGAGCATGATAGATTCATTCTGTAATTATCATTAGGATATCAGCAGTTGATCTAGAAAAGCAAAAGCCATATTGCTTGTCTGAGAAAAGGCCCTGTGATGAGAGATGACAAACCAATTCAGCATTGATTAGGGCCTCTAGGAGTTAGCCAAAAAGAGGCAGAAGGCTAATAGGCTGATAGTTGGATGGATCAGATGGTTCACCAGAGTTCTTAAAAACTGGAAAAACAGACAATGACTTCCAATAAGCAGGAAAGCAAGAGGGAGCAAGGCATTTATTATACAGTTTAGAGAGAACAAGAGCTAGTTCGGGAGCACACTTCCACACTACAGGGATGCCACTGGGTCCACATACTTTGTGGGGAGCAAGGTTAGAGATGATAGCAGAAACCATGGAAGGGGTTATGTGCCTATCACTCAGCAGAGAATCAGTTCTAAGTGGGAAGTTAGGCAGGGATACTCCAGTTGAGTCAGGAGTAGAGTTTGAAAAGAATTTATGGGCAAAGCCTTCAGCTTTATCAGCAAAGGGTGATAACACCTCAAATAGATTGAAGAGGGGTGGGGAATAGAGACTTTGCATTTATTGAGTAACCTATTAGAGATGCCAGTAGTCACAAAAGCCAGTGTGGTGCCTCAGTCTCTCAGCAAACAAGATCTTAGCTTCTTTGATGACTCACATTTTTTACAAGCAGTAGCAAATAAGCTCCTGTTATGATAAGAGCTGTCATGCTGGTATAGCTGGAAAAAAAGTGGTTCCTGTGTGCTATAGTGGATGAACACGCTGGTGTGAACCATGGAGAGGTTTGAAGTTTCACCTGGTATTTCCAAGAAGGGATGAAAGCTTCCACGCTGGCTTTGACCCAAGAAGAAACCTCAGTGGCATAATTTTCAATTGGTAGGTTGAAGATATTAGTTCAAGGGGCATTACAAAGAAAATCCCGGAATGAGCCAATCAGCATGCTGGTACTGGAAAGATAGGGCTTCCTGTTAAATGGATGCTTGGAAGGAGATATCAATAGCTACCACAGTGGTTCATGTTATCAAGAGGGCAGTATTATGAAGCTTGGCAAGAGTGGGGAGAGGAGGTAAGCAATAGATCCAGTAGAGAAGCATGCTGCTCGGTTTGGCTAGGGAAATGAGTAGGGAAAACTCTCAATTCAGTTTGATAAAAAAATAAAGTATAATAAATGACTTCTCCCACCGAAATTGATCTGCTGACCGATGATTATGGAGGCTTAATCACTCTGAAGGCTATTATTTATTAAATGATGCCAAAGGTAAGCAATAAAACATTTGGAATAGCTTAATTGGTTACTTCAACGGAGATTTTAAAATCATGATGATATGTTTGTTTTTATTTTCTTTCACATTTTGACTTTTTGAAATTTTGTCTTTCTGACATTATGTCCATTCGTCATTTTGTCAGTTTGACTCTTATTTTCCATTGTCCAATTTGTCCATTTGATAGTCTGTTTGACATTTTGTCTATTCATCTTCTTCTCTTTTGGCATTTTATCCTTTGACACTCTGACCTAGTAGCAGTAAATACAATTCTACCAAAAGCAACGTTGCATACTTCGACAGGATCTCTGGTTAACAAAATGGGTAATGGTCTAGAAAGTGAAATTGGTAAACTGAGTTCAAATCCCACCTAATCTGTTGCATTCACTTTCACACTAATGCTAAAGGCAGGAACTACTCCATGATCTTTCCCAAGAAGTCATGGCAATTCACAGATATAAAGAAAAGGAATCTGTGAGAAGGACAACTCTGAATTCCAAACCATGGAGAAGGGAATGGGAAACCACTCCCCTATCTTTCCCAAGAAGTCCTGGCAATTCAGGGATAATAAAGAAAAGGAATCTGTGAGAAGGACAACTCTGAATTCCAAACCATGGAGAAGGCAATGGGAAACCACTCCCCTATCTTTCCCAAGAAGTCATGGCAATTCAGGGATAATAAAGAAAAGGAATCTGTGAGAAGGACAACTCTGAATTCCAAACCATGGAGAAGGCAATGGGAAACCACTCCCCTATATTTCCCAAGAAGTCATGGCAATTCAGGGATAATAAAGAAAAGGAATGAAGGAAGGAAGATGTGGTGATTGCATACGTCCTGCAGGGACATGGTATTCACAAAAGTACTTGGACAAACATGTTTGTTTCTGCTTTCTATTGTCTAATATTTTTATTCCATAAATGAGTATTTTCTCATTTGTACTGGATTGCCGTTAGGGAATCTGTTTTGTAGTGTGGGACCATCTGAGTCAGAAATATCTTCTGCTACATCTTGGTGAATGACCAATCTCTGACAAAAAAATAAATAAAAAAAAATCACAGAAATGGAGAGAGATGTAACACTGGAAGAATCTCGATTTCCTCAGGAGAATCAATGCAAATTGCAAGGAATTATGTCTGTTATGAAATTTGCCTGAATCATATCTCCAATGATAAATACCAAAGTCTCATGTTTCAGAGAAAATTGCCCCAAACAAGATAAATGCTGATTGATTTTCTTAAATCCGGATATCATTTATTTTGTATTTTGGCTTTTATTTGGAATAAGCCAGTCAAATTGAAAGACTTTCTTTTTTTTCCTTTTTTTTTTTATTGGCCTTTATTGACTCTCCAATATAGAAGAGCAGAAAATGTGTTCAATGAATGACATCATATTTTTGATGTTGATATATATTGGCTGTTATGGAAGTTTACACTTAAGTGGGTTTAGGACAAAAAGTGCATCTCTATGCTAGCTCATAGGAGACAACCAAAGGTCAGTTTTATGTGCTATATATGGATGTGCTGAAAAGTTTGGCACAAAATATGCTGACTCATGTAGATAACAGTGCATCTGAAAATTATATTTGGTTACAAAAGATTTTTAAAAGCTCTGATCTTATTACTGATCTCTGAGTGGAAGTCAGACAATAAAACGGTCATCTAAGGAAGACTGGAGGACACAATAGTCGAAACATTGTGAGTATAACAATCAAGATGAAATTGCTGGTCAGCAGAGCAAAGTATATAATAAAACAGACACCTGAAGAAGGCTGGAAGCCACAATAGTCGAAACATGTGTATAACAACTAAGATGAACATGCTGGTTGGAAGAGCAAAACATATAATAATGGATTTTCACTCCTTTATGATTTGCTGAGGCAAAATAATTTTGTATTCTATTGTGAGTTTATTTTCATTTCCTCCAAAGTGTCATTGATTTTGATGTCAAATGTAACTTAAAGTCTTCCATAAAAAATCCGATAAGTGTCATTTTTTTTTTCCAACACTAGTGCAACAAGAACATGCAAGTTGACATCCTTGCATAATTGCCAAGTGAGGAATTTTGTTCTTTTTTTTTCTGACATTTTGGATGTGCTGTAAGCTGACATAACCGAATGAGAATCTTTCAAGTGTCATTTTGGTCTCCTCTCCATTGAACAGTCACCATGAGAACTGACACGACAGACATTGTGTCACTCTGGGGAAAAAGAGAACAGTGTAGTTGTTATGGATTCGATGATACACGGCTGAAAGGCAAGATTTCTGTCAATAATTTAGTCTTGTCTTTGTAGAATTATGCATCACTCAAAAAGGTTCCTATTCTGAAAGGTTCATTATGTTCTTGTTACCATTAGCAACTTAAATGTCAGCTGTTGAAAAGGTTAGTGTTTGTGTTTGTAAGTTTCTTGAAAACTCATTAGGTTGTGTCAAAATCCTTCTGCTTTGTTAATCAAATTCATGAATCAATACAAAAGGAAAAGCTCGATTCTTCCTGGAAGCCTCTCATCGTCTATCGCAGTGTTTCTCAACCTCTTTAAGCAATGGCACACCTAAGAACAAATGAAAATATCACGGCACACTTAGCTCCATTTCAAATTACAGGTGCACAAAAGTGCAAAAAATATTGGTATGAAAGAAACTCACAAGAATTTTCAGTACAATTAATATCATTTTCATTTTATACAAATTTCAGAGTAATATACTTTTAAAAAATTTTAAAATTTTAAAATCAAATGCTAAGTGCTGCATTTCGGAAACTTTGACAGTATTAACTCATCATTCAATATAACTTTGTAAAAAGTTTGAATTAAACAAAGAATTTTGAATACAATTATATGAAAAGAAGGTTAATATTCAGTTATTCAAAAGAAGGAAATTAAAAAAATAAAATTATTTAAAAAAAAATGAATATTAAAACAAAGTATTTAAAATAACAATCGAAGAATAGGGAAAAAAAATTTGAAAAAGTTTGATACTCATTTAATTATTTAAATTACTATTACTGTACTATTAGTAGTGCCACACCCACACATCTTCCATGACAATATTTTGCTGCACACTTAAGACAATCGTGCAACACAATTGTTGAGAATCACTTGTCTATCTGTTCATTACTATTGCAACATTGTTAAGGGAGCAATCTACAATATCAGACAATACTTTGAAATGTCATGAGTTCACCCCATATTTCATTACCTGTAATAGGTTTACCTATTTAACACCATCACATTGTATTATAATTCTTATAGTTCTTCTGTTTAGTTAACTATTTAGTTAACTAAATTACTAAATAACAAGTTAGTAATTTAGTTAACACGTGCATTACACTCTGACGTTATCTTAGATATATGTTCAGATGATCTCCACTCTTCAGTTTTACCAGTTTAGGCTATTGTACCTAGGATTCATGTTACATCCATGGAGCCGAATCACCCACATTTCTTCCATATTCCATTTGTAAAGAATAGGTTCCACTCAGCCAGCTTCTCCCTGAGAACTGCTACTTTGGAACAAACTCCTCTCTGGATCCTTTCTGAAACATTACCTTTTTAACCTCTTCAAGTCAAGAGCCTCCTTATCCTCGTAATCTGCCTTTGCCCTCCTCTTATGTCCAGAAGCTTTCTACTATGTGTGACTCTTATACCTTGTATTGGTAATCTAACGTAAAACACCCTGCCTGTTGCAGCTATGTCCTGTCTCCCCGATGGTTCTGTCCGAAAATGAAATCCACCCGATCTTCCCCCAGGGAACTGAAGGAACCACCACTATTCGCCACGTTGTGAATTCTTGATCCGAACAGCAGTGTATCGGTCTCCCCAGAATGGTCCGGTGGGAAGAGGAGGAAATGGTTGGGTATTACGCTGAAAGAAAATCATTATTCATGCAGAAAAAGTTCTTGTCGTAGCCGCAAAGACATGAAAAAGAAAAAATAAGCAACTCTTTCGGTTCCTGTACAAAGAGCCTTTTAAGGCCACTGTTTTTATGTCACTACCGAAGAATTTACACGAGTACAAAATGTCGTAACGAGGTTCACTTGCTTGAGGTCAGAAGTGACAGAGAGAGAGAGTAGGAAAATTTCTGCCTAAATAATTTCAGCTGATCTAAGGGAAGTAATTCGGGGATCTTTGTCAGAGCGTGTAATTATAGCAGTTTGTTTTCTCAGCTTTGTTGGCAAAATTAACTGGTTTCCTTCAGGGTCTATTTCTACTTCTGGGTTCGGATCGGACCTTTTTGGCACGTGACAACCAACCAACCAGACCAGGAAATTCCAACAAGCTGTCTCTTCCACGTTCTGAGAGCCACTCTGTTCTCTCCCCGGTTCTTCAATCCAATCTGATCTGGTCTCTGATCCCCACTGTCTAACTCAAGCGTGCAGGCCGCTTATATAGAGAGAGGCGGAGCTAAACAACTTCTAGGTACCGCCCACGAATTTTAATATGCAAATCGCCTTGACGTTTTTCTGGTCTCCGAAACTCTGCGGGAAACCACTTCTCAAATGGTACTAAAATGAATTCTGGCTCCCTGCTGGGTTTTCCGTAGACATCATCTACTTGAGTTTTGCCAAAAAAGTCCGTGTGTTAGACCACCCAAAAGTCCAATTCGCCATTTATCATAAACTTTACTTTAACGAACCTGTCTTTTAATCACTCTGGAATTATTACATTTAATTAACTAATAACTCAACCCCAGAAACAATTATTAAGAAGGAAAAAAAAACAAGAAAAAAAAACCAACTTATTTCTGGAATTACTCCGGAATCTCTTCTACCCAAGTAATTAGCACCTTCATCCTAATTCTTTTGCACTGTGGATTATTAAATCCACCTGTGGGAGGGCTCTCTCTCTATGTCACAGTAAAAAAAAAATGAAATTATGAACCATTCTGTTTTGATTGGAAAGAGAGAAGAAAAAGATATATCAGAGATGCTGTTTGGTTGGACACTGAATGTTAACACCTGCTGGCAGTGAAACCAAATAATATTCAGATCCTAAAGCCACCCTTTCTGCTTAAAGAGAGAGGGCTGTAGGGACTTAATATATGTAGTTTTCAGGACTTTTAAATGGAAATCTGAATGTGTCTTATGAAGAACACAAAAAAATGTCTTGTGTAAGATGAGGCACGTTTATGATTAATTAATGTGTGTCAATAGTTATTTTTTTATTTTCAATATTCAATACGCAAAGAATGCATGTCAGTAAAAGCACAAAAGAGGCCTTGGATTGCATGCAGAGATGTTTGCCAACACAAGTTACATCCAGGTTTTTCCCATGAGCAGCAGGGGAGGTTAACATGTCTCGATATGGGCTTCTCTGCAACTGGTCAAGATCCAGGTCTTTGTAAGATGCCTCATGCCAATAAAAACGGGGCAAATCAGCAGTTGGCAAAACACTGTCTTTTCAATTCTGTCCCATGGGCATTTCCGAGTCAGCGTTATTATATTACCTCCCATCTCTTTCACCACTCTGCTTATTGTCCACCCCCACCCATAGCTGCAGGGAGATGAGAGCAATCGGTTAGGTGTTTCCCCCAACCTTAACACACTCTTACAACACAA
>OZ038508.1:84682114-84687114 GCA_964036315.1 Acanthosepion esculentum | reverse complement strand
GAATGCATCTATGGAAGAAAATAGGCATCAGATTAAACTGACACCAGAAGGTAATGGACTCAGAGTTTATTTTTTTAATTTTTTTTTTTTAAGTTGATATTATTTTTCCTGTTTTCATATCTTAGTATGATATATTGAAAAACGTTTTGGAGGTGCAATTGAGTAATGAATAGTGGCTTAGATTGGGGAATTGGATAACTGAGTTCAAATTCATTACATTCACTTATGTGCAAATACTCATTGGAAAGTTAAGAATCCATCTCTTCTCCCCCAGATATGGGTTGAATAGCAGGACAAACTGGGTCCTATAGCCTTGAGTGTTAACCAGTCTAGGAGAACAATTCTGAATTCAAAATCTCCAACTATAAGTTAAATAGCCTCACCAATCTGCAATTGACCAAGCATGGTGAGTATGGCTATACCCCTGAAGAATGGCCACCTCGAGGTGGTGTAATGGTTAGCAAGCTTGTCTCGCTAGAACAATTACGACTGTGTAGTGAGTTTGATCCTCACTGGGTGCCCCATACTTTCGGCCTTGTGCCACATCTAAGCTATGCTTGAAAAATCGCTATACCCCTGAAGAAATGGTCAGTCAGGGAGGGGTTCTTCCAACAGGGTTGAGAAGGCACTGGATTTGGATACTAAAACGATCTAGAAAAATTTAAGCTCCATTTAATATCTTCCTTGCATAAAGGAAAAAAAAGTTTTTCTGAATCCGACTCGGGTAAAGATATTTTTTAAAAAAAAATGTTTGATGAGTATATATATATATATATATATATATATATATATATATATATTCATCCTTTTCCTCTATCTCTCTTTCCATAAATACCTACATAAATCTATAATGATCGTAGGATATATCACAAATAATGTTTAAAAAAGGAAAATATTTTTTTGTAGAAAACAAGGTAATATTATTTTTATTTCTGTAATGATATTATAAAAAGAAGAATTATGAGTAAGTCATTTCAAAAACATGAAATATTTTAAGATACAATACAACATTTTTCCGTCTTTTAATGACAAAAAAAAATGATCACCAAAGCCAGTTGTTTATGCAGCTAATGCATTTTCCGTGTTTCCTTAAATGGATATTTACGATTGCTTGCCTGCCATTCTTTCAGACAAAAATATGTCTAACTTCTACTCTTCAATGTCAGTATTTTTTCTCTCAATATATCATATCATTTCAGAACATAGTTCTCCACAGCTTATGGTCATTCAGTATTACTTATCCCTTTATGAATTCTTTCTTGACTTAGAGCCACATCATGTTGAAACACCGGTTCCCATATGATCCCCAAAAGTTAAGCAATGTTGAGCTTGGTCACTACCTTGATGAGTGATTGCCCGGGAATACCAGGTGTTGCAAGCTTGGAGGCATGGGTGGTGTAATGGATAATGGCTTGGTATAGTTAATTGGAGAGCAGAGTTCTAATTCCTGCTGGGTTTGTTATATTCACTTATGTGCAAATACTATTGGGAAAGGTATGAATCCATCTCATCTCCCCCAAGCTATGGGTTAATTAATAAGACTTGTAGCACTAAACCATTATTATTTTTAAAAACTTCTTACAATATAAAAATATTTTTTAGTTTTAAATAATCTGCAAAGGGTGGCTAAGCCGTAGAAAACAAATCAACCAACCTCTTATTTTAGTAGGCCTTATTCCATGATATCTGTCTATATTTCTGAGATGAGGTATTATGTACATTATTTACATTATTCGGACTATTGTCCTCATCTTTGTCTCCATATTTATTACAAAGTTTCAGCCTTTCAGTATCTGTCTATATTTCTGAGATGAGGTCTTATGTACACTATTTACATTATTCGGACTATTGTCCTCATCTTTGTCGCCATATTTATTACAAAGTTTCGGCCTTTCAGTATCTGTCTATATTTCTGAGATGAGGTCTTATGTACACTATTTACATTATTCGGACTATTGTCCTCATCTTTGTCGCCATATTTATTACAACGTTTCGGCCTTTCAGTATCTGTCTATATTTCTGAGATGAGGTATTATGTACATTATTTACATTATTTGGACTATTGTCCTCATCTTTGTCGCCATATTTATTACAATGTTTCAGCCGTTGTACACTCCGGCCTTCTTCAGGTGGTTGGAATGTCAAACTGATCCCTTTATTTCACTCACTGGGGTAGACTGTTCTAGTTCCATGTGCCACGTTTAATGGATGTCAGTTATCAGTTATCTCAAGGACACATGGCACAGTGGATAAAGGCGTTGGTTAGATCCAGTGACAGGACTCAAAGAGTGTGAGTTCAATACCCGGTTAAGGCAGTGGAGAACTTTCAGAGGGAAAATTAACAGGAGATAACTGATAACTGACATCCAGTAAACATGGCACGTGGAACTAGAACAGTCTACCCCAGTGAGTGAAATAAAGGGTTCAGTTCGACATTCCAACCACCTGAAGAAGGCCGGAGCGTACAACAGCCAAAACGTTGTGATAAATATGGCGACAAAGATGAGGACAATAGTCCGAATAATGTAAATAATGTATCCCATGGTAATTTACCATTTTTAAATGTCTGTTGTATTTATATCTGAGATAAATGAAGACATGAATATATGTGTGTGTGTATGAAGACATGTATATATATGTGTGTGTATGATGACATGAATATATATGTATGTGTGTATGAAGACATGTATATATATGTGTGTGTATGATGACATGAATATATATGTGTGTATGAAGACATGTATATATATGTGTGTGTGTATGAAGACATGAAAATATATATGTGTGTGTATGAAGACATGAAAATATATATGTGTGTGTATGAAGACATGAAAATATATATGTGTGTGTATGAAGACATGAATATGTGTGTGTATGAAGACATGAATATGTGTGTGTATGAAGACATGAATATGTGTGTGTATGAAGACATGAATATATGTGTGTATGAAGACATGAATATGTGTGTGTATGAAGACATGAATATGTGTGTGTATGAAGACATGAATATGTGTGTGTATGAAGACATGAATATGTGTGTGTATGAAGACATGAATATGTGTGTGTATGAAGACATGAATATGTGTGTGTATGAAGACATGAATATATGTGTGTATGAAGACATGAATATATGTGTGTGTGTATGAAGACATGAATATATGTGTGTATGAAGACATGAATATATGTGTGTGTGTATGAAGACATGAATATATGTGTGTGTGTATGAAGACATGTATATGTGTGTGTGTATGAAGACATGTATATGTGTGTGTGTATGAAGACATGTATATGTGTGTGTGTATGAAGACATGTATATATGTGTGTGTATGATGACATGTATATATGTGTGTGTATGATGACATGTATATATGTGTGTGTATGATGACATGAAAATATGTGTGTGTGTATGTAACATGATTTGACAAATGTTAAGGATTTCAGCACACAGAACAAATTTGCCACATAAATGGAGGTTAACATCCTCGGACATGTGCAAGGTAGCTGTTAATCCCATGAAAGGATTTATCTGTCCTTTGATTGGTCTTGTCTTTAATTCAGATGGATCTCTAGCCACCCTTCTCATCAGAAAAGCCTTGTGGGGGAACTATTTTACTTACTCTTTTTTTGAAAACCACCAAATGCTAAAAATATTCCATTTTAGTTGACATTTCTGAGGAGAATTATTATCATTATTACATGCTCTGCAATTAGGACCAGTCCAATGATTCTGGTTCTTATCCTCACAACATTTCAATTATTTTACTTTCTCGCCTTCTTCATGTATCTGCCTTATTTACAACTATCTTGAGTTTTCTACAAAATGAGTAATTTTCTAAATCGTGGAAGAAAATTTTTATTCCAATATAAAAAAGAAGATTGATATTTTCTCCTCTGGACAGAGCTTGAATTTATTGTTATAGGCTGATGCTATTTTCCTTGTTTTCCATGATATTTTTCTGTATTTTAGTTTTTGTTTTCCCATATATGTTTAGAAAGGGTTCCCATATCTACTATTTGTAAACGATATTTTGTGTGCACAGTTTCTCTGTTTCCAGGGTCCTTCAGTTACTCCTATGTATATTTTTTCTCATTATCTGCTGATTTTATAGTGGCTTGGTGTATTATATTGTTTTGCAAGCATTTACCATTTTGAGGGACATCTATGCTTTGCCTTGCAGTTAAAGGTGGTTTATGGTTATCTGTTGTGCTTTTTTAATATTTGCATCGTGTTCTCACTGCAATTGGTTTGCCTATCATCTGATTCACACACCGTCGTGGTATTTTAATAAAGAAAACAAATAAAATATTGCAAGGCTTGATTGATAAGTAAGGTCTCCAATCCTATAAAACAAGTTTTAGACCAGATAGAATAATGAAACTGATATCTAAATGAAGTCAATTTATTTCTCTTCAAAATGACATGAACTGATTGATAAGTAAGGTCTCCAATCTTCTAAAACAAGTTTAGACCAGATAGAATAATGAAACTGGTATTGAAATGAAGTCAATTTATTTCTCTTCAAA
This sequence comes from Acanthosepion esculentum, assembly GCA_964036315.1. Lineage (NCBI taxonomy): Eukaryota > Metazoa > Mollusca > Cephalopoda > Sepiida > Sepiidae > Acanthosepion > Acanthosepion esculentum. The sequence goes on along the minus strand of OZ038508.1, from coordinate 84,682,590 downwards.
ATGACATGGGCTGATTGATAAGTAAGGTCTCCAGTTCTATATAACAAGTTTTAGACCACATAGAATAATGAAACTTGTATTAAAATGGAATATATTTATTTATCTTCAAAATTAAAAGTTTATATTGCAACATTGTCAGAATTTTCTGTTACTCATTTTCCAAAATATTCTATCCAGTTTTTCATTGAAAACTTTCTGGTTTACTTTTGATATAATTGCACACTTCAACTTCAGCATCAGATTTAAAATGTTTACCTTTCAATGACTCTTTTAATTTTGGGAACAGCTAGATTGCAGAGGGTGAGAAATTGGTGTTTTATAGAAAGCGTACAATAGTTGTGAATTTCTGGCTTCTCACCATTTGCCAAATGCAATGAAACCTTTTGGTTATTATGGTGCAAATAAATCTAATCTTTTCACGTCTTATTCTGTAGATGTGTTGCTTGAGTGTTTGCAAGGTTTCACTGCTTTTTATA
>OZ038508.1:84669614-84679614 GCA_964036315.1 Acanthosepion esculentum | reverse complement strand
ACATTTTTAAAAATTTCATTAAACCTTTTCTGTGTTAATTTTGCTTTAAATGTATGAATTTTCATTTGACTATTTCAGTGATTTTATTTATTTTTTATCACTTTGTATTTGATGGATAAAAGTCCAATCAGAATTCAATATTGGTGGCCACAATCTTCACAAGATATGGCATGCAATGTTGATAGCAGACACAGGACAGTACAGGAACTCTTACAGAAGTCAGTAAATGAAAGCAAGAAGAAAGGAGTAAAGAAGGCAGTATGCATGGTTGTTAGCAAAAGGGACAGCCCAACTGCAAATTACAAATTGGAGATGTCAAAATCCAGAAAGTAGAAAAAATTAATATCTAGGTACTGTTTTAAATTCAAAGGTGCAAAATATGCCTTCCTAAAGCTAAGGAAAATATTAAGAAACAGGAAAATTTAATTAGAAACAAAAAACAAAGTGCTGAATTGTTATATAAAGCAGTGAATACTGGATAATCATCTCACAGATGAAGAGACTTGAGGCAATAGGAATGTGGTTCTACAGAAGAATGATGAGAATCCCACAGACTGAATATGTGACCAAGATAAAGTTTTAGAGAAAATGGAAACATAAAGAGCATTCATACTTAGAAAGAGCCAGTTGAAATGTCTAGGGCTCATAATAGGGAAAGAAGGCTTGGAGAATTTGACACTCCCAGGAAATATTGAAGGCAAGAGGGACAGATGAAAGTAAACCTACCTAATGAGCTTGTGTAAATGATAGGAAGAACAGGGATTAGGAGAAGGACAAACTTTACTAAGCTACAAAAGACAGAAAAATTGCCTACTATATTGAAAAAACACAGCACAAAGAAGAAGGAGGGGCTTGTGTAAACTGATGGCAGAACAGGGGTTATGAAAGATATCAGAATCCAATTTCAGGGTCTTTTCACTCTTGTTTGAGGAACCCTTCCCTGATTGACCATGTCTTCAGCAGGTGTAGCCATACTCACCATGCTTGGCCAATTGTGGGTTGGTGAGGCTATTTAATCTATAGTTGGGGGTTTTGTCCTTTTGCTAGACCAGTTGCCAACCAAGGCTATAGGATCTGGTCTATACTGCTGTTTACCTGTAGCTGGAGAGAGAAGGAATGGATTCATACCTTTCACATGGATATTTGCACATAAGTGGATATAACAGACCCATTAATCAAAGCACGGTGGAGTAACCGATAGCGGCTCTGATTTGGGAATTGAAGAGCAGAGTTTGAATTCCAGTCAGGTTCATTACATTCACTTACATGCTAATACCCAAGGGAAAGGTATGAATCCTCCTTCATCCCGGGACAGATTGGATTCTATAGCTTTGAGTAGCTACTGGTTTAGAAGATAACTCTGAATTCAAAACCGTCTTGGAGAGGGTTGGTCTCCGTCAGACTATCTTGCACAAGAAACATTTTATCTATTGCGACCGTAGTACACATGGTGCACCTACAACCCTTATGGATCACAGGATTCATGATCAATTGAATATGAAAGACCCAACTGGAATTTGAACCTGGCTCTCCGGTTTCCAATTCCAAGCTGTTATCCATTACACCACCTGCACATCTAAGCACCTGGTATTTTGAGGCACTTACCCATCTAAGTCATAATGAGGCTCAACATTGCTTAACTTTGGTAATCATACAAGAATCAGTGTTTCAAACATGTGACTGTAAACCTTCCCACAAAAGAAAAACCAGACATACTTTATAGAAATTCCTTCATTAAGACTGTAGGACCCAGTCTGTCTTGCTATTTTACCTATAGCTAGGGGGGGTAGAAGAGATGAATTCATATCTTTTTCCAAGAGTATTTGTATATAAGTGAATGTAATGAATGGAATTTGAACTCGGCTATTCATTACTCCACTGTACCTCCCGATGAGAAATAGCAAAAAGGCAAACTTATTAAGAGCTACAAAGAACAGGAAGTTCTGAAGTGCCATTATCGCCTATAGGAGAAGAATTTGATGCATAAGATGATCTTTTGTTTAGTATTAAGATGAATTTTCTTTTGTTTTACTGGGAAAATAGGAAGAGCCATGTTTGCCATAGATTTGTGCTGAGCGAATTTTCAAGCAAATTACACAATTATAATGTAGTCGATAACTTGAACTTCTAGAAGTTGATTACAGAGCTGTAAGTAGTTTCTGAGATCTGATTACATATAATAGCTGTTCTTGGAAAGACAATATGCAACATGACAAGCCAGAGGCAGGTGCTTTGAAACTGTCAGAATGACAGGTAATGCATGGGTGCTGGGAGGCTGTCAAGTTATTTGTATAATTTCGCTCTCCACTAATAAATACTCACTCGATTGGAAGGAATTGGAGAAGAGCCTTTTGGGAGTTATTTACTGGTTTAAGAAAAACAGCACAGTGTAATGATAAATACATGTGAAGAGATTAAATTTTGAACTTTCAACTTTACTGTTATATATAACCGGTATTGCACCAATAAGCAAATTATCTGATTACCAATTATCTTAAAATTATTTGGTGATTAATCGATAATCGGCTATGGGCAGATAATGTAACAGATATCAGAGCAGAAAGGGAAATAGACAAGCTCAAATTCCAGCCTACTCTGTTGCATTCACTTTTACACAAATACCCTTGGGAAAGGTATGAATCCATCACCTCTCTTCTCTTCCCAGCTATAAGTTAAATACCATGGTTAACTGGGTTCTTAAGCCGTAGCCCATCCTGGTTATGACGATAAACTACATCTGCATCCTGGGTAAGACGATAAACTACATCCAACAGCAAGGCCTCTGATCAGGAGGTTTTGAGGAGCGTGGAACCACCTCTTAATTGTTGGTGTTCCCAGGTCCAACCTTACCTGGAGTGGTAGCACCTGTTAGGGTTCCAGCTATGGGCAAATAGTTAACCCCATACTATGGTCAAAATACCATGAAAGTGTAAAAATAGGTTTTAATACACCAGAAATACTTTGTAAAAATTATTACCAGCAATAAATTTTTGAAGAAAAAATTATTACCAGCAATACATTTTTGATTAAAAAAAAACAAAAAAAAAACATTACCAGCTATACATTTTTTAAAAAAAATATTACCAGAAATAGATTTTTGAAGGAAAAAATATCATCAGCAATACATTTTTGTAAGAAAAAAATATTACCAGAAATAGATTTTTGAAGGAAAAAATATTATCAGCAATACATTTTTGTAAGAAAAAAATATTACCAGAAATAGATTTTTGAAGGAAAAAATATTACCAGAAATAGATTTTTGAAGGAAAAAAATATTACCAGAAATAGATTTTTGAAGGAAAAAATATTACCAGAAATAGATTTTTGAAGGAAAAAATATTACCAGAAATAGATTTTTGAAGGAAAAAATATTATCAGCAATACATTTTTGTAAGAAAAAAATATTACCAGAAATAGATTTTTGAGGGAAAAAATATCATCAGCAATACATTTTTGTAAGAAAAAAAATTACCAGAAATAGATTTTTGAAGGAAAAAATATTATCAGCAATACATTTTTGTAAGAAAAAAATATTACCAGAAATAGATCTTTGAAGGAAAAAATATTACCAGAAATAGATTTTTGAAGGAAAAAATATTATCAGCAATACATTTTTGTAAGAAAAAAATATTACCAGAAATAGATTTTTGAAGGAAAAAATATTACCAGAAATAGATTTTTGAAGGAAAAAATATCATCAGCAATACATTTTTGTAAGAAAAAAATATTACCAGAAATAGATTTTTGAAGGAAAAAATATTATCAGCAATACATTTTTGTAAGAAAAAAATATTACCAGAAATAGATTTTTGAAGGAAAAAATATTACCAGAAATAGATTTTTGAAGGAAAAAATATTACCAGAAATAGATTTTTGAAGGAAAAAATATTATCAGCAATACATTTTTGTAAGAAAAAAATATTACCAGAAATAGATTTTTGAAGGAAAAAATATTACCAGAAATAGATTTTTGAAGGAAAAAATATTATCAGCAATACATTTTTGAAAGAAAAAAATATTACCAGAAATAAAAATTTTGTTGGCATTTTCTTGGCATTAAATAACCCATTGAGTTTGATATAACGTAAAACAAAACAAAACAAACCAATCAAGCCTTATCTGGAAATCTGTCCAAGTGAAGGAAAACTCCGAATTCAAACAGTAGAGAAGTCAACAGAAAACCACTCTCCTATCTTTCTTGAGAATATATGGTGATTCACAGATAGTAAATAGATGTGTGATTGGATGGTGGGAGGTGGGCTGGAGGTTTTAGCAAAGGGAGAAGAACTACTAAGAGCCACATGAGATAGGAAGTTATGGAGAGACATAATTATCTATTCAGATTCAGTAATCAGCAAATTAATACCTTTCGTATACTTCAGGAGCAGATTCAGATTTGTTTTCTGGAAGACAATAAAAATCATCTGAAATTTTTAATTTCTATTTACATAGGAATTTTTGAGTTTTCAATATGGACCCCAGTCATTGAAGTTTTAGATTTGAGAAAAAGAAAAAAAACCTACATTTGACAGAGAGTTTTAAGAGTAACATCCTCTAAAAAAATTTAATACTGCATATGATTTTAAATTCTGTTATAAGGCTGTTTAGATGGCTAAATTAATCATTAAGTAAATACGTATGTCTTAAGATCTTAAGCAACTGAGGAAATCAAAAATCAAAAGAGAAAACATCATCTTTGCAATAAAAGATACCATTCTTTGTCCATCTCTTGAGGATGAAGATAACCAGGTGAGAAAAACTCAGAATCTAACCTGGCTATAATGGAAAAATAAAAACCTAAAGACAAAAAGTTGTTTATTTTTTTAATTTCATTACTCACAATAAAGATTGGCAAAAAGTAAAACAATGAAAACCTATTGGAATAGCATTTAAACTCATCCTACATCTAAGATAGCAGATGATTCTTGAGCAAGGGATTCAATTTTCGTGATGTAATAGACAGGTATGACAGGATGTGAAAATAGATTGTAGTGTGTGGAGTTGATGACCTGTTAATTGGCAAATGCTGATATGACCTTGTATGGTCCTCTGGTGTTTGTTGTTGATTGAATTTTGTAATCTGAAATGAACTCAGGAAAAATAAACGAGATGGTATTCTTTAAAAAAAATTTCCTAAAGATTTCTCTTTCCCGTGATTCTCTTCATATATGCAGTGAGATCCACTCTCTCAATTGACAAAAAAGAAAACGGAAATTAAAAAACAAACAATTCATTTCTGATCAAAGTAACTCCCAAACTATGCTTACAGATGACAAACATTTAATGAATAAAAAGGTTGGTTTATATTTTTTTTGTCTCAGATGTAGGGTAAATATTTGGATTTTATTTTATTGAATTAGAGAATTAAAAACCTGAATACAACAAGATTCATTTAAATTTTGCTGGAAGAATGAAGTTTCATTCTTCTTGTGAAGTTCTATAGAATAATATGAATTTTTTTTCATCACTTTCTAAAATTATATTTTCAGTTGATTTCATACAACCCAATAGTTTGTAATGTTACAAGTATTAGTTTGTAAGTGAGTCTTAGTAAAATTGTAAATGAGTTTTAGTTTGTAACATTGTGAGCCATGGTTTCTAATATCATAAGAAATCCTTAGTTTGTAACATTGTAAATGAATTTTAGTTTGTAACATTGTAAATGAGCCTTAGTTTGTAACATTGTAAATGAATTTTAGTTTGTAACATTGTAAATGAGCCTTAGTTTGTAGTATTGTAAATGAGCCTTAGTTTGTAACATTGAAAATGAATTTTAGTTTGTAACATCGTAAGTGAGCCTTAGTATGTAACATCGTAAGTGAGCCTTAGTATGTAACATTGTAAGTGAGCCTTAGTATGTAACATTGTAAGTGAGCCTTAGTATGTAACATTGTAAGTGAGCCTTAGTATGTAACATTGTAAGTGAGCCTTAGTATGTAACATCGTAAGTGAGCCTTAGTATGTAACATCGTAAGTGAGCCTTAGTATGTAACATCGTAAGTGAGCCTTAGTTTGTAACATTGTAAATGAGCCTTAGTTTGTAACATTGTAAATGAGCCTTAGTTTGTAACATTGTAAATGAGCCTTAGTTTGTAACATTGTAAATGAATTTTAGTTTGTAACATTGTAAATGAGCCTTAGTTTATAACATTGTAAATGAGACTTAGTTTGTAACATTGTAAAAGAATTTTAGTTTGTAACATCGTAAATGAGATTTAGTTTGTAACATCGTAAGTGAGCCTTAGATTGTAACATTGTGAACTTTAGTTTGTAATATTACAAGTGAGCCTTAGTTTGTATCCTCATAAAAAGACATTAATTTGTAATATTGTAAATGAATTTTAGTTAGTCACACTGTAAATAATCCTTAGTTTGTAACATCATAAATGAGTTTTAATTTGTAACATTGTGAGCCTTAGTTTGTAACATTGTCAATGATACTTAGTTTGTAACATCATAAATGAACTTTAGTTTGTTATGGTATAAATCAGTCTTCTTCTAGAAGGTTTAATTTAATTTTAGTTATTTTTTTATTTATTTATCAACTGACATAATTTATTAATCAATTTAATGTTGGTAGAAATAACTTCCAGAAAGGACCAGTTTTATTAGTCACTTATGGGATTAGTACATTCACTAAGAGGGCTGTATTAATTAATTGGTTGATCATCATTAACTAATCTCAAAGATTGACACGAATAATGGAAATCTATCAATTTTACTTAAATTGATTCTATGTCGAAGATAAATGATGATGCTTAAGCCAGAGATGAAAATTGTGTAACCGATTTATTTACATTAATCTCTACCTGCTGTAGATTAAATAAAGGGTTCAGTTTGAATTTCTCTGTGTGTTACCTGGATCAACTTACACCTAATGAAGCCCAAATGTGACAAAGGCTGAAACATTGTGATAGTAACAACAAAGACGAGGACAATGGTCAACATGTAAATAGTGTAAATAATGATAACTCCTCATCCCAGAAATTCAGACAGGAGACAATCAGGTGATAGTAACAACAAAGACGAGGACAATAGTCCACCTGTAAATAGTGTAAATAATGATAACTCCTCATCCCAGAAATTCAGACAGGAGACGATCAGGTGATAGTAACAACAAAGACGAGGACAATAGTCCACCTGTAAATAGTGTAAATAATGATAACTCCTCACCCCAGAAATTCAGACAGAAGACGATCAGGTGATAGTAACAACAAAGATGAGGACAATAGTCCACCTGTAAATAGTGTAAATAATGATAACTCCTCACCCCAGAAATTCAGACAGAAGACGATCAGGTGATAGTAACAACAAAGATGAGGACAACAATCCACATGTAAATAGTGTAAACAATGATAACTCCTCATCCCAGAAATTCAGACAGGAGACGATCAGGTGATAGTAACAACAAAGACGAGGACAATAGTCCACCTGTAAATAGTGTAAATGATGATAACTCCTCACCCCAGAAATTCAGACAGGAGACAATCAGGTGATAGTAACAACAAAGACGAGGACAATGGTCCACCTGTAAATAGTGTAAATGATGATAACTCCTCACCCCAGAAATTCAGACAGGAGACAATCAGGTGATAGTAACAACAAAGACGAGGACAATGGTCCACCTGTAAATAGTGTAAATGATGATAACTCCTCACCCCAGAAATTCAGACAGGAGACAATCAGGTGATAGTAACAACAAAGACGAGGACAATGGTCCACCTGTAAATAGTGTAAATGATGATAACTCCTCACCCCAGAAATTCAGACAGGAGACAATCAGGTGATAGTAACAACAAAGACGAGGACAATGGTCCACCTGTAAATAGTGTAAATGATGATAACTCCTCACCCCAGAAATTCAGACAGGAGACAATCAGGTGATAGTAACAACAAAGACGAGGACAATGGTCCACCTGTAAATAGTGTAAATGATGATAACTCCTCACCCCAGAAATTCAGACAGGAGACAATCAGGTGATAGTAACAACAAAGACGAGGACAATGGTCCACCTGTAAATAGTGTAAATGATGATAACTCCTCACCCCAGAAATTCAGACAGGAGACAATCAGGTGATAGTAACAACAAAGACGAGGACAATGGTCCACCTGTAAATAGTGTAAATGATGATAACTCCTCACCCCAGAAATTCAGACAGGAGACAATCAGGTGATAGTAACAACAAAGACGAGGACAATGGTCCACCTGTAAATAGTGTAAATGATGATAACTCCTCACCCCAGAAATTCAGACAGGAGACAATCAGGTGATAGTAACAACAAAGACGAGGACAATGGTCCACCTGTAAATAGTGTAAATGATGATAACTCCTCACCCCAGAAATTCAGACAGGAGACAATCAGGTGATAGTAACAACAAAGACGAGGACAATGGTCCACCTGTAAATAGTGTAAATGATGATAACTCCTCACCCCAGAAATTCAGACAGGAGACAATCAGGTGATAGTAACAACAAAGACGAGGACAATGGTCCACCTGTAAATAGTGTAAATGATGATAACTCCTCACCCCAGAAATTCAGACAGGAGACAATCAGGTGATAGTAACAACAAAGACGAGGACAATGGTCCACCTGTAAATAGTGTAAATGATGATAACTCCTCACCCCAGAAATTCAGACAGGAGACAATCAGGTGATAGTAACAACAAAGACGAGGACAATGGTCCACCTGTAAATAGTGTAAATGATGATAACTCCTCACCCCAGAAATTCAGACAGGAGACAATCAGGTGATAGTAACAACAAAGACGAGGACAATGGTCCACCTGTAAATAGTGTAAATGATGATAACTCCTCACCCCAGAAATTCAGACAGGAGACAATCAGGTGATAGTAACAACAAAGACGAGGACAATGGTCCACCTGTAAATAGTGTAAATGATGATAACTCCTCACCCCAGAAATTCAGACAGGAGACAATCAGGTGATAGTAACAACAAAGACGAGGACAATGGTCCACCTGTAAATAGTGTAAATGATGATAACTCCTCACCCCAGAAATTCAGACAGGAGACAATCAGGTGATAGTAACAACAAAGACGAGGACAATGGTCCACCTGTAAATAGTGTAAATAATGATAACTCCTCACCCCCAGAAATTCAGACAGAGTGGATGACCAAGTATGAGAACTGATTAATCGACAAATGGCTACTACGATGAATTTGTGAGTAATAATTGATTAACCAGTGTAAGCCTAATTCTACAAAATGATTCTCTACTTAATGGATGAGCTGGGTCAAAGTTCAAAATTTATGAAAGATGCCTTTTGGTTGTATTGTTATGACTAACTTCGCTTCCCACTCCTGTTGATAGTAAAACTGTCAGCAATAATATAGAGCACTAACTCATTTTCAAACTGAAACAAGAATGGTTTCTTTTTTGTATATTTGATAACACAAAAGGAAATTTCAGAAACTAGGTAACTCTTTATCCCACATATATATATATATATATATATATATATATATATATATATATATATATATATATATATATATTAAGATGTTTCGTTATAGAGTTTAGACATGTTGTCTACTCATTTTTGTTAAGATCCTTTCCTACTCTTGAATAAGTTTTTCGATGTCATTACTGAAAGATGAGAGAAAATCAATGTGTTTATACATATTTCAGTAATGACACCAAGTGTCTAAACTGTACAATAAAACATGCTTACCAGAATATATATATATATATATATATATGAAGAAATATAGTCTTAAAGTGTGCTATATTTATGGGATAAAGTGCTCAATATCAGAGATAGAGCGTGTGTAAATATAAAAGTGGGACATGGAAGTCAGCACTTAGAGGCGACAGTCTGTTTCATGCTAGTGCAATCGTCAGGCATTCCTGACGATTGCACTAGCATGAAACAGACTGTCGCCTCTAAGTGCTGACTTCCATGTCCCACTTTTATATATATATATATATATATATATATAAATACACACACACAAATACAGGGTTGGTACAGAT
>OZ038508.1:84662114-84664614 GCA_964036315.1 Acanthosepion esculentum | reverse complement strand
TTACATTTAATCTTTGGTGATGTGAAACTATAATCTGCAACTTTAGGATTGCTCCTAGCCTAAATATCTATAATCAGTCAGTTATACATGCTTAGGCGATCATGTATCTTTTGATACATTACTGACGAGGCAGATTTTTTCCTGCAGTAGGTTGCCATTTCTTTCTACGGTAGACCAGTTGCCATCCAAGGCTATAGAACCTGGTCTTTCCTGCTATTTACCCATGGCTGGAGAGAGAAGAAGGGGAGTCATACCTTTCCCAAGGATATTAGCATGTAAGTGAATGTAATGGGTTTTACTGGAATTTGAACTCGGCTCTCTGATTCCGCAATCTAAGCCACTATCCATTTACTCCACTGTGCCTCCTAGCTTTGCTATTGACATTTTTTTTAAAAATTTCATATACAGACGTAAGCGCAAAAGAGAGACACGGTATAAAGTTATTGATTCATGGGAACCCAATGTTGGAAATTACAAAAAAAGTTGAAATAAACAATTATCGTCTGCCTGATTTCCAATTCTGAGTCATTATCCATCACACCCCTCGTACATCCAAGCTTACAGCACCTGGTAATCCCAAGCAATTACTGTCTAGGTACTGACCAGGCTCAGTATTGCTTAACTTTGATGATCATACGAGAACTAGTGTTTCAACGTGATATGGTTGTTAGCTGTTTATATCACATGTACATCCAAGCTTACATCATCTAATATTCCCAAACAGTCACCCATTTAGGTATTGACCAGGCTCAGTGTTGCTTAACTTTGGTGATTGTATGAGAACCAGTGTTTCAACATGATATGGTCATTAGCCCTTTATACCGCATGTTCATCCAAGCTTACATCATCTAATATTCCCAAACTGTCACCCTTGTACTTTGTCCCAGGCTTGATGTTGCTTAACTTTGGTAAGTGTATGAAATGACTGTAAGCCACTTTTTTTCCAAGTAGTCATGGAAATTCGCATATAATAAAGTAACGGGATGTGTGGAGAGCCATGATCAGCTATGTCCAGAAGGGACATTGGATTTAAAAGAAATTTCTCAGCCCAGTCTATTGAATTTTGCCTCTTATGTTTTTCATTTTGACTTGTCAATTTTTTTTAAATAATGTTTTTTTTCTTTTCTTTTTTTTATGAAAGAAAAAAGTAAAAGTTTTTCCCTGTCCGATCGTTTCTTCTGACACATGCAACTTCAATTCTGTAGCACTTTCTCTGATGTTGGATGAAGGAATCTGAGAGTATTTCTTGCCGTCTCACATGCCTCCACTGACTCAGAAGAATTTTTCCCTACTTCTCACCACAGTAGTGGCAGAAGTAAAAGAGATATAACACACACACACACACACACACACACGGAGAGTGCTGCTGCTATGTTACACAGATGACGTTCTTCTTCTCCATTCAGTGCTGCCTTCCACCATTCCTTGTTTTTCAGTTTTCTTCTTTTTCTTCTTATCCAGCATTGATCCATTTGTCATAGTTACTCGACCTACACTGTGGATGTGGATGTGGCAGGGACGCCTAACATATTCTCTACCCTTGCTGCCTGCTTGCTGTGTTAGTTTTGTATCATTTCATAATTTCCCCCCAAAACCATACATATCTCTTTCACCCTTCGGTTGACGAGGAGGTTCAGTATTGTCTCTTCTGGATCTTATACAGCTCCGAGACTGGAGTATTTTTTCTGGGGGCCTGGATTCTACCCTGAAGCCCACAGATAGGTCGTCCCTTCGGCCACTCGTTTCTCCAAATACATTGTGTGTATCTGGCTTGGAATTGTAAACAGCCATCATGTCTTGGTAAGGATTGTTTTGCATTCAGTTATTGGTATTGTGTTTTTTTATGTTATTAATCCGAAGGAATATCCCTGAAAGGACAGAAAAGAACGAGTCTGCGAATCCGAAATGGGGAAGATATGTTGAATATAAAAAGGATGGATTTGTTTTTGTTTCTTCTTTCTCTGTTGTTATTTTTATGCTATACAATTAAATTAAGCCGTGTTGTTGCTCCTTACCAAAGAAAAGAATTTAATTTCTTTCTTTGTACGACTGATTGCCTTTTTAACAAGGTTAATCAGACATTAAAATTATAAATAACACCTTTTTTTGCACCTTGTTGATTCTCTTGCTACCCTTACTCTAATAATCAATTAAAACGTACCTTCTTGGCTTATACTCGCTTGAAATTAATCATGCGGTTAAAAAATTAAATGTTGTTGTTAGATTATAGATATTAAATTAATTTTTTTGGTTGGATTATAGATATTTAATCCAGAAAAATAATTTTTGTTGGATTATAGATATTAAATTAATTTTTTTGTTGGATAATAGGCATTTATTTAATTTAAAAAAATAATTTTTTTAGATTATAGATATTAAATTAAAATTATAGAGAAGATATTAAATTCAATTCTTTTGTTGGGTAATAGATTTAATCCAACAAAAGAATTTCTAAAAAAAATATAAAAAATTAAAAAAAAACATATTCCTTGAATTGGCT